>QODF01000180.1:91940-195031 GCA_024372805.1 Oostethus manadensis
CTGAGATGGTTGGGACATGTCCAGAGGAGAGATAGTGAATATGTTGGTAGAAGGATGCTGAGTTTTGAACTGCCAGGCAGGAGGCCTAGAGGAAGAACAAAGAGGAGGTTTATGGATGTAGTGAAAGAGGACATGAAGGTAGTTGGCGCAAGAGAAGAGGATACAGAAGACAGGGTTAGATGGAGGGAACTGATTGGCTGCGGGATAAGCCCAAAGGAAAAGAAGATGACTCTTTATCTCATGTCCACCTTTATTGGGATTTTATTGGAGTTTTCATTTTATGATTTTATTTCTCCTAATTTTATCCTCCAGTTCCGGTTTTTGCGTTTTATCTTGACATATTTTAAAATATGAAATATTAATTTTTTTTTACATTTTAATAATGTTATAAGAGCTGAATTCTCATCATTACCTTTTTGCATGTTGAAGTTACATTTCAGTTATAATTATTCATATATTATAATAAAAATTCAATAATAATACTATTAATTCTTTTGCAATACTGTGCAAAAAATTAGGGTGAAAACTTTATTATGAAAACCTAATCATACAAAAACGGGGGCAGACGTTTTTGTATTGATTATTTTTGTTTCACACAACTTTTGTAATATTTTGCTGCCCTTTTTATATAACTATGACTTTTATGTCTGTTTTGTGTGGTATTGTAACACATTTTTTCAATTCATTTGCAGTTTTTGTTTTATTTTTGTTTGTTTAATGTTTATCTTTGTGTTAAAAACACGATGAACAAATATACATTTAGTAGGAAAAGAATTTTTTTGTTTGTTACGTTTTCTAAAACTCATTTGCTCATTGTTGTTTATCTGTTTGTTTTGTTCAAATGTTCTTTCTATATTTGATAAAGAATAATGTTTAATTTATTGAACTTTTAATTTTCTCAGTCTTTCATTCAAGCAACTTTTATGTTCGTTAGTTTAATGTTGTTTATTTAATTATCTTTTTCAATTTTTTGTCATGTCCAAAAATATGATTAACAATAATTTCAATAAAAAATAATATTTAGGTTCATTTTTGTAATTTTGTTTTGTTCATATGTTAATTTTTGTTTATCTGGTCATTTTGTTCAAAAGTTATTTTAATTTGTTCAAAAATCCTAACAAAAAGTACATTTTATAGAGAAAAATAATTTGTTCCATTTCCATTGTTGAAAGAAACTCTTTTGATTCTTTTGTTCATTCTTGTTTGGCAGTTTATTTTAATTTTTAAATGTCTAAAATATGAATACAAATTTTTTGAGACAATAATTTCTGTTATAAATTTGTCCCAAAATAAAAAAAACAACCATTCTGAGATCATTATTTTCTTTTTGGTGGATTTTTGTTCACTTTTTTCATTTGTTCTTCTGTTCATTTTGGTTTTTTTGGAATAAAAAATACATTTTACAAAGAATCATAATTTGTCATTTTTCTTTTTCTTTTGTTAAAGAATGTGATTTTAAATTTTTTTAAATTCTTGTGAATCTGTTTATTTTTTGTTCAAAATGTGTTTTTTGAAGAAAAAGCAGAAAATTGTAAATAAAATATAAATACATTTTTTTGAGTAAAAAATGTTTTAATTGCTCTTTAAACTGTTCATTTTGTTCATTTTTTGTTAGTTTGTCCAAAAATAGAACAAAATTACTTCTTACATAAAATAATAATTCTCATTTTTTGTTAATTTTGTTTTTAAGAAATGACCAAAAGTACATATTATAGAGTGATACATTTTTTTTATTATTAGATTTTTTGTTCACTTATTCATTGCTACTCAACTATTCATGTTGCTTTAAAAAAAAAGTCCCAAAACGTAAATAAACATTTTTAAAAAAACCTAATTTTTCTTAATTTTTGTTAATTTCTTTTCATTAAAAAAGCCGAATTGCTGCTCATTGCATCGTTTTGTTACATTTTTTTAGTTTGTCCAAAAAAATGAACCAAAAATAAATTTTATGCAGAATAATAATTCTCATTTTTTGTTCATTTGTGGTAATTTTGTTTTTAAAAAAATAGTCAATAAATATAAACAAAAAGGCATCTTATAGAGAACAATAATGATTTGTTGTTAATTATTAGATTTGTTTGTTCACTCAGCTGTTCTTTATGTTTAAAAATAGTCCAAAAATGATCAAAAGCAGTGAAAAGTGATGCTTCGACATGCAGAAACAATGCAAAGATCATCATAAACGAGGAACGGATGGAGCATATTGTTGACATCCCGGCGAGATGGAATTCTATTTCCTTTTGGCCCCATGGCAGGCTATTAGCGGTTATTCAGAAACGGACTAGTGTTGCGTGAACAAAAGTTGAGACAACCAAGTCCTATGAAAACTTGGTCTTACCAAACGCCAACGTGAATCCCGTCGCGATTTCGAGTTTAATGCAAGCGGTGATTTGTCCCACTGTTTGACGGAGATTCCTTCTTTGTTCTCACATGCTGCTCTCACACTACTATGCTCTATTTTTACACATTCTTTCACTTATTTGGTCCCAAATGCTGACAGTATGTGGGAATGCATAAAAGTAAAAATTGATAATTTTATTGAGTGCTAATGTGCAAAGTTGTAGTACACAACCTCTTGAAAAAGGAACCCAAATCTGAAAAACCAACTACATAATGCATGGTGGTTCTACATTAATTTGATTTTGTTCCTGTCATAGTTTTGCACAATCCATACTAAATAAGATCAATTAGATCGCTTTAATGTACATACACGCTAGTGTCAATGACAAAGCATTAACTAGTGCCCTAATCGCTAATAGCTAGCAGCTCCTACCCTAAATTGCAGCGAGCAGTTAAAAACAAAACGAGGTACGGCTCACATGTACAACACTCATTAGTTTGGACACTTGCCAAATGACTATTAAATCAATACCTGCAGTGCGCCAGTAATTTCTTTTTTCTCCCAGAGGCGTACTTTGTGACAACTCAAGTCATTGCGACACAAATAACCTCATCTGCCAGGCCTTTCAAGCTAATCTTGCTCTTTAAAATACCCTTTTCTTTGCCAGTTCATACCCAATATTTGTTCAAGCTCTGGGCTCCTCACAACAAAATCACCGCTGGTTCCTTTAACTAAAGTGCAGACTGAAACAGGTCGAACAGGTTGTGTGCATATTAATCGCACGGGGGGGGGATTACTGTTGTGTTTCGCAGGACAGGAGGCGTCAATTCATTTCCTGTGCTCTTGTTTTGGAGGGCTGCAGTTCCTGTTTGTGGTGAGCTGCAGCTGCTTTGCCCCAAGGCAGTGGAGCACAGCTGGGCCCAATCCCAATCAGTTGGGCTTAAAAGCCCAGCACCGTCACGACTGTGTAGGTTAATTACCCTTGCTACGTTCCTATTTCTGGGGAGTGCCGTAACGTGGTCCCTGGTCTTTCGCTTGGATACTGCCTAGATTTTATGGACCTTCACAGAGCTTTTTCTCTCGGTCAGTTTTTGTTTGTGTCCTGCACTACTTTGAGTTCCTGAGTATCTGTTTTGTTTAATATGTGTTAAATATATTCATATTTTTTAACAAACCTGCCTTTATCGCCGCATTCTGGGGTCAAGTCATTCGACAGCTCTGCATAACATAAAAGTTTGTCCACAACACGCACCATAAGGATGTCCATAAGTCCACCTGGAACCAGGACACCCTAGGCTGAAGGTCTAGGGTCAACTCTTAGTCATATTGTTTGCATGTTTTGAACACATGGGTGAAGAGTCAAGTGATCACTGCCTGGTGATGAGTTGGCAAACACAAACGTGTAATGAGGGTGTGCTGGGAACATCTGGCAGAGCCTCTTCTTTATCGAGTCTTCAATTCTCACCTGGGATAAGAGCTTTGTTGCATCCCAGAGGAAGACGAGGATATTTAGTCCGAATGGGCTGTATTCTGTACCTTCATTTCTGATAATTGGAACGGAGAACGCAAGAAGGTTGGAGTCAGTCGTGGAGCCCGTGGTTATGTGAAAACCCGTAGGTTAGGGATGCTGTCAAGCTGAAGAAGGAGTCTTACCAAGCAACAAGATTGCTTGTAGGACTCCTTAATCAGACGACAGGTACCGGCAAACCATGCGACACGCAGATTCAGGCGGTGGTCAGGTGTGAGAGAAGTTTTGGTGATGTTATGGAGCACAATTTTTGGTTGGCATCAAAGAAGTTCTGTCAAACTGTTTTAAAGCCTAAAAAATGGGAAGCAGTGCCTATTACACACCATTTACAGTGGGGCTGTAGGCCTGCTGACTTCAACTGAGGACATTCTTGGATGGTGGAAGGAGTATTCAAGGCCCTTGTCATTAAGGCCCTCTGACATACCTTCAATAGTAGAAGCAGAGTCTGAGGACACGAACCCGGACAAGTCAATCACAATGACTGAGCTATCTGAGGAAGGCAAAAAAATTCAGTGGCAATGCGCCAGAGGTGGATGAGGTGGACCACTCAAGGCTGTCAATGTTGTGGGACTGTTCTGGTTGACACAGCTCTTCAACGTTGTGTGGACGAACAGTACCTCTGGATTGGTTGACTGTAGTGTTGGTACCTCATCTCAAGAAGAGTGATTGGGGGTGTGTCCCAGCTATAGTGGTTTCACACTCCTCCCAGGGAAAATCTATTCCAGAGTGCTGGAGAGAAGAACAGGGCAGTTTAGTCAAACCTCAGCTACAAGAGGTGCAATGTGGTTCTCATCCTGGTCATGGAACACTTCACCAGCTCTACACCCTTGCAAGGGTACTGGAGGCTGCATGAATGTTAGTCAAATTTCCAAGTCCACAAAGCACATGTAGACCGGTTGGACTGAGTTCCTTGCGGTGTCCTATGGGGGGCTTCTCCGGGAGTATGGGATCGGTACCATTTGTTCCCCGTACATCTGAAAGAGGAACCTAGTTTGCACTGCCAGTAGTAAGTAGAGCCCGTTCCCTTGGTGTGCACCTGGTGGTTGTCCTCCTAGTTGTCCGGAGACCAAGAAGCCTAGACTTCTTTAATGACCCTGTTGCCCCCATGACCCGAGGGTCATGCGACAACTCTGTCGCCAAAAATGCGCTGAGTGCGCGCCAGCTCCAACCTGGTCTACTCTCGGCGTAAGGCAAAGCGCAGCCGGCCAAGTGGTGGTTTGGCTGACTGGCGCACAGTGGGGCCGCAGAGTGGATGAATGGGTAGCATGTTGGCCTCACAGTTACGAGATTCTGGGTCGAATCTCTGGGCATCTCTGTGTGGAGTTTGCATGTTCTCCCTATGCGTGGGTGGGTTTTCTCTGGGTACTCAGTTTTTCTCCCACATTCCAAAAATAACATGCATGTTAGGTTAATTGGTGAATCTAAATTGTCCATAGGTATAAATGTGAGTGTGACTGGTTGTATGTCTTTGTTTGTCTCTATGTGCCCTGCGATTGACTGGTGACCAGTCCAGGGTGTACCCAGCCTCCCGTCCAAAGTCAGCTGGGATAGGCTCCAGCATACTCACGACCCTAATAGAATATGGAAATATAGAAAATGAATGAATGAATAAATGGCGCACAGTGTGCACACACCACTAAAACCCCACAGGCCACATTTGAATGCATTTAATAATAACAACCACTGTTTAAAGTAAAACTGTTAAACTATCTAAATCAGCACATACATTGTGTCTATATTGACTGTCCCATCTGACTCTGTCGCACTCTGTTGTCTCCTTCTGGCCACTACCCCCTCCTCCTCCTTACCTGTAATACCAACCTCAATACTGACAGCTGAGAGGGTGGAGGATGCAATGGTCCCCTGCAGAGTTCAGTGTCACACTGGTTAAGGGGCCCCCCGCCGTGGCCACCGTGAGCTTCCGGTGCTCTGCTGGTTTTGTTTTGCCCGTCTTCTGACGTCATTGAACCGTTTTTACACTGAGCAACGGTTCTCAGTATGTCAGGGCAACCCAAATTTACAATACTTGTAATCTTCTCCCAGGCTGCTTTTGCAGGATCAGACCTTGGAGGTCTGCCCGCGTGAACATATATTCGGCCACTACAAGCTTGGACTTCCCAAACCAAGCATCCCTTTTAGTTTGGGAGAAGTTTGGCAGTCTTCGGCTGTCTTCATCCATATTCAATGAAACTTACAAAGCACTTTGTCAGCGGGGCATTTAAAGGTGAGGAGAGGAGCTCATTTGATTGGTGAAGATGTGACCCGGCTGTGTTGAACACAGTCACGCCTTCTCTCCTCAGCCATTGCCACTTGTGCTGGTAGGAGGGACGGGGGACTACTTAAGCCAGGCTGTGCCTGGCACAAAATTGCAGAATGCACATAGAACACACCCCATTGGCGAGGCGCAGGTGAGGCACATCTTTGCCACAAAATTTGATGCATGTATGATTTCTGAGCATTAGTCAAAAAATATTGAAAGACAAGTTATATGTAGTATACTGGTCACAGGGCATCAGTAATGTTGAGACGTGACATTATATTACAGTAGCTTTCCCACTACATGAATACTAAGCCAGCAGAGCTGAGCCGACATGCCAAGGCTGAGAGGGACATGCCAGGGCTGAGATTTAGTGAAAAAAATGTCCTCCTCTTTTTCTGTCTTCCTCACTCTAATTGAAACACTTTCTTAAATTTAGAATAGTTACACTGGAGAGGCTAACTAGTTATGTAGGTATCTTGCTATCTTAGCATCGGTAATCTGTTAGGTCTCTGCAATTATCCTGTCCCTGCAAAATGCTGTAAACAAAGAATAATAAAGACTATTGGGGTATTATTTTACAAAGGCAAAACCCATATTTAATTTTCTGTGATTTTTATGTCTGTTAGTATTGAATCCTATTTTGCGGAAATTCAGTTATTGTAGTCGGGCCTGGAACCAATTAACTGCGACAAAGGAGGGGCGGCTAATATGCAGATGGAGCAGAAGTTTGTCAGCAAAAAAAAATGAGGCTAGCTAGTTGCCGTGAAAGAGGGACAATGAGAGCCAGTCCATGTTCACAAACAAAGATGCCTGAAAAACGACAAGATTGCTGACATCAATAGGCTTCACCTGTGATAAGCTTTTACACATTTTACAGACTTGACCAGTCCCAGGTGTACTCCACCTCTTGCCCAAAGTCAGCTGGGACAGGCTCCACACACCCCCACGACTCTGGTGAGAATAAGCAGCACAAGAATGGATAGATTGCTGGACTTTACAGACTTTTTTCATACAGCGTATACTTTTATCTGAACACAAATGCGCAAAAAGATGACAAATTTACTCATAGCGCCTCAAATCTTAGTTGCAAAATGCAATCATCGCAGTCTGCAGCCCTGCAGCGTTATTCCGTTGGATTCTTACTGGCACTTATCTAGTACTTTTTGTAAAACTTATTGCAGTATTTGTCTTATTTTGTACATACAGAGTGAAATGCATCCAGTAGTATCAGAGAAAATAAACATAAAATTTGTTTGTTACGCACGATGTCGGCTGACATTAGTTTGAAGGAAGGTCTGCTGCCTTTATTGTGAAGGTGCAACCATTCGTTTTAACCATGATTCGATTTGTGTCACGATTTGTGGTTGGTTGGATTCAGTAACTTTAAATTGATTCAGTAACTTTTAAGTAAAAAAATGTATGCAGTCTGACGCTGAAATAAATAGCTGGTTACTGGACAGTGCAGGTGAAGTTTCCTAAATTCCCTTTGCTTTTAGTAAGAGAACCAGGTATACATTAATTATAGATATAAACAAACAAGTAAACAACAATTCATGACAAATGCATTCAGTTTCATTTGAATAAAGTGTAACTAACACTTCAGGTTGAATTAACAAATAATACATTACCAGGTTGAATGATTAATTATTTCTGATAAAACATTAATAACTTATCTAACCAAAGTATTACAGATGTTATTTGGCACCACCAGATTTGAATGAAATGTCATGTGCAGATAGATAATAAAGTGGATGAATATCCTGCATGCTGTAACGTTTGCACAGGCGCTAGGGCCAGGCCAGGCCAGGAGGTGTTTCATCAACACGCTTATCAATGCAAGATACTGGAGTATTTACTGTTCTGGAGTATTTACAATACTCCAGAACAACAGTGGCTCCCAAACAACAAGCCTCCGACAAACTTAACACTCGCTACGTACATTTTATCGTGTCCTGACGCTCCCATCCATGTGTTTGAAAGACTTCAAGTTGGACTTAACTTTGGATGTGGTACAACACTCAGTATAAATTCCATAGCAAGATGAAGAATAAGAATTCATATAGCCAGCAAGCATGTATACCAAAGATAATGCAACCCATAACCTATGAAAAATTTCATATTTTAGGACGTCCACACGGACTTTTCTAACAATCACAAAACTGTCCATAACTAATAATGAATAATGAATCGGCACGAAGAGTTAATCAAGGTGAATAGAGGAGCAGAAGAATTGGGAATGTGATTACTGAAGACTAAAACAAAAGAAATGAAAGTGTTCTCTATCTAGTCTCTATCTAGTCTGACTAGTGTTTGTCCCACTTAGTTTTTGAGCCTGACCTGATGAAGCCAGCTCGTGTGAGAGGAGAAACGGCTTCTAAGACAACCTGAACAGTGTAGTTGCAATCGATTCAATGCTCATAGAATATAATGACTTGGATAAATGAGAATATTTACAACCATGAAATGAAAAGGAAAAAATGTCTGCGGGGAAGCAGAAAAATGTGCATTTGAGAACTGACGATGACAGGGAAGTTAAATTAAATGTAAAAGTGTGCTTAATAATGTACGTAATGTACAGATTGTATTTTTACAAATTTAGGGAAACCCTTAAGGATACATTACGAGGCAAACAATTTATCACTTTCCCTTCGTAACTCTTCCCTTCAATCCACACACAATCAGTGACCTCAGTGAGGAGGCAAAACCAACTCTGATTAAGCACTCTATCAATGACAGCGCTTTTTAATTAAAAGCGACACTGTCCTTATTAACAATTGGTAATCACTATAATGATGCAACATGTTTGCCATAAAGTAGACACCACATAATCTTAAACAGTCCACCAGACACACTACTGCTCAAAAGCATGGAATCACTTGCAAATATCTATGTTTTCTATAGAAAACATAAATATCATGAGTTAAATTTTTAAGATTTCAAAAACAATTACAGTGAGCGTAATGTTTGGTGAACAAGCGGCTCAATATCCCATTTGATGACATCAACACCTGTGGCTTATAGTCAGGTCTTGTCTCTTATAATGCACAGCACAGGACACTCGTGTGTGTAGGTGTAATATCTTGTTTAGGTATTCCTGCATATTGTGTTAATATAACTGGCTTTTGTGTTGCAAATAGTGGGTGGGTGTAAATAAGCTTGTCTGCTTCCCACTCGAGCAAAATTCTTTTCTGTCTTTATGTGTATTTTGATTATGTTCTGTTCTGTGTATTTTGTGTGGCTTGAAATAAATAAACAAACAAATAAATAAACAAGGTGCGGGTTATAACTGTAAAAATAAAAATTTTTGCTCTAAATTTAGTGGTTATGGCACCAACCGGAATACACCTGAAGTTATGTTAATCAGATGATTTTTTTTTTTTACAAAATAAAAAAATATGTTTTTTTTGGCATAAAGGCATAAGGAGATTGGGGCGGCGTCTGCAGTGATGCGGACTCTGCATCGGTCCGGTGTGGTGAAAAGGGAGTTGAGCCGAAAGGCAAAGCTCTCAATTTACTGGTCGATCTACGTTCCTACCCTCACCTATGGTCATGAGCTTTGGGTAGTGACCGAAAGGATAAGATTCCGGGTACAAGCGACCGAAATGAGTTTTCTCCGCAGGGTGGCTGGGCTCTCCCTTAGAGACAGGGTGAGAAGCACTGTCATCCGGGAGAGACTCGGAGTAGAACCGCTGCTGCTCCGCATTGAGAGGAGCCGGATGAGGTGGCTCGGGCATTTGGTTAGGATGCCTCCCGAAAGCCTTCCTGGGGAGGTGTTCAGGGCACGTCCAACGAGCAGGAAGCCTCGGGGAAGACCCGGGACACGTGTCTCTGGACTATGTCTCTCAGCTGGGTTGGGAACACCTCGGGATCCGCCGGGAAGAGCTAGACAAAGTGGCCGGGGTGAGGGAAGTCTGGGCTTCCCTGCTTAGGTTCCTGTCCCCGCAACCTGACCTCGGATAAGCGATAGAAAATGGATGGATGGAATAACACCTACAATTTTAACAGCACATCTGCAGTAATTGTCTAAGATGCATTCAAATTGTAATTTGCAGTATTCTCCACTGATCACCAGGTGTCAGTAAGTGAAACATGCAAGCGCCAGACAACAAGCTTTTATTGCAGGTTTGAACTATCTCACAACAAGCACAGTAATAATAATAATAATGTTGTAAATAGTAATAATTGTTGACTAGTGAGCTTGTTACCTTACCACCCTGAGCAAACAACAGTAATTAAAGAGAGAAGGGTAGTGCCATTACAGGTGGAACTAATTGATGCATGACAACAGTTATTTGATTCAAAATCAGAGGAGAAGACGTATGAGGAGGTGGGATGTTCGCCCTTTGAACTATTGTATAAAAACAGATAATAATGTACTACAAGCGGACCAATCACAGTTTTAACGACACCCGGGACAACATTTTTTTGGACACTGAACAAGGAAACTGAAATGGGTGAAATGCAACAAAATGTGTACGTGAGAACAGCAAAGTGTACAAACAAATTGAAAATCCATGCCAGGTAAGAACAATGTGTACATGTTTGCAAGTCTGTAAAGAATGATTCATTCATTGTTGCAGCTCTACTTCCAAAACACTGAAATAATTAAAACATACCTATCTTCCAAGCGAGGACACATTTTTCAGAGATCAGCCTTAAAAGTCCACAACCTACTGTATAGTAGTATACACCTCTCAATGGTCTTCCAAAACTAAACCGAGGTACTTTTTATAATAATTAAAAGTTAAACATTCCACTGTCTGACATTTACCTAGCATCTGCAGAAGTGATAAAAATATACTGTACATTATGTGCCCGAAGTGTTCTCCACAAAGACCATTCAGATACCTGTATGTCTTCGTCTGTGATCTTGGAAAAATAGGCTGATTTCTATTAAAATCTCCATATGGCCCATATGTCTAGGAGTACAGTCCAAATAAGATTCAATTTGGAACCTATCCAATAGCAAATAAAAAGAAAGACTGTTTGACTGTGTGACTGAATCTCATCACTGCATTTGGCTGTGATCATTGCATTGAGTGCCGCCTGCCCAGCTGTCCAGCAATTTGCACACAGGATTTGTTCACCATCACTTGACTTATTTAAATCCAGCCATGCTGAATGCAGCAAAGACTTAATGAGGTAGAACCTGCATCATAAAGTTCACATAAACAAATACGTTTCTTTTGAGTTTCACTCCAATGAGAATCAATCAGTATACTGTATGCCTACAGTTCAGAGTATTATGGTGCTGCTGTATATTTAATTAATGGTTGAACACTTAATCCTACTAAACCTTTTTTATCTTAACCCTATAAAACAGCCTCACATCTAATTTTTGTTTTACTCCGACACACACACGCACACATACAAGCAAGTGTGCAGCGTAGCTGGCTAATTGTTACATTGAATATACTTTCATAATGGAAAACAATAGGAAGGCTACAAAATAATCCACAAAATCAAAAAAATGTGTCATTAAACTAGGTGATATTCACACTACCATGCAATGTAAATTCGAAGCAACAACAATTTTACTTAACCAGCTGCATCGCCAGAAAGTGAATAAAATATTAGAATACATAATAGATACATAATACATATTAGAAAAGAGGCAACATTTTCCAATCACTGTTTTCCAAAGTCAAAGCTAATGTGTGTGACTATTTATCTTTTTTGCCTAAAACAGAAAGAAAATAGTTCTGCTTCAGTGAATCACAAAGAACATTTTTTATTATCCATCCATCCATTTCTATACTGCTTATCCTCATTAGGGCCGCGGGTATGCTGGAGCCTATCCCAGTTGACTTTGGGCACGATGCGGGGTACACCCTGGACTGGTCGCCAGTCAATCACAGGGCACACATATAACCATTCGCACTCACATTCATACCTACGGACAATTTAGACTCGCCAATTAACCTAACATGCATGTTTTGGGAATGTGGGAGAAAACCGGAGTGGCCGGAGAAAACCCACACACGCACGGAGAACATGCAAACTCTACACAGAGAGGCCCAACTGAGATTCGAAAACAGAGCCTCCTGACTGTGAGGCTACCCACTCATTCACCATGCGGCCCACATTAAAAAAAAAAAAAAAAGTTTATGGAATGCATACAAGAGGAGAACCTGCAAACTCCACACAGAGATGCCAAGCAGAGACCCAGGTCTTCCAGATCTCCCGACTGTGTGGCCACAGCCATAGATGACTAAAGAATTACAAAATTGGAACAAAAGGAAAAAAAAACATTATGCAGAGAACTCATAAAACAAAGAACTAAACAAGCGTAATACAATGATAAAACACACAAAAACAAGTTAACAAGAACTTTGAGAATGTAGCAAAATACTAGACAAGGACAAAAGTAATATCAGAGCAACATGAGGAATAGTTAGATTAGGACCGGACAAGTTTTGCTTATTCCTACTACATTTGGACGTGTTGAACTATTTGTAATGCAAACTGTGACATAGTGGTTGTATTAAATGTTATGGTGCTTGTAAATATTTTACCATGATCTAAATAAACAACTAGCTTCTGAAGCCGAGGATCAGACCGCCAAGGCCTCTGCCCCTTCGGCCGCCACCCATCTCCCACCCCTTTGGCCCTCCCATGAGCTCACCACTCTTTGGAGGGGGGACCCACATTACCTTTTCAGGCTGTGCTCGACCGGGCCCCATGGGTCCAGGCCAGGGCACCAGACGCTCACTATCATGCTCCCCGCTCTAGGCCTGGCTCCGGGGGGGTGACCCGCATCCAGGTGAGGGAAAGGGAAGACACGTAGGAGGACACGTGGAGAGACCGGGTTTCTCAGTTGGCCTGAGAATGCCTTAGGATCCGCCAGGAGGAGCTGGACGAAGTGGAGAGGGAAGTCTGGGCTTTACTGCTTAGGTTGCTGGCCCCGTGACCCGACCTCGGATAAGTGGAAGAAAATGAATGGATGGATGGATGGATAAATAAACCTTGATTGATTGATTGATTAAGCACCAATCAAAATAAATGAGGAAATCACAAAGGGAATACATTGCCAACAGTGTGCAGTCGGTATATTTACAGATCTGACAAAACCACTGAATGCAATTAATTATAATATTTTAATAAATTAATTACAATGGTAGAGCATTAGGGAGTGGTTTTGAAGTAAGCAAATAATGACTTAAATAGGTAACAATTTGTGAAGTTAAGGGAACATTACAGTATAGCAGTCAGCTTAGATATAGTTTGTGCTGTACACCAAGAGTCACTATGGATTGTGTTGTCTGTTTCAGGAGATCTGAGTCTAAATCTGCATTGGATCATATTTCTGCAGATTTTGTATTATGTCCCCCTATTTGCTTGAGTGTTCTCTGGGCACATCCCAACAACATTCATGTTTGGCTATAGGACCCCACCCCTTGGAGGTCAAGAAGTATCAAAAATAGATTTGCACAATTGGCCATGACACGTGCATGTAGTCTTTATGGATTTATGGATGTTTTTAAAATTCTGAACAAAAATGTACTGAAAGCCCTGAAAGATGTTTTACAAAGCTACCAATCACAGCCTTTACAGTCCATTTCACCAGGATGCCTGGTTAGATGTTTATGGCACATCACACAAAAGGTTTGTAGAAGGAGGAGCATAAACCAAGCTTAAGTCCCAAGCTTTTCTGGCACTGGATTTGTGATAAAGAGAATGGATGAATGAATAGCTGAAGATATAAACATTGATAGCTGTGTCAGCTATGTAAATCGTGTGACACAATAGCGACAAGACAGCGTGAAACATGCTACTTACTGTATTAAACAACATTAATTGCCATGTATTGGTGCTGAATTCCGGCGTTATCAGTAAATATGACGGATTTTTTTAATTACAAACAAACAATAATTAAAAAAAATTAATAAAAAAAAGAAAAAAATAAAAAATAAATCAATCACCAAACAGCAGTGTGTACAACTTATCTGCTTGGTTGGCTCTTTGGATATTTAAAATGAAAGCATCATGGCAGCAGCAGGAAGCCAGTAGTTTACTCACACCAAAAACCTGCCTTTCACTACTAAAAATACTACTACTATACTACTATAGGGAGAGACATAAAGACAGCTGTATTATATGTCATGTAGACAATGCACTTCAGTGAAAATCTAATATGACATACGATAGTTTTACTGAAATGTATTAAATGCACCCGACCATGGAAGTGTGCAAGTGGAGATGCATGAAATAAATGGAGTACATTTTCTCTGCCTCATAAGGAACTATTCATAAACAGTAAAGAGCAGCAGATACAAATCACGGAAAGTGATACACGCTCTGCAGCAACCACATGCCATGCTGCTCAAGATCGATTGAAAATATGATTGCAAAATGTGACAGTTTTATTAAAATACTCAATAAGAAGCTCCAAACTGTGGAAACATGCTAAAAAGGCATATATGATGAGCCCA
Organism: Oostethus manadensis; assembly: GCA_024372805.1. Classification (NCBI taxonomy): domain Eukaryota; kingdom Metazoa; phylum Chordata; class Actinopteri; order Syngnathiformes; family Syngnathidae; genus Oostethus; species Oostethus manadensis. Next base: position 106,502 of record QODF01000180.1, read on the forward strand.
AACTCTCATGTACTACTGTATTCTAATTGATGTACTTACTGAGTGATCTTGAATGTTTGATATAAACCCTCAGTCTGCTTGATATTCATTTTCCTTATAACTTTGATGTTGAGTACTCAAACTGAGTCCATACATTTTACAGTCTATGAACCTTATATTGTGCTTTTGTCCCTTCTAACAAATTGTACTAGTCAGATTTCCTGCTGTATTTGAACATACGACTGCTTCAAATCTGTGAATTGCACGAAGAACATCTTCTTCTACTTTTGGGTTATCCCACGGGGGATGGCCACATCAGATGACGTGTTTTCATCTTGCCCTGTCCTTTGTATCTTCCTCTGTCAGTTCTACCACCTCGATGTCCTTTTAATCACATTTAAAAACCTCCTCCTTGGGCTTGTTCTTTTTCTCCTCACTGGGAGCCCCATCTCCAGCATCCTTCTTCAAGTCTAATCATACTCTTTCCTTCTCACTTGGCCAGACCATTTCCGTTTGGCCTTCCTAACCTTGTCTCCCAGACGTCTTACTTGGCCTGTTCCCCCGATAAATAAATAAATTAATAAAGAGTAGCAATGGACTAACAATAAAATATCAACACAATAAACACACCTTCTTTTCATCAAGGCTTACTGAAGATTAAGAAACATTTTCGTTTTAGATCTTGCTGTGTAAAACAGGGCGAGCTCCACCCCATTGCATCGTGGCTCACGCATGCATGATTCATTTGCACTTTCGATGCGTAAGCTCCACATCATGCTCTCAGTGTGCGCAGAAGCTGTACACTACTGGCTTGTGAATGCCTTTGGGTGGGGCAGCAACACACCCGCTGATGCTCGGTAAAAACACAAAATGCAGAACAATACGTACCTTCACTTTTAAGTACCCAAATACCAGAAAACCACCAGACGTTAGAAAAAGTCGCTATATTTGTCGCTACTTGCTGGTGTTGATGACCCCAGAGCTGAGACAAAGGCAAGATGGTGAAACAAGGTATTTAATAATAACAAAAGGCGCTAACAAAGGAGGAAAAAAACAAAATACAACAAGACACCTGTGACAGAAAGTCACCAGGAAGCTTAAAGTACGAATTATAGCAAATAAGAAAACGCAAGGTTGCTCATTAGGTTACTGAATCTGTCATATATGACAGGAGAAAAAAAGGCCTTGTCCACACGTAGCAGGGTATTTTTAAAACCGCATATTTCTCCATCTCCAAAAAAAGAAAAACAGTGTCCACATGACCTCATATTTATTGTTTTTAAAAAAGCACCCCCATGTAACCGCATATGCCAACCTAGAGGCGGCAATATTTACTAAAATCTATCCAATCTTTTACTATTCATTATTAGTAAAAATAAATCTGCATATTTAAAGTATGCACATTACTCTAATATGCATATTTTAAAATATTACAGATTTGTATCTAAATTAAGCATTTTCAAGCATAAAAAGGTCTATGTGAACTAAAATCCATACAGCATATAAGGCATTTACAAGACTAATTTAAAGAAGCTTTGAATGATATGCAGTATTCTACACTGTTTACCAGGTGTCTGTAATGTTACTGCAATGTTCCGTGACACTACCACCACCAGACTTGACTGCACAAACAAGTTTTTTGTGGGTTTCAATTATCTCACAAGAGGCACAATAATCTTTAGTAAAAATCCCTACCAAAAAAACAAACACTAGCTACTGTTGTGGCTGTAACCCATCCCAGGTTAAAACTCAACTCTAAATCCCAATGTCACTTCCTGTCTGCCTGCCACTCAGCTCCACTAGGAAGCACATTTATAGGATGAGCATGAGTGTTATCAATGGCTTGTATACTCATTTTATCTATTCTGTAATATCAGCGTAAAGCTGTCAATGGGGTGCTTTTTTTTGTCTCAAGAGCTGTAATAAATTTACAAACCATATTCAAAAGGTAGTAAACAGGTTTTCTACACTGCAAATACTTCACAGAAATGAATTTATCACGGTCGGGTTTAGAACCAATTAACAGTGATAAACAGGGGATTACTGTATTCCGCACTCGGCACTCATTTTAGATTTGATAAGGAAGTGTGCAATTTGTGTGATTGGTACTGGAATCATACAGATCACAAACGCATTTATAAGACAGTTCAATGAACACATGTTTCGTTTTCTTTTTAAAAGTGTCATCATGACCGGTAAGGCAGAGCCTCAATGCCTCGCCTGACCGCACATCACTGCACGTGTGCTGTTTAAGTGGTAAAGTAGATGAGTCCAAGGAAAGTATTGATGTACGTTTCGATCACATTCACACTCCTGTTTTAGTCACCATTTGCTTTCCAATACAGGCCACAATCCATCATTGTGCATTGCCCGTGCCCATGCATCATTCAGCATGAGTTCTAGTTGAGGGCTGACTTATTGTTGGCATTTAATTAGAAAAGTAGACAAAAGATAAAAGCACACACTAAGCTCATTGTTCATCTGGCAGTACTTTCTGTTGGTTTGTGTATTTGTCAGCAGTGTTAGACAAACACACAAACACACTTTAATAATCCCTAAACAGTTGGGATTTTGGGGACAGAATGATGTATTGGCCGAGGAAAAAAAAATGTTGGTATAGGTGACCCAAAGTGTTTCGGTCTACAGAGAGAAACCAAATTTGTAATTTAGGTTTTATAAATAAATATGTTGTGAAAGCCCGTTGTAAAAAAAAAAAAAAAAAAATTAAACAGTCTAAGATTGCTTTATCACAGCCTTCAATCAATACTCCTTCTTTTTACTCATCCTCGTGGCTACCAACAGTCATCGACTAGCTCAGGATTGTATTATCTCCTGCTGGCATGGCACTGAAATACTGTTTGATACAACTAACAGTAGATATTCTTCTTCTCTTGAGGCCTCATGTTAGTCCTTGTTTTGCAGTAAACAGAAAGAAAAAAGAAGAAAAAGACTAAACTCTCTGATGCTGCTCTCATTTTCACTGGTGTCTCACATTACAGCATGCATAATAACGGCTGAAGCTATCTGCTCGGTCCAAATTGTACTTTAGGACCTTAAGAACAATATTTCAGTGGTAACGCAGTGGTACATGCAAAGCCCTTACGTGCAGTTGCTGTGGGTTTGACTCCCGGCCCATGCTCCACCACCCATCCAGTTGCAAGTCTGGATGAATGCTGGGGTTGAGAAAAACTGAATCAATGTATCACCATTACTTGCTGTTGATGGGAGAAGCTGAAAGACAGATACTACACTGTATAAGCTTAATTACTTACGCAGTGATGCAACCTTTTCACTGATGCTTGTTCTTTATTGAGCAGGCCTACATAACAACTACTGAAGCTTAAACATTTTGTAGCCAGTGGAGCAGTGGAAAAAGTGGAGACACAACCGATTTTGATGAGGCTTAAGATAAAGCTCAACATCCAGAGCTGCTTTGGTGTACCGTTTCATGAATATTAAAACATGCAAAGTACAGACATCTATGAAAGGTAGATATTGAGGTGACAATACAAATATTGATTGTGTAACCTGGAGGAGGTCAGTTTCCTACTAGGTGCCACTTAAGTTACACATTGTATTCCTTGCACAGTAAGCATCCTGCAGCACACACACTCCAGACAAAAAAGGATCCTTGACAGCATAAAAGCAAGCCCCAGATAACATAAGAGGTCATGAATGGGTTGTGTCAGAAGTGAAAGGGAGCCTGATTTTGTCAGAATCCTTCTTGCACAAAGCTAAATGGCATTGGTCCTGCTAAAAGGCTGCAGGAGACCCCCCGTTTGCTTAGGAGGAGAAATGACAAAAGTGGTGTGGTATGCATGCTGCCATCTCTCTCTCTCTCACACACACACACACACGCACACACACACACACACGCACGCACACACACTACTGTACGTGCCAAGCAGCAACTTTGTTTGCAGCCAGTCTCAACGCAGCAGCTCATAAGATGAATAAACTGCAGCAGGACTGTCTGACAGGTGTGTTTGCGTGGACTAAAGCCCCACGCCGTCACACACTATACACGAGTTTCATTCACGAATCACTTCAAACGCAGCTACAATTAAAGACGTCGCCTTGCCTTGAAATCCAAAGAGGAAAGCGACCCCGGGAATCCACACGGTGTGTATCCACAAGTAAGCCATGACGTCCTCCGGTCCGGTCCAAAGGCTCCGCGCTCAAACTGAAGGTTCTGGCTTGGTTAATTTCCACAGGAGGAAAAAGCGTTGCGACCGAAGCCGTGGGGAGAGACGGAAAGACCAACTGTGGACGGAGACTGTCACTCCTTCCACCGACGCTTCCACGCACACTGAGATATTAGCGACCTCTACCGGAACCCGGCGCTCCGGGGGCGTGCGCGCGCGCGCGAGCGGCCACCACGCACTCGCAGCGTCTCATCAAGAGTGTCAGTGCGCCGGGAACCCAGGCAGGAGCGTTCCTTCAGCTGCTGGACAGTGCACGGACATAACCAATCAGGAAAAGACAAAACAATGTGAGAGTTTGAGGTGTGAAGAATCGGCTTGTTTTGCAATAACGTTTCATATTCAAGGCTTGAGCAGAGAATGGAAATAAATAGAAACCAGACATTTTCCAAGGTCCCAATATGGGTCAGCACCAATTCCTACGTTGTAATACACTGTCTGGTCACACACTAATGGACCACCTTTAGGTTTGAGTATGGCGTGTTTTCGCTGAGGCATCGTTTCCACAAGCTTTTGCAAAACCCTTTCGGTTTTGCACGTTCGGTTCGATCCACAAATATTTTATCATATTTTTCTCATTATACACATTACTAGCGTGATCTAAGCACTCCGCGCGGAACAAAAATCATGGGCGAGTTTCCGCATGGACGCCTCTAAGTGTCAGACACTACTGACTGAGCGGGAGGAACGTTGTAGCTAGTTGTTAGTAGCTCATTCATAGCAAATGTCAGCGAGAAGGCTGAGCTGGACGATCCTCCCACCTCCCGTTTGGGAACGCTTTGGCTTCCCTGTTAAAATTACGGATGGACAAAGGCAAGCAGATAAATCCAAGGTTGTGTCCACATTGTTCCACGGAGATTGGCTTTGCTGCAGGGAAAAACGTCTAACATGTTAGTGCACAGCGGTTGAGTGGGTAGCACGTTGGCCTCACAGTCAGGAGGTTCTGGGTTCGAATCTCCGTTGGGCATCTCTGTGTGGAGTTTGCATGTTCTCCCCGTGCGCGTGTGGGTTATATCCGGGTACTCCAGTTTCCTCCCACATTCCAAAAACATGCATGTTAGGTTAATTGGCGACTCTAAATTGGCCATAAGTGTGAGTGTTTGTTAGTCTATATGTGCCCAGTGATTGATTAGCGACCAGTCCAGGGTGTACCCCGCCTCTTGCCCAAAGCCAGCTGGGATAGGCTCCAGCATTCCCGTGACCCTGATGAGGATAAGCGGTATAGAAAATGAATGAATGAATGAACTCAGAGTCTGAGTTTTATGAAATATCACTAAAATGATTTAGTTAAAATTATACATTCATTGCATATTTTCTGCCTTTTGGTACCGAAAATTAACCAAACCAAGCACTTCAAGAAACTGAACGGAACTGAAATTACATTTTAGTGTACCCGTTACACCCCTAATATTGATGACGGGAGAGTCCAACCACTGCGCAATGCTTCCCCGCTGTTCATCTACTTTTTAATCACGAGTTGGCGACCAGCCCGCCTCTCGCCCAAAGTCAGCTGGGATAGGCTCCAGCATATCCTTGGAACCCTAGTGAGGATAAGCGGAATAGAAAATGGATGGATGGTCATAAAATATTTTTTAATTGCTATTTTTTGCACATTCCTTTTTACCCGCAGTCGACATGTCACTCAGCATAAGTTGTTCATTTTGAAATACATGATATTACAGGTAAAATGTACTTTATACAATATACAGTGTACCACCAGTGGCGGCTGTTGGTCACTGACTGCTTTGAGATGCCAAAGTTTGTTCAGCTATAAGCGTCATCTTTGACAGTCAATGCAGACTCAAAACATGCAGCGATGCAAAAACAAGTATATTATCATAAATCGTAAAGTCAGCTGTAGTTTTTGTAGATGCGTCTTGGAGAAATGCAAAGCGCACGGTGAATCGGATCCAATCTGTATACATATACAGTATTTTCATTCATTAGCGGTGAGTACCTTCACGTTTTACAACAAAATTTTATGGAAAATTGAGTTTATGCATCATCCACCTCCAAACTAATGCTTACAATGGAGATGGAAACATAATAATGGCATATGATGCGTGTGGTTTAACACATGGTCTACATTTCACTGCTAGCCTTTGTATGTGAAACGTTAATACAATGAAATATGGCTATTTTATCTGCTTATGATAAAACACAATATACGTACATCATAGTTTCATGTAACACATCCTAAGAACCCACAGAAAAGATGAACATCCAGGACCCACATCTAGCTGGGTGTCATGGTTGTGTAATATTTTCCTCTTGTCATAGACGTATTGTTAGTTCATGGTTGGTGGAGTTTGTTGGCATTTGTGGGTGAACCTGGCCGGTCCCCAATAGTACTTAAGACCTGGCTGTCCTATCCAAATAATTTTTCTTTTTTGTCCGTACTGCCATACCTCGGTTACACTACCTTAATTCATTTGTTTAATGTGTTTGTTTAATGTTTAATGTCAAATGTTATGTATTTTTTTGCCTAAATAAAAACATTCCATGCATAAAAATCACTTAACTAGGTACAATCAAAATATAAGTCATTCAAAAGATGCATTCAATAATAATGACGTAGTATTCTACTTTGATCAATGGGTTTCAGTAATGTTACTGTAATGTTCAGTGGGAGATGGGATCACCAGACATAATTGCTGGAACAACAGGCTTTTTTTGCAGGTTGAAATTATCCACAATAATCCCCCCCAAGAAAATTCATGATAAAATCACTGGCTACTGTTGTGGCCGTAACCCACAGCAATCTGAAACTCAACTCTAAACCCCCTCTTCTTGTCCGACACTAACTCGTACAAGAGTTAATATATTAGGAGTAACACACAAGCACTCAATTATATCTTAAATGGCTTATTTGTACTCTTATTATGTTGACTACATTGGCTAACATTGATGTAAAGGTGACTGTAGGGGTCTTTTTTTCATGCCTGGATGGCTAAAACAATGTAGAAAAACACATTTAGAAAGTTGTAAACAGGTTTTTCATGCTCCAACCTTGAAAATATTGTATTTACAAATAAGAAATTCTTTGTGGAAATTCATTTATCATGGTCAGGTCTTGAACCAATTAACTGCAAATAATGAGGGATTATTGTTATACCACTGTGAGAAATTGTGAAGGTGTTTAAAATTTTCATTTGTGGGTTGGGATGATAATCCTTCATAGCATGCTTTTTTATAATACAGTGATGTTCCACCCAGCCTTCATTACAGGTTACTTTAGATTTTAATTCAGCACACATTTGGATCTTCCAACATTTACTGTTGCCAGTAAGTGTATATGAGGTTGTTTTGTTTTTATGAATTGTGTAGAATAGCCTGCAGGCTCAGATTGCCATCACACATTTATAGATTATTATAGATTATAGATTGTGAAGGTGAAATTGACAATGCTTCAAAGATGATTCCCTGTGCGGCCATAATAGGAATGTAACCAATTGAGTGACACATTAATGATGGAATAACGGAGCCGACTGTGGGTTCAGTAACCTGCTCAAAGTAAGGACAACCAAATTGGTGGCAATCCACAGCTCAAATATCCTACACAATGCGCTGAATACTACCACTAGAACCGTAGCACTCGTGGCAATGGCAATCCAAAGGTTGAGTATCTGTTGAGATTTTTGTACTTTATTATTTCTGGATACATTCACTTGATTTCTGTATAAGCCATATGGACTGATTCACAAAGAGACACATGCAGAAAAATGATCCTTATGCTGTGCATACCTGCAATATTAAATGCGTGCCGCTACATTCAACAAGCAGTGTCCATTTTTTTACGAAACATGACAAAATTATGCTTTGGGAAACATAATTGACACATTACAAGCAACACAAGAAATAATAAGTAGTTAATTAGAATCATATCTCTCAGAAATTAACTGTGTTAATACACCATACTTTCCAATAATGATAGTTTGTAAAGAGGGATTAATTTATGGACATATGACCGGTTCATGCATGTGAAGCAAAATGGGTGCCCGTCAGCTTGGGCCCCTAATAGTTCTGCCAGAAACATTGAGACATGCAATACACCAGTGTTGAAGGAGGAAATCAATCTATACATTTCAAATCATTCTCTTAATGTGGTGAATTCAGAGAAAGTCTTCCCCATTACATACCTTCATAAAAGAAAAACAGCAATCATTTCAAAACATGGCGCACATGCAAGTGTTTCTGAACGCTTAACTTCAAAGCTTTTGACCTCAACGTGTCTTGATACATTTCTATTTTCATCTGTACTTTAAGTCTGCAGCTGCACAGTGGACAAGGGGTTAGCACATCTGCCTCACATTATGGGATTTCAGTCCTTCAGCAGCCCTCTGCATGTCAGTTTGAAGCCTTCCAGGCAGGTAAAAGAGGGCATGGAGTAAACATATAACATATGGAGATACCGTCTTTACAAATATAATAATGCTTTTTGATCAACATGTCAGAAAGGTGTTGATTTAACAATAATCAATACTTTTTGTCCTGGTCAGTGTCACAGGTGAACTGGAGCTTATCCCAATTGACTTGACGAGAGGTGGGGTACACCCTGGACTTTCCATGGTGTTTAACCATTCACAGTCACAGCCACACTTACAAATAATTTAGCAGTGCACCTAAATGTTGTGGTTATGAGTGTATGTCCACTGTACTGTATTGCCACATGGAAAATGATTTTTAAAGGACTGCCAATACCACATTTTACCATCAACATTTGACACATACACACTTTGTGCAGAGGAGTATGTCCAGTAATCAGCTCAAAATAAAAATGAAGAAAATACTGAAGAGAAAAAAAAATTGCATGAGTAGTGCCTTGTCCCTGATTAGGCTTATTTTAAGTCTCAATTATCCATTGTAGTCCCACACACTAGCTGGAGTTTTTTGCACCGAATTTTCAGCACCACGGATAGAGACAATAGTTGCATCTCTGATTTTTCCACTGAGAACATCCATCCGTCCCTCATTTTTCTCTCTCGCTTTTCTTCATCCGGGTTATGGGTGAGCTGGAGCCTATCCCAACATCGCAGGTGACATATGATCATGACAATGGCCAGGTATAGAGTAGTGCTGAGGATAACAGCTAATTGAAATGACCTGTGGATAATCTAGAATCAAATACATTGGCTGTGTGTGTTGTGAGAATGTCTCAAGTTTTGTGTTGCGTTGGGAGGGCCACGCGTAAAGCAGTCCAGCACATGGTGATTTTTTCAATCCAACACATGTTTTTAAGCATGTTAAACATGTGTTTTTAGTGTTTTATAATGTTTAAAGTGTTTTCACGATGTCTAGTTGTGTTTATTAACACCAACCTGTCTAGGAATTGATCATTTAGGTTTTCAAATAATATAACATGCATGTTTTTAGAATGTGGAAGTAAGCTTGAGTACCCAAAGAAGACACACACCCAAAGAACACACACACACAAACAAGGACAAGGACACAAACTTCACACAGAAATGTAAGCCATCGTGCCCAAACAAAGATTTCAACCACTGAGAAAGTAGTATATGAAAATAATTATAATGGATTTACATCACGGCTTTCTGATACCCAAAGCACTGTACAGTGGAAAAACTCATTATATATTTACTCTGCAGTCACACACTGGTGATGGCCACAGCTGCCCCGTGGTAGGCTGACAAATTGGCTTCAACAACCTCTCCAACCACCACAAAACATTCATTCACTTTTAGACACCAGTATTGGTGGCACTGGAGGCAATGGGGGTGAAGTGTCTTGATACAACTGCATTGAGTGAAATGGAGGAAACAGGGTTCAAATTTAAAACTCTTTGATTTCTGGACAACAGTTCCTAAGGATTTCACTTTGCACCAATAGTTCAACTGCTGGAATCTCGCTATTGAGTTTAAAACTCAGTCTCAATTTCTGCCTGCATATATTTTTGGCCTTTTTCTTTATCCCCTGGCATCACTCTGGTTCTTTGTGTGCTGCAGTGCATGCAACATAGTCAAAAGTGAATTTCCCTTCTGGCTTTAAAAATATAACATATTCAGTATATATTTTTAAAATATAGCTTGCGGGGGCCGCACGGTGGTCGAGTGGGTAGCACGTTGGCCTCACAGTCAGGAGGTTCAGGGTTTGAATCTCTGTTGGGAATCTCTGTGTGGAGTTTGCATGTTCTCCCCGTGCGTGTGTGGGTTTTCTCCAGGTGCTCCGGTTTCCTCCCACATTCCAAAATCATGCATGTTAGGTTAATTGGCGGCGCTAAATTGCCCATAGGTATGAATGTGAATGTGAGTGTTGGTCTATATGTGCCCTGTGATTGACTGGCGACCAGTCCAGGGATTACCCCGCCTCTCGCCTAAAGCCAGCGGGGATAGACTCTAGCATACCCGCGACCCTAATGAGGATAAGCAGCATAGAAAATTAATTAATTAATAGCATGCAGGTCTGGATACATTAGTCTGTCTACTTTGTAACATTGTCTTTTTATGTTCTGTGATCATTGGTGGGTAATTGAGGTTTTTTTTAATGATTTATGAAAAAGGCAGAAAAAATATTAATGTATGAGCATTTAATAAGATTTTCATGCCTATACCGTATATTGTTGTCACAAAAAAGTCTCCAGATGGTAGTAAATTTGCGGGAGTCAACGGGCTTAAGTCAGTGCTTCCTCAAATAGATGAACATTGATCAAAATGTTGATGAGACATTACCGTACAATGCATTACCGTAACACCATTTGGAGTCATGAGGTCAACAATGGCATGTCTGGCATGACAGACTGAAAAAACTTCTCCCATTCCAGCTAGCTAATGTGGTGTAAACAATGAATAATGTCAGTGTAAAGAGGTGTGATTTAATGTCTATCGGACTCTAATAATGTTCAAAACCCATATTTAGAATGTCATAAACACGTTTCTGATGTGCTAACTATGAATATATTCTGTTTATTAATTATTATTATTAATATTGAACCCTATATCATGAAAATTCATTTATTGGGCTCGGGTTTGAACCAATTAAACGCTATAAATAAGAGATGACTGCGCACTTGTATGCGTCACTGCTCTCTATTTGTTACATTTTGATGGTTTAATTTTCAAGTTCCGTCTGCACATTACAGATAAATAAATGAATTGATATTATTCCTTTTGCAATAGCCTCTCAACTTGAGGGGTGTGAAAACATTTCTGTCCCCCAGTGGCGTCATGACAGGAAATGACTTAGAACCACTGGCTTAAGTTTAGGCTTCCTTCTACCTTGGTTAGGTACTCCATGGGGGTGCTAACTTTTGAATGTGTATATTCCGCCCTCTTCCTGCTCAACCATTGCAAGCCATGGACCACGTAACACACACATGCACACATAAACACATTAGTTTGTTGTCAGCAAATCATAGGGATTTGGCAAAGTGTAGCTCCATTGAAAGTATAGCCTTTTGCTACCACACAGTATGACTCCAAATTTTCGGTCGCTTCTCCAAGAGACTGCTCCGTGCATGTGCATGCGTGACAGACATGTACGCATACAAGAAACAGCTGTGAGTGAAAGCCATGAGCGCCAATCATTTTATTCAGGTTGAACACATTTTTTATAAAGTTGAATTTCAATATAAACATTTATTTGTTCAATCTGTTAAACATGTAACATATGAAGAAGGTCACCCAAACATGTAAAAAAATGCCAAAATGAGATCATATAGGTTAAAGCTCCAGGGAGTGTGAGGGAGTGCTCCCTTTGCAAACAGTTGTGCCAGTCAGGCTCAAGAACTTAATTATGTTTATACTTGGTTGGATTGAGAATATCAGGATGAAGTGCTGAGGTCACCTTCCTCCAATATTATCGTACACAGCAGGTCAGCTTTTGAGACATACAGCCACAGGAAAACAGTCAAACCACCCTCTGTGTGTGACGGGCACTTCCCCAAGGAGGTTTAATAAATACTGTATATTTAACCTCTCACAACGCACTATTATGTCCTTGATTGTTTCAAAACACCAAACATGCAACAGTTTCATTTGATAAAGGAATGACCCTTGTGACCGTAGAGATTTTGGTGGACATTTTTTTTATTTTGAGTTTTGCGTAGACGTATGTACAGTGCAACCTCGATTAGAGTCATATATCTAAAGTCCCACACAAATCGAAGCTTGCTCTAACCAAATCAGTTTCCCATGAGAAATGATACAAATCGAATTAATCCATTCTATACACACAAAATACGTGTTTGACTGTTTTACATGCAAAAAACAATTTGAAATGCATAAAAATAACAAATGAAAGTGAAAAACCTTCTCAAATCAAATAGTGTTTCTCATCTTCTTTATCAAAAATATGGCATTTGCAACTTCCTTTGACTGCATCTTGGGTTATGCAGCTATGAGCAATAAATAAGCCTCGACTTGTTGTGTAACTGTGTTAGTAAGCAAAGAACTACATAATCAACCACCGATGACATCACAGACGGGCGACAGAGCTGACCTCTGGTTCCGGTTTCCATTATAACGCATTGATGAAAGGTTTTTGTAATAAAAATACATCCATCCATCCATCCATTTTCTAGCTGCTTATCCTCATTAGTCTCATTGGAGCCTATCCCAGCTGACTTCGGGCAAGAGGTGGATACACCCTGAACTGGTTACCAATCAATCGCAGGGCAGACAAACAACCATTCACACTCACATTCATACCTATGGACAATTTAGAGTCGCCAGTTAACCTAACATGCTTGTTTTTTACAAACACAATTAGACTTACAAAATGCATTAAAACATGGCCAGATGCATGCCATACTCTATGCTAACGGGCATATGGATGCAAACCCAGTCAAATATTTTTACACATTTTTAACGTAAACCAAAAAGTATGCTAACCTTGGCATACGTAAACCGAGGTTCCGCTGTCTGTCTGTTTTTGATCATCTCAATCATGTGTTGCTTCCATTTATGGAGTAGATCTACTCTGCAATTTACGGTGCATTCCCAATGACCACTATATCACATTTCTACCCACATTTAAAAAAAGCTGTGGATATCTAATTTCATGACTTTTTTTCTCAGTAGTGTAAATTCAGCATGTTAACTCCAGAAGTTGATTCTCGCTTGTAAAAGTTTCACATCCTGCATGGTAGTAAATACTAAGCGACTAATGAGTCTTGCAGCTTTAGTTTTTGCCATTGCACTGTCCTGAATATAAAAAAAACCCTTCTATTTCTAGTGACTCAATCCCAGAGGTTTCTGTCCCGCCCGACCCACAGCTGATTACCTTAGACTCTACAGACAGAGTTTGATTTATGGCTGTTTTTGTCATTACGCTTGAGCCCTCAGCAGCAACACAGTAACTCTCAACTTTAAAAACCTGGGAATGGTTCCCTAATGAATTTGTCTTAATAAAAAGTGCCCCTGAAGTGAGTAGTCAAACATGATGTACAAAGCATTTACCGTTCCAGAGAATGCATGCTGATGTGTTTTACTTGGCCTACAATAGAGACCGTAGAGAACAGTATTGTATTGCAAGCAGCAGTTCCAATACACAAGCAGAAAGAGAAAAAATGTGTCTACAACATTAACTGAAATGAAAGAAGAATGAGTCATTAAGATCTCTAAGTCTGGACTGCTAGTTTCAGTGTTAAACCAACTTAACATTGTACACAGGTCAGGTACAAAACGAACAAGCTTGTTACAAGCTAGTTACTAGTTGTTTAGTTTAGTTACTGAGTACTAAGTTGCTGAGTGAAGTCAGATGGTAGGCTTGTGCACTAAGCCAAGAGGAAATGCTCGTGGCAGCCTCATCTAAGGTTTCTGCTATTTATTTATTTTTAGGAAATGTGTAAATTCAGTGATTTTTGCCCAAAAAAATGTGAAAAATGATTGCAATCATACAGAAAATATATTTATAATGCAGTTCAGTAGGCAAACATTTATGTATTTTATAACTATCTATCCATTATTTGCATGTCTTGCGTGACTTTGGAAGGTCCTGGACTAGTGACCAGCCAATCGCAGGGCACATATACATAGTCTCCAATTAACCTAGCATGCAAGTTTTCAGAATACATCTGTGTAAATGTTTGTGTGTACCAAGCCAATGTTGATTGATCATATCAATATCAGAGGGTTGCTTATATGATCCTATTGATGTATTACCTTGTATTCCTTTATGTAGTAGCCGGCCTGGCTGAACAGAAAAGAAGGATAGCTCTCCAAAGGATTATTTAGCTGGGTCTCTGCAGACTTGTTAGTTCTTTTCCCTCCATCCATCTTGCCAGAGTAAGTTCCTAACATAGATCAAATGGCTGATTGTCTTGCAGTCTAATTGTGTTCCTGAAACATACATATTTTGCACTTCAGTTAAATTCTGTTCAAGAATTACTGTTTAAAGTCTTGTGGGATTTATTGACCCATTCTTGTCTTTTATTGTATAAAGCGGTGCATGACAAACAACAATGTGCAAAAAAGGAGGACAGTGTTTCAAGTTAATCGTTTTGTCTGTTTTTTTTCACTGTAATTTTACAAACATTATCCCAGACTGCAAAGACATGGTGGCTGTTGAAATCAATAGTCTTTATTCAACAAAAAATGAGCTCATTAGGAGCAGCGTGAATCACAAAATATATATATCAAACCGACACCAAAAAGGCTCAGAAACAGTCAGGATAACACAAAAAGCTACTGTAGTCAAACATCTCAAAGACAACCATCTGGCAACTAGCAGAAGTCCAAACTGAATTAAAAATGGTCATGGCACCAAAAAAAAAATTGAGCAAAACAATGACAGAATAAAAGTAAAAATTGTCATACTGCAGCTATGCATAAATAAACAACAATGAAATAGGAGTGAAATCAAGTGATCATTTTCACACGATATGGATAGGCCCCCAGCAAGTTAATTTATTAATTTATGAGTTGATTTATTGATTTATTATTAAGTGTTTATGTGGGCGATGTTAGTCAATGAGCTCTGTGGAACAGAGCATGTGTTGCAAAGATCAGCCCAAAGTGATGGTGAAAACAGAGAAGCAACCCAACATCTTCTCCATAACTGAGCATCTTGAACATCTTAGCAACAGCATACAACACTTACCGTCAACACTACCGACATGTTGTAGGTAATGAGTAAGTGTTATTTCATATGTGTAAACACTGTATATTCATAACAGTATTTGAAATATGCCTGTGAATATATGCCTGACATGGAGAACTGATAATATATTTTCATCTGGAGTGTACAGACTGAACTCAAAACTGAAACCGGCGAAATTCAGTGAAATGGAGACCAGTGAAGCATACAAGTGTATTCAAGTGTGAAATTGCATACTGAGTACGACAAATTCATACATGTTGGCAGGTTTGCGCTAATGCTGAAAGTCCTCCCTATTAAAATGAGTAAACTTTTGCAGAATACTCTAATTTATCGTTATGCACTTGTACGTGCTATTTTTAAGACAGCCTCCTGCAAAAAGTTATCTTATCCACCTTATCGCCTCTTTCCAACCAAGAAGTCATGTTTTAGTGGCAAGCACCTCTGAAACACTCAAGTAATGGATTCTGATACTTGCAGGATTCTCCCGGCAGGATTTGCACAGCTGCATAAAATGATGGGAGAAGTGTGCCATCATTGGTAGTACCTATGCAGAGACAGAGATAGACTAATAACTGTGCCAGGTTTTCTTACACGCAGTTGAGGGGAAGTGGGTCAAGGGAAATCTTTAATGAGCACCCCTCATGAAGTGTTTGGTGGGTGTAGATCCAGCATACTACTGACAGTCCTGACTGAATAGATACGTTTCACATGCACACAGTAGGGTTTATGGTGAAAAAAAAACAGTATAATAACAGAAAAAAAGTATGTCACGTTATTCCCCCAAATGGTTGTGTAGTGCTTGAAGTAGGCACCAGAGAAGGTTGCTCTATTGTTGAGAAATGTGCCCTCTGCTTATTAGAGGATAATTGCTCCCAGACTCAAAGCAACTGCACTAATTGTTTCACATATTTTTTTATTAGTGTCACCCACTCTCAGTCACTTAGAGAGCTGAGTCACAAAATATTGACACCACCCCCACTGAAGGCATCACTGGCTGCTGGCCAGGTTTTGTTAAACAACCTATAATGTGCTCTGTTGGTTAACATTGCATAATATCACTTGCGGTTCAGCATTTAATTAGAGTTATCAAAGTAAGTTAACATGTTCAGCTAAAAATAAAGGTTGCATTTCTTTGTATGTCATACTCCCCCATGTTTCCATCTTGAATTGTTCAGCATTTCCACACACCTTTCTCTGGGACGCAGTGACCCAACAAGGTGTTGAGGCATCAATACACAATCAGTCCTGTCTGTTGCTCCATATCATGCAAGACTTTGTGCTTGTTAATGAACAGAAACAGAATATTTGTCTGGACACTTCTTAGACACATCTGTGCCAGTGCTTTGAAAAGATGACGGATGTACTGTACATTAGTTTGTACATGATTCAAGTCTATATAGACAGTAAAAGCAGAACTAGACAAGCAGTATGGACTGCATTGCAAAGTCTGAAAAATAATATTTCGTATAAAAAAGTGCTCTGGTGCATCAAAAAAGCTCAATCTAACAGACACAGACAACAGGAGAAACATACACCGGCATGACCTTTTCCAAATTGAGCTTGCTGTTGTGGGAAAAATGTTTGCAGAGTGATATAAAAGTTGATGGGTTTCGCTAAACAGGTAATTTATCCTGTTCAAAAACTCGAAAACTGCAAATAATAGCACACAGTTCTGCCTTATAAAAATATGTTTAATTGCTTCTTCGTTGTTTAATTCTTTGAAATTACCAATTAATCATACCCATTGATTTTAATAAATATTGTGGTGCAGTTTGTATGAATTCCAAAATTAAACTTGGTTCACATATTCCAACAAATTAAAGTCTTGAAAACCCAGTACATATGCACAAAAATGGCTAAATAAAATAAAATAAAACTAGTCAAAACCAATATTAAACTACATTCCTTCGGGCTACTCTTTGTGCAAAAGGTATTCGGAAGATGCATTCAAAGACGTAATGATAGGTAGCATTCTACTCAGCGCGAAAGAGAAGCTCAGCCTTTTCTTTTAGAGCAATCAAAGAAGGGAATAACCTTCCAAACGGTCTGAAACTATGTCCCGACCTGAACCATTTTTCTCGAAACACAAGGAAAGTGTTGCTAAGAAGCCAGCAGTGTCAATATTAATTATTTCTTTGGCCATTCACAATGTACGGTTATATAATTATTTTAAATTGTTTATTGAGGTGGTCTGTGAATGGCTGTAGATAGATAAATATGCTGTATGGATGTATTTTATTGATTTTGTTGATATTTTTTTTTTTTTTTTTTGTTGATATTGATTGTGTTTGATTTTAACTTACCTGCCCAAAGGCCTGCCCAAGGTGGAATGTATTTTTAGCAAAATCTGGTGTAAACCATTTCTTCTTTTTGTAAAGATGATTGTGTTTGCACATTGTCCCTGTTAAATAAATGAATAGACTTGGCAGTAAGTATCAGTAATGTTACTGTAATGTTTGGCGAGACACACAAGCAGCAGACCTGATTGCAGGAACAACAAGCTTTTAATGCTTTAAGTATGAATAAACTTACAACAGGAACATTAATAATAACCTAAGAACAACATAGTAATCATCATAATAAAAACAGGGCTACTGTTGTGGCCGTAATCCACTCCAAGCTAAAACTCAACTCTGACCCCTGATGTCACTTCTTGTCTATTTTGCCTATATTGGGTGATATGAGTGTAAAGGTGACTATATGGGTGTTATTTCATGTTCCCCAAATAATCCCAAAACTAGGGCTATCCTTTAATGACACAAATTTTTTTAACGTGCGATTGACGTACCCACGTCCTGTTTGTCCCTCGGCCCACACCGTAGTTTGAGGAAGCGCCAGGGACTGTTATACTTATACCTATACCTGTTATAACAGAATGAGGAACAGAGCCACCAACCACCAGTACGAACCTGCAGGACTACTTTGTCTTTCAAATATATACATAGCAATCAACAACGTCATCAAATCTTACCTTTATGCATTCTTAATCAGCATTTAAGACCAAATATGAGGTGAAAGAAAATGGGTAAAAATACACAGTAGTAATCTGTGCAGGATGTGAGAACGAAGAAGGTGCGTTCAAGGACAGTCAAACAGTGGGACACATCACTGCTAAACATGAAGAACCTGAAAAAACTGGAGGATATCTGACTGTATATTGTTTTTGAATAAAATAATAATCCATGTTTCAAATATTGATTCATTGACAAGGGAAATTGCTTGGTTATAATAGAATACCATAAAAATAAGTACTAGAGAGAATATGAGATAAACAATATTTGAATATTTATAAATAGAGTGTAAAAATATATATACTACAAATGAAGTACCTGCAATCAATGTGATTCATTATGAGTTAACTATGAAAAAAGTGTGATTAATTGCGATGAAATATTTTAATTGACAGCCCTAGTTAAAAGCCATCTTAAAACCCATATTTCAAAGGTTGTAAACAGGTTTGCTATGCGCTAGGAAAACATTTGATAATTTAATTGAATCCTGCTGTGCAGAAATTCATTTATCTGGTCTGAAACCAATTAACTGCAATAAATGAGGAATTACTTTGCTCCATCTTACTGTAAAAACTACTGTGCAAAAATGTATTTATTTCCCAACTGTGTACTCTCTATTTGAGTTAGTTTAGTTAATTTGCCAAGTCATTTCCCCTACCACCTACCCGTTCTTTTTCAGACCCCCTTTTCTGTTTTCTTGCTCGGAATTGTCACTTCTGATGTTTACAAGAGCTGCATCAGTGCTTTCCCAGTAAGTCGTCAGATTGCTTGAAAAGATTTGCCTTCCGCCCCCCACTGCTACCTGCGTTCACTGAGAGTGACATGGACAAATCAGAAATAGCTCATGTATAACAAATCTTACTTGGGTCAGCAATTCAGAGTTGAGTGCAAAAAAAAAAAAAAAACCCAAAAAACAATCCCACAGTTATCAGCACGGGTGGACAGTAGTTAAAGTTAGAATACACATTGAAAGTGCTCATATCACCAAAAAAGATGGCGAAAAAACAACAACAAAAGGAAAGTACTTGTTTAATCAAACATTTTTGTCAAACTGTTGTCGTCCGCCAGTAAACAACTCTAAATTACGAGTGAAATTAAGTTATCACATGCCCCCTTGCGAGTTTTGATAGTGACGTCAAGTCAAAAACCAAAAACAGCCTCGGACGCACAGCAAAACAAAGAAGGACAACTATTCACAACAATAACACTCACTGATGCTGTGTTCTGATGAGTTTAGCACACACGTTAAACAAATCAATCGGCCACAACAGGTATGTTGTTTGATTATATGCAAAGATACAGGACAAACTAGCAGTGATTGCTGTTTAGCTCGCAATTTGGCAGGAAAACTCATTTTATTAAGATTCACAGAATATATCATTGGTAGGCTTTTCGACGACTGAACGTTTTATGGCTTTTCTATCTATGTCAGGGTTTGTGGCAACACCATTTCCTGAACGAAGACAATTGTTAGTGAAGAAATGTGTACAAAATGATATATTCTGTATGTCAACATTTGAGCAAACATCGAACACAGGAAATATGTCATTCATTGTTTTTTTTTGTCATGCCATTGTCACAGAAAAACTGTTTAAATGAAGGATAGAGTCCTAATGTGTATTTCATTTGTACATCATCCATCCATCCCTTGTCCTCACAAGATGTGAGATGTGAGCTGGAGCCTATCCCAGCTGACTAGGTTGGGCGAGAGGCACCTGGGACTGTGGACAATTTCAACATGCTAACCACAAGGCCCTTATTTGTACATTTGATGAATAATTCCCATGTCCATTCTGTTTTGTTTTTGTTTTAGCGTCAGTCAAAGAAGAAAAGATGCAATAGACCATGGGTCCAGTGCAGGTCCTTAGGGGGGACCAGTTGGGCAAACTTTCAGATGCATGATTTAAAAAAAATGTAATAATGCTAAGTTAATGTTTTTCTCACATGCAGTAGATGCCATTCTGCTTAAATGTCATGGTAATTAACCTTATTGTACTAAAAAACAATGAATCGTAAGTCATTCATTTGATGATGTGAACTGAATAAATTAAGTGTATTTAGATATGAGTTAGAGGAAACCATACTAGAAAAGCACTTGCGGATTTACCGCTATTAAGTGTGCAATATTAGCGCTTTACTAATAAAACCTCGTTCCATGTTTGCATGAGTGTGGAGCTACTCTCTCACTGAACTTTCGCTGTCTGAGAAAGTGTCACTTCATTTAGAACTACACTCCCGTTTCCATCATACTTAAATCACAAAGGACTCCAGTCAAGTAACCCAGATCAGCTACAGTCAATAGGTGACAAAGCCTTGTCTGGTAGAGTGTTTCCTTCTTCCTTCCAATTTCTTTGTCCTGAAATGTTCTTTAATCTCTGTCAGGCTCCGCAGAGCTCAATTTACTGCAGGGCATTGGTCTGTTGTAAAAGAGCATCGAGTTCCTAACAGAACAACTTGACCATTGATTACTCTCTACAAAAACTTCAGCCTATTGCATACTGCTTACATTCATTTTCACATTCCAATTTGCTATTTTTTTTTGTCAAAAGAAAGTTTTTATTTAGTTTTTCTCCAAAAATAGGCAATTTATTTTCTGCAGAAAACATTTCATTCAACTTAAGTCGGTAAAAATTTATAAATACACGATCATACAGGTAAACTGAAGTACATGTAGCACTGTTAGAAAGCCCACAACTTTTACATGCTTATGTTCTTATGCTTCAGCAATAATGTGTTTGACAATATTGAATTGACAATATCCACCAATTCAACTTGCAGCATGGTGAGCATAAGTTAGTACTGTATATTATTTTAGCTGAAATGTGAACAATGTGTTGCCAACTAAACATTCGGACCCCCCTTGACGACATATTTTCCTTAAAAGCGACTAGCGACAAATCTAGCGACTTTTTCTGACGCTGTAGATAAGTTTTCTGGTATTGTGAAAGCACAAATTGTACTGCCTTTTGTATTCTCACTGAAGAGTAGCAGTCAGAGGCAGGCAGTGTTCAGTCAACTTCTGCTTGGCTTGCAGAACATTATTTTCCTTATAGGACTCTACAATTGCCTTCTCCTCCAATTTTGGATCTGCAAAACAAAAAACAGTTAAACTCGATGAATTATATTTGAAATAACACTTCCTTTCTCTCTTTAATTGCCACCGTTGGCTTTTTATGATGAAAGTTAATAAGCTAAATAGGCAACAAGAGTTGTGGCGGCTCAGAGTAGAAATCATGGCATACGCTCAACCCTGACAATGAGCTATAAAGGAGGGGTGTCCAAGGCACGGCCCATGGGCCATTTGCGGCTCAAGGCTTGTTTGTTATTGTCTCGAGAGGTACAATTAAACAAAAAAAACAGCAAATATGTAAAATAGAGCAAAATGCATAATGCCATGAGAAAAAGATTAAATATTGCTTTAAATAAGTAATAATAACACAAAGCTTTGAGTTTAAAGCTTTGTCTTTTGTCTGACATGATTCATAAACTTTGCTTAAATACTATATGTTATACAAATGGCCAAAAAAAGTTGCCACCTGGATTCAACTAAGCAAATAGGTACAGGTTTGGTGCAGTTGGTCAGGTCTAGGTTCAGCAACATTATGTGCTCAAAGAATGAGGTCAGCTGACTACCTGAATATACTGAATAAGCAGGTTATTCCATCATTGGATTTTTTTTTTCCCTGATGGCACGGGCATATTCCAAGATGACAATGCCAGGATTCACAGGGGCTAAGATTGCGAAAGAGTGGTTCAAGAAGCATTGGACATCATTTTCACACATGGAGTCCAGACCTTAACCCCACTGAAAATCTTTGGGATGTGCTGTCAAAGGCTCTGCGAAGCAGTCAGACTCTACCATCATCAATGCAAGATCTTAGTGAAAAATTCATGCAACACTGGATGGAAAAAAATCTTGAGACATTGCAGAAGCTTATCAAAACTATGACACAGCAAACGTGTGCCATAATCAAAGCTAAAGGCGATCCATTGAAATATTTGAGTGTACGACCTTTTTTTCGGTGGCAAGTTTTTTTTTCTGGCCAGGCAGTGTATATTGTTCTACATTGTTAAATTTTTGAAAGCAAATGGTAAATTCGCAAACATTACGTTTATAGTTTATGGTGCCAACCATGACAAACTAGCTCTCGTAGTTCAGCCTCATTCCCGTAGTGACTTCATTAGATCGACTACGCTCAGCTAAAGCAAAGTAAACAATCGCTTTTCAAGGTAGCTCGTCAACTTGGTTCAGATTATTTTTCATCAACATAGTAGTCATGCCAAAATCTTTATATTTACATTATCCGAGTGGTACTGTAAGTTTGTTTTCTTTTCTTAAAGAGGAAGGTTTAAGACAAAAATGGATGAAGCAAGTGCAGAGAAGAGACAGATCAAGTTCTGTTCTTTGCAGTGATCATTTCACTGATGAGTGCTATGAAAGAACACCTTCACAAGATGCATTTGGCTTGAAAGTACTGTACAAACTGTACAAACACATTTTGAAAAGGTTTGCCATTCAGTTAATCCACAGGGGAAAAAAAACTAGAAGAACAATGTCAAAGTTGCCACAAAACATAAGAAGTAATTTACATAGTGTCTTCTAAACACTATTCCATAATAGCAATAAGGCTGTAAAGCACTATAAATGTTATGAAAACATCTTTTTACAGGGGACAGCTGCAATGGCGACAAAATATAAATAAATCAGACTATACATTTTACACTCATTAAGAAGCCAATTTCAAACAAACATGAGTGACAGTACTCCGATCGTCACTTCTGGGAATAAGACTGAACAGCAAGCGCTGGCTTGTTATGATTTGTCATGCCAGGGACCCTTAAATATTAACTTTATATTTTTTACAAAATAATAACTTTATATTTTTTACAAAAAAATTATAATATAAAAGCATCACAGTTCATGAACAGGGAACTTTTTGTAGTCAGGGGTGAGATACTTTTATGCTGAAGTCTTAAACATTTTCAGCATCTCACATTGGGTCATGCATCTTATTGTCCCGACTTTGAAGTTTTTGGGTGACTTTTGAGGCATTTGTTTACATACAGTTTTGGCAAGTTTCCAAGTCTTGTCCTGACAGAATATTGATTGACTGCACATTGACAGGAAAAGACAACGAAAAGGAGAAAAGATTCAGAAAAAGCAACATTGAGAAAAATGCAAAATAAAACGTATTACTATATTTCAACAAAAATACCTTGAAGAAAGCTGTCAGCAATACTGTAAGTGCGAATAATGTGAATAAACGTTTGTCCTTCAACTTAATTGTTTAATATTGAAGCAATTAGTCGATTGAGCAATTCAAAATGTGTTTGTGAACAACAAACAATAATTAAAACTCTATTTTAATAGTTTAAACATAATATTAATTATGGAAATACATATAATATTAAATAGGCCCTTAGATGGCATCCGTGCAATTTGACTGAACACCTAAACAGAAGCCATGATTGCATTTATTGTATGAAGTATTCTCAAATGTTATAGTGACACCATTTTGAACACAATAAAAAACAAATACTTTATGCTGCACCTTCACAACTGGTCATTACATTTCTCAGTCAATCTCAAAATTGGAATATTCACTTAGAAACCATGGAAATAATACAGCTTGCAGTTAGACGAGCCAGACAGTAGAGCAGCAAAGGTGCTATGCTTAAATCTATTTCCCTCCTTTAAAAAGACAAGCGGTAGAGGTCAGTTTGTGTGCGTATCATTTGATATGGGAAGGGTGTGTGTTCTGTCATTGACTGGCCACAAGGGAGCAGCTTCAACTCTGACAGTTGACAACGAGGCGAGAGGACAAACGGAAAACTCTCAATTTGGAAATTTGAAGAGGCCGACATTAGGAACTGGACAAAGAGGATGTATTACCATGAGAACAATTCTGCAGTAATTGCACAAAATTTACATTGTGTTTGACGTTGTGGCTTACAGGTGTGCTTTTGTTTAGAAATATCAAAATAACTGCATCAAACAAAACTCAACACGTGCGTAGCACATTGGCCTCACACTCAGGAGGTTCAGGGTTCAAATCTCCGTTGGACATCTCTGTGTGGGGTTTGCATGTTCTCTCCGTGCGTGTGTGGGTTTACTCCGGGTACTCCGGTTTCCTCCCACATTCCAAAAACATGCATGTTAGGTTAGTTGGCGACTCAAAATTGTTCAAAGATATGAATGTGAGTGTGAATGTTTGTTTGTATGTGTGCCCTGCGATTGCCTGGGGAACAGTCCAGGGTGTACCCCGCCTCTCGCCCAAAGCCAGCTGGGATAGGCTCCTGCATACCCCGCAACCCTAATGAGGATAAGCGGTATAGAAAATGAATGAATGAAAACTCAACACCTTGTTATGATATAAAACAGTCTATGCAATTATTTTTTGTAAAATGAGTTTATTGGTTCACTCCATTATGAACAGTTGTTAGCTCAATATTCGCTCATGCACCATAGTTACTATGAGACGCTATGGCTATAGAAGTTCTAGCTCCAATAATAATGCAGCCTCAAAACTCGCAGCGAGCTGATCACAAGAGAATAAATGATCGTAAATCCGTAAAGGATTTAAAACAGGGGTCTCAAACTTGTGCCATGGATGGGCGAGACACTACACGTTTTCTCTTCAACCAGCTTCTCCAGGGGGTGATTTTAATTGATGAGCTTTGTCCCTCAAATCGAAGGAGGGGCTGATCATTAAAATCACCTCCTTTAGTGACCGGCTGGAAAGAAAACCTGCAAGGCATCAACCCTCCATGGCACAAGTTTGAGAGCCCTAATTTAAAACAAGCAAGCAGTGCGGATTATGAAGATGTGGTTTGGAGAAATGCCTTTTCTAGCCTCTAGGCTAGTCAAACGATCAGACTAAAGGCTGCAACCATGACTCTGATTCCTTCTAGTGCTTGATCATCTTATCTAACATTATTATTCATTAGTGGTCAGTGCCTAATACATTTTGTACTTTAAAATGTATTCCATTCCATTTTCTTCCGCTTATCCGGGTCGCAGGGCAGCAGTCTCAGTTGGGAAGTCCAGACATCCCGGTCTCCGGCAACCTCTTCCAGCTCCACGGGGAGGACACCAAGGCGTTCCCAGGCCAGCTGTAAGACATAGTTCCTCTAGCGTGTTCTATGTCTTCCCCGGGGCCTTCCCCCGGCTGGGCATGCCCGAAACACCTCACCAGGGAGGTGCCCGGGAGGCATCCGGACTAGATCCTAGAGCCACCTCAACTGGCTCCTCTCGATGTGAAGGTGCAGCGGCTCTACTCTGAGCTCCTCTTGGATGGCCGAGCTCCTCACCCTATCTCTTAGGGTGAGTCCAGCCACCCTATGAAGGAAACTCATTTCCGCTGCTTGTATCCGTGATCTCGTTCTTCTGGTCATGACCCATAACTCATGACCATAGGTGAGGGTGGAAACATAGAGCGATGTGTAAACAGAGAGCTTTGCCTTCCGACTCAGCTCTCTCTTCCCCACAACGGTCCGGTACAGCGACCGCATTACTGCGGACGCTGCACCGATTTGTCTGTTGACCTCACGCTCCAACCGTCCCTCACTTGTGAACAAGACTCCGAGATATTTGAACTCCTCCACCTGAGGTAAGAACTCACTTCTAACCCCGAGGGTACAGTCCACTGGTTTCCAAATGAGAACCATGGCCTTGGATTTGGAGGTGCTGAGGTGCTCATCCCAGAAGCTTCACACTCAGCTGGAAACCGCTCCAGTAAACGCTGAAGGTCACAGCTTGATGAGGCCATAAGGACCACATCCTCTGCAAATATCAGAGACAAGATCCTAAGGTCACCAAGCTGGACTCCCTCAACGTCTTGACTGTGCCTAGAAATTCTGTCCATGAAGATTATGAACAGAATCGGTGACAAAGGGCAGCCTTGGCGGAGGCCAACATTCACCGGAAACAAGCTCGACCTACTGGTGGCAATGCGAACCAGGCTCCTGCTTTGATTGTACAAGGACCGAATGCCACGTAGTAGCGGGCCACCAATCCCGTACTCCCGGAGCACCCCACACAGGACACCACGAGGCACATGGTCGAATGCCTTTTCTAAGTCTACAAAGCACATGTAGACCGGTTGGGCAAATTCCCACATACCCTCCAGTACCCTTGCAATGGTGTAGAGCTGGTCCAGTGTTCCGCGACCAGGACAAAAAACACATTGCAACTCCTGTAACCGAGGTTCGGCTAACTGTCGTACCCTTCTCTCCAGCACCCTGGAGTAGACTTTCCCAGGGAGGCTGAGGAGTGTGATCCCCCTATAGTGGAACACACCCTCCGGTCACCCTTTTTAAAACTGGGGACCACCACGCCAGTCTGCCAGTCATGAGGTACTGTTCCCGACTTCCATGCAATGTTGTAGAGGCGTGTCAACCAAGACAGTCCCCCAGCATCCAGAGCCTTGAGGAATTCAGGGTGAAATTTGTCTACCCCCGGAGCCTTGCCATTGGGGAGTGTTTTACCTACCCCAATTACCTCAGCCACGGTGATACAACTGTCCACGTACGTATCATCAGACTCTGCTTCCTCTACGGAAGGTATGTCAGTGGGATTGAGAATGGTCTGAAAGTATTCCTTCCACCGACCAACTATATCCTCAGTCGAGGTCAGCAAGCCCCCGTCCGCACTGTAAACAGTGTGAAATGGGGGCTGCTTCCCCTTTCTGAGGTGTCAGACGGTTCGCCAGAACCTCTCGAGGGTCTTCTGAATCACTCCTAGTCTGGCCTGTCACCTAGAACCTGTTTGCCTTGGGAGACCTTACCAGGGACATAAAGCCCCCGACAACATAGCTCTTAGAATCACTCGGGCACTCAAACCCCTCCACCACGATAAGGTGGTGATTCACGGAGGAGACTTTAAAACTTTAAAATATATGTGAAATATATTTACATCTGGATTGTGAACAATGGCAATTGAAGAGAGAAAGGGAGGGTTCAAGTGTAGCATCTAGTGTAATAATTAGAAGAGTCATTTTCATTGCAAATTTTCTCAAATTGGAGAAAAACCTCAAATTCAGACTAGCAGTTTTGGGGGAGCTGTGTAAAAAATTTGTGGGTGGTCCCAGAATGTAATCCCAGTGGAAAGCAGATATTTTCTGTACTGTAAACGAGCCTATACTAATACAATATAATATAATAACAATATAATAAAACAACCAAAATCAAACACATATTATTCCGCAAAAAAGCAATGTTGTTCAACTCCCCTCATTCAGATTCTCCTTTCCATTACTTCTTGTGTCTGTAGGATCCCTCTGTGCCACTTTGTTTGTCCAAACAGAGAAGTGATAATTAAATTCTGTCAAGCGATTTCTCTGCACACGAACACACGCCAACCACACATATACGGACATTGTGTTGGACATTCTTCACCTGCTTTGTAGTTGTGTAAGGCTTGAATGAGGTGAAGAGGGGACTGAAACATTGATTGACTCCTCTAGTCTGGCTGGTTCCACCGCACTGACTGTCACCAACTCCTCATAACAAAGTGTTGAAGGTTGCTATTTGAAGAAATATCTATTTGAAGCTTGGGCTATTGCAGTTTGTCCCAGAATAAACAGAGGTAACTTACAAAAGCTTACAAAAACAAAAACAAAATAGCCTACCGATGCCACACTGAGATGTTTCAATTGAGAGTCAAACCTGGATCTCTTGACTGACTACAACTGTGCTTGCCAATATTAACTGTATGTAACAGATATATTACAGATATAGTTAAAATGTATTAAAACCTGCATTCATTAGCATTTTACCATCATTAAAATGTGGGGTGGGGTGTTATGATGGGTGTGTGCAGGACTACCACAAACACTTTTCATTATTACAATATTCTTCGGGTGGGGGGGGCGCTGAAAATAATTTTATCTCCAAAACCACTGAACTAGGGATAAGTGACTGTGATTAACTTCACTGTCCCTGACCAAGGGCCAGGCAACCAATGTAACATTTAAACTGCGTCCCCACCAAACCTATGCAGCGCACAAAAAATGAGCGGTAACACTGTGTGTTCAGCCACTGATGACATCCTGTTTGCACGTATTTATTTACTCAGCCAATCAATCATTAAGAGCATGTTACATCGTACAAGCCGCTGTTTTGCAGGTTAGCGTATAACTACTTGTAAATTGGAGTTAAGGGAGCTAAATGCTGCTTGCTAGCCCATGTTATGGTGAAATAATCTCGCGTGGAAGCTGACCGTACACTGCAGGCTCGTGACTGCCTTTGGGCTGGGTGCACCTGTCAATTGCACCAGTCCCCAAATACCAGAAAACTCTCCAAAGACGCCAGAAAAAGTTGCTATATTTGTCGCTAGTTGCTGTTGAGAAAATACTCTATGGTTGGAGTTGGAATGTCACCAGATCTAGAGACGAAATTGCCAAGTTGACAGCACTGCCTGTGATTTTTTAAATATTTTTAATCAGCAGGCATGAGCAGAATACTAGTTTTGGACGAGTATACGTTACGGATATTGCATTTTTGCAGAGAACGAGAATGAAACAAGTACAGCTTATCATTATCCGTAATCGTTATGAAGGAGAAGCCTCACTGGGTAACTACTTATATATTTACTCTTCACTCTCTGTGATTGGCCAGTAATACACAGCGACTGCACCTCCCTACATAGACTCTTAACTCCGTGCCTCCATGCCTCTCACTCTTTTACATATACGTAGAGACAATACAGACTGTGACAACTTGCCTCTAATTTGGCAGGTGATATAAACGCAGTTGGAAAACTTTGCACGTAGTACTGATTTTGAAAAAAAATACAGTGAACAAAGCTGACAAAATATTTCCCCGTGTGCCAACACTGGATGTTTGCCGTTATCAACAACTTCAAACAGATCATTAAACTAAATGATTAAATAATAAAAAATAAAGTATTACAGAGAATTTGAGGCTGTGAATAGTTTTCAAATAAACTAACTTCTGAGCAAAGGAGGAGCAAATTTTCTAAGCCCCAACCACACCCACTTTTGTTTTATGACCCCACCACAGATGTGGATACATACAGTATCATTTAGATTGCTGAACAGATAGAGATACAGATAGTGCTGCACTCGCTCATCCCTACAAGCAAGTTTTTGGAGTGAAAAGTGTGATCCTGAATGGGGGGGTTTAACTGTTTTAAAATAAGTCTTGTTTTGCTCGTATGTGACGTTTATCTGATTTTTCATGTTAGTGTGAACAATACAATTCCGATTTTTTCAGCCTTGTTGATATGCAGTTATCAATCTGATTTACTGCAGTCTGAAAGCTCCGGTTGCAAATATTCAACACTCTTCAAACGTCACCGCAAGTTGTCCATGAACTGCCATAGCCAACATTCTTGGTCTCTTTCTGCTTAATATCCTGCACAGAGTAATTTGGTTGAGAAAATATTGTCTCAAGTTGCACTAAATCCTTGAAGTCGCCATAAACGTTTTAAGAGCAGCATTGATATTTCAGTATCTATACAGATGCCTAAAATCATATAAAGTAGTGTTCAAATATTAGGTAGCAGTCCAATGTGACTAACCAGTTTAAGTACTGTTAGTATATTTTGATTGATACACGGCAAACAAGTTACCAGTAGGTGCAATAGATTCTCAGAAAACAAACAAACTAAAATTATCTCCAATGCCTTAAAATGGAGAGCAAAACCAAAGACATACGGCAGAAAACGGAAGACAACTATCAAAAGAATAACCGAAATGGCAAAGGTTCAGCCAATGATCAGCTTCTGGATGATCAAGCTGTGTATCTAGCTGCACATCACTAGATATACTATAATATCAAGAGAAATACCAATACTTTTAATACCAGCTCTTTATACACTAAAGTCAATTCTCAAATCAAAATAACATACAGTATAACCTTTCATACTTCAGATACAGTAATGTAAAATAATAGCAATCCAAAGTGACTAACCAGATTAGTCACTGTTATTAGTATATATTTTTTGCTTTTATTGCTTTTTATTGGCGAACAATTTACCAGAAAGTGCAGTAGATTCTCGGAAAACAAACAAGACCCACCATGATATGCACGCTTTTAAGTCTGCAATTGGGCAATTAGACAGCAATAGCGCTGTCTGTCAGCTCAAAACTATTTTGTACAAAATTTTTGCTTTTTAGGATTTCTCAATCCTGTGAATTACCAAACTAATATTTAGTTGTGTGACCACAGTATTTTATAACTGCTTCCCATCTGTGTGGCATGGAGTCCATCAACTTTTGGCACCTTTCAGCTGTTATTCCACTCCAAGATTGTTCAACAACATTCCACAATTCATTAACTTTTCTTGGTTTGCTTTAGAAACAGCATTTTTAATGTCATACCACAAGTTGTCGATTAAATTAGGGCTGGCCACTCCATATCATTCATTTTTGTTGGTTTGGAACCAAGATTTTGCTGGTTTACTAGTGTGTTTGGGGTCTTGGGGGTTGAAACACCCATTTCAAAGGCATGTCCTCTTCAGCATAAGGCAACATGACCTTCAAGTATTTTAACATATGCAAACTGATCCATGATCCCTGCTATGTGATAAATAGTCCAACACCATAGTAGGAGAAACATGCCCATATCATGATGCTTGCACCACCATGCTTCACTGTCTTAACTGTTTACTGTGGCTTCAATTCAGAGTTCGGGGGTTGTCTCACAAACTGTCTGTGGCACTTGGACCCAAAAAACAAACACTTTTACTGTAATCAGTCCACAAAATGTTCAGACGTCTTCTAACTGCCACACTCCTGACTGCCTTTGATCATCCTGAAGCTGATTATTGGCTGAACCTTTGCCATTACGGTTATTCTTTTGATAGTTGTCTTCCGTTTTCTGCCATGTCTCTGGTTTTGCTCTCCATTTTAAGGCATTGGAGATAATTTTAGTTTGTTTGTTTTCTGAGAATCGACTGCACCTACTGGTAACTTGTTTGCCATGTATTAATCAAAATATACTAATAACAGTACTTAAACTGGTTAGTCACATTGGACTGGTATCTAATATTTGAACACTACTGTATATGATTTTAGGCATATGTATAGATATATGATTTTTGACATTAGATGTAGTTGCACAGTTGCAAGTATCGCATCGGTACCGCCGGTGCCAGCCAGAATTTTACCCAGTAACGGATCAAAAATTAAATCACTTGTATCCCACACCACTAGAGCACACGCTGCAGTGATCTTCACTTCCATAAACACACAGAAATGCGTGTGATTTTGTGCATGCATGTCACTTCCTACATGCTTTGTGTTCACATTAAAAGGTTACATTTTATTTTGCCATTGTGAGAGATAAAAAATCCGATTTGTACAATAAATCTAAATTTGGCACCATACCAAGCAATGTGAAAGTTGCCTATGAAATGTCTCACAACCAGGTTTGAATCTCAGCTCAAACCTCTTTGTGTGGAGTTAGTGTATTTTCCCTTCCTTAGGTCCTTATTGCAAAATCAACCGATATGTGCAACATCACATATCTCCTGTTGTGGAATTAACACGTATTGTATCGGTTGTGAAGCTTACAATCACAGCATCGGCTTCTCGACTTGGCTGTAAAAAACATTGTAAAACAACTAAGCGATACATGGGATTAGACATGGCAAAGCGTGGCTCGTGGAACTCCACAAGTTCTGTGAATCTGGCCTCTTGCACGATAGAAAAGGGCTGGTTGTACAGTACGATACACTCGGTGATTTGTTGATTGATGGCTTTCGCCCTGGGAATTGGAAGTATTCAAGGAAGAAGTCTTGATTTCGCCTTGCATAACCAACGCTTTTCAGTCATTAGAAATCGCAAAGTTTAATAACCAAAAGAGACATTTACAGTAAATAATTCCAAACCACAGACGTAACGTTAGTCAGGCACAGAGCGAGTAAGCTTGTTACTGCAACCACACGCTTCACAACACGATTTGATGAGGCGACCATTTGCATGACGGTAAATCTCTCTGTTACACTGAAGCCCGTAGGCCTTTTTACAGCATTTTTAAAATTGGTTTTCATTATATGGAAAAGTGCTAACGATATTTACAGATATTACATTTTTATGCCATTATCAAACATCCCTATTGAAATGTTATCGATGTTGTTTATTGATGTGAATGTTTTTTTGTCAATAAGTGCCTTGCAGATGACTGGTGACCAGTTCATTGAGTGCCAATGATATTTGCTCCAAGTCTGTACCTACCCCGTGACGCTAAAATTAATAAAAAGTTCAAAAATAAATGAATTAATGAATGAAAAAAAAACATTAACTTTTCAATATCTTATTCCATCTCTTTCAAGTTTTTGAAGATCTTTGACTATTCCGTAGTCCAGAGAGAAAAAATATGCATTTTAAAAAAATGCTTAAATATACTTTTTGATTTGAATAATTATTTCCCGTTATAATATCCTTATGAGGTACTGACGTGTTAACTCCATAAGTTAAATACATGAGTTTTTGAGTCGAAAATGTCCCACTGAAAAACACATTACAACTGCATTATTTATGATGAGAGAAACACAATGTGATTAAAGAGAGATCATTTCCATCGCAGAGTTCCTAGTTATGTGAAGTGCAGTGCAACTCACGGTGTGCAGGTAACTCCACAGTGAGAACCCCATGATGTGTCTAAACTGATTATGAATGCCTCTGCTTTGAATGACAATCATGTTATGTGTTGCACCGTGGCAGGATAGGCAAATCAGCCTTTTGATAACATTATTGATGTTTTGATACATATAACACTTCTTGGATAAATATGCAAAATACACCATGGAGTACAACTGCTTATAATATCATATTTCCAGTATACATTTTATATACAGTATACTGTATTAATACAGTAGATGCCCATTTTTTGCTGGAGTTACATTACACACCTACCATCCATCCATTCATTTTCTTCCGCTTATTCAAGGTCGGGTTGCGGTGGAAGCAGCCTAAGCAGAGAAGCCCAGGAGTTCTCTCCTCGGCCACTTCGTCCGGCTCTTCCCGACGGATGCCGAGGCGTTCCCAGGCCAGCTGAAAGACATAGTCTCTCCAGCGTGTCTGGGTTCTTCCCCAAGGCCTCCTGCCAGTTGGACGTGCCCTGAACACCTCCCCAGGGAGGCGTCTGGGAGGAATCCTTACCAGATGCCCTAGCCACATCATTTGGCTCTTCTCATTGCGGTGGAGCAGCGGTTCTACTTCGAGTCTCTCCCGGATGACAATACTTCTCACCCTATCTCTAAGGAAGAGGCCAGCCACCCTGTGGAGAAAACTAATTTCAGCCGCTTGTATTTGTGATGTTGTCCTTTCGGTCGCTACCCAAAGCTCATGATCATGGGTGAGGGTAGGAACGTAGATCGACCGGTAAATTGAGAGCTTTGCCTTTCGGCTCAGCTCTCTCTTCACCACGACAGACCGGTGCAGAGTCCGCATCACTGCAGACACCGCACCAATCCGCCTGTCCATCTCACGTTCCATCCTTCCCTCACCAGTGAACAAGACCCCGAGGTATTTAAACTCCTCCACTTGAGGCAGAACCTCATCCCTGACCCGGAGATGGTACTCCGCATTTTCCGGGCGAGAACCATGGACTCCGATTTGGAGCTGCGGATTCCCATCCCAGCCGCTTCACACTCAGCTGCAAACCGATCCAGTGACAGTTGAAGGTCACTGCTCGATTAAGCCAGCAGGACCACATCATCTGCAAAAGGCAGAGACCGAATCCTGTGGCCACCAAACTGAAAGCTCTCAACGCCCTGGCTGTGCCTAGAAATGCTGTCCATGAAAGTAATGAACAGAATCGGTGACAAACGGCAGCCTTGGCGGAGTCCAACCCTCACTGGAAATGGGTCCGACCTATTGCGGGCAATGCGAACCAAACTCTGACACCAGTCATACACAACAACAAACCGCCTGGATTAGGTGGTCCGATACTCCATATTCCCGGAGCACTCCCCACAGTATTCCCTGAGGAACACGGTCAAATGCCTTCTCCAAGTCCACAAAACACATGTAGACTGGTTGGGCAAACTCCCATGCACCCTCAAGGACCCTACCGAGAGTATAGAGCTGGTCCACAGTTCCGCGACCAGGACGAAAATCACACTGCTCCTCCTGAATCCGAGATTGGACTATCCGGCGGATCCTCCTCTCCAGAATCCCTGAATAGAACCGGGAAGGCTGAAGAGTGTGATCCCACAATAGTTAGAACACAGCCTCCGGTTCCCCTTCTTGAAAAGCGGGACCACCACCCCGGTCTGGCAGTCCAGGGGCACCGACCCCGACGTCCACGCGATGCTGAATAGTCGTGTCAACCAAGACACGCTCACAACATCCAGGGCCTTAAGGAACTCCTGGCGGATCTCATCCACCCCCGAGGGCCTTGCCACCAAGGAGCTTTTTGACCACCTCGGTAACCTCAGTCCCAGATATGGGGGCACCCACCTCAGAGTCCCCGGGCACTGCTTCCATGTTGGAAGGCGTGTCGGTGGGATTGAGGAGGTCTTCAAAGTATTCCCTCCACCGGTCCACAACATCTCGAGTCAAGGCTTAGCAGCACACCGTCCCCACCATACACGGTGTTGACTGTGCACCGCTTCCCTCTCCTGAGATGGAGGATGGTGGACCAGAATCTCTATGAAGCCATCCGGAAGTCGTTTTCCATGGCCTCTTTGAACTCCTCCCGTGTCCGAATTTTTGCCTCAGTGACCACCAGAGCCGCAGACTGCTTGGCCTGCCGGTACCTGTCAGCTTCCTCCAGAGTCCCATGGGCCAAAACGGCCTGATAAGACTCTTTCTTCATCTTGACGGCATCCCTCACGCTGGTGTCCACCAACGGGTTCTGGGATTACTGCCACGACAGGCACCAACCACCTTACGGCCACAGCAAACATGTGGCCGCAAGTCTGACGACACAACCACAAAGTCAATCATCGAACTGCGGCCCAGGGTGTCCTGGTGCCAAGTGCACATGTGGACACCTTTATGCTTGATCATGGTGATCATTATAGACAATGCGTGACGAGCACAGAAGTCCAATAACAAAACACCGCTCGGGCTAAGATCAGGGGGGCCGTTCCTCCCAATCTCACCTCTCAACGTCTCACTGTCGCTGCCAACATGAGCGTTGAAGTCACCGAGTAGAACAAAGGAATCCCCCGAGGAAGCACTCTCTAGTACTTCCTCAAAGGACTCCAAAAAGGGTGGGTATACTGAACTGCTGTTTGGTGCATAAGCACAAACAACAACAGGACCTGTCCCCCCACCCGAAGGCGTAGAAAAACTACCCTCTCGCTTACCGGGTTAAACTCCAACGTGCAGGCTTAGAGCCGGGAGGCAACAAAAATTGCCACCCCTGCCCGTCGCTTCTCATTGCCGGCAACGAGGATCTGTAGCCGAGGACCGGACCGCCAAGGTCTCCGCCGCCGCTCGCCACCCAGCTCACATAGCACCCGACCCCTTTGGCCCCTTCTACGAGTGGTGAGCTTATGGGAGGGGGGACCCACGTTACCTTTTCGGGCTGTGCCCGACCAGGCCCCATGGGCGCAGGACCGGCCACCAGACGCTCACCATCAAGCCCCACCTCCAGGCCTGGCTCCAGAGGGGGACGCCGATGACCTGCGTCCGGGCGAGGTAAAACAAAGCCCAATGTTTTTAATCATCATCAGGGTCTTTTGAACCTGTTTGTCATGGGTGACCCTACCAGGGACATGACAGCCCCCGACACCTTAGCTCCTACGATCATTGGGACACAAACACCTCCACCACAATAAGGTGATTGCTCAGGGGAAGAGCACACTTACCAGAGATTGGTAAAAATCTGTGAGAAATTGATTTTCTCGTAAAAATGTCTATTTTTTAACACTCGGCTTGTGTTATATATGTATATGTATATATATATATATATATATATATATATATATATATATATATATATAAAAATAAAATATATATATATGTATATGTGTGTGTGTATGTATATATGTATGTGTGTGTATATATGTACCTGCACTTTACTGTTCTGTGAAACAACATTAAATTGACGCGCAAAGAGGTTGAAGCAGAGAGAAAGCAATGTTTCATAAACAAGGGGAAAAAAATTAAGCTACAGAAGCTGAAATATGTCACGTTTTTTTAAAGAAGTAGTTTGGATTTTTTGACATGAGGTTGTATCATTAGTGTACAAAAGTGTCAAAAATGACTTAACCTCCAATTCGTCCCATGAGTCCAGTTTTGAATGTTGGTGAAAAAACTAGTTCCTGGTAAAGTAAAGACTTTGGCTTAAAAAAAAAATGCATTCGAAAGAGTAATACATTTGCATTAAAAAATGTGACGCGAGTATCACTGCCATCTTGTTTACGTAAGTGTTCCACAGTGCAGGAAGCTGCTCGAGTCGCAGCCGTCAGCCGTCACATACACAACAATGGACAGTCTTGACACAAAGCCTCACACAAAGAGAAAATCCTTTTCAGATCAACTGACCCAATATCCTTTTGTATTTTATAATTCATTTTGAACCCATTTTGAATATTTAAAAACACTGCTCATCTGTTCTTTGTGTATACAATTTCACATACAATATGAATGACATTTATTGCACATTATTTTAGAAAGTGTTACCTCACACACAGTGAGGAGTATTATAGTGCATGGGATGAGGGATGACCAAAACCACTTTTTATGACAGCAGAGCTGAATGAGTATTTTGCAGAAAAAGCTCCCGTGCTGCTACACAGTGTTATGAAGCGGATTAAAAGGATTGTCCATGATGGAGACCAGTTTGCTTAGAGATCTCCCGCCTCTCACCAACTCAAACAACTTCAGCTTCATCTCCATGGTGTCAACAGCCTTCTTACTGGGTTTATTAATACTGCATCCATGACACTGATGCTGCCTTTCCCTCAGCAGACAACATGCATGTTTTGGGGTCGTGGCTGGAAGCTGGAATACCCGGAAAAAGCCATGCAAACTCGGGCAGAGCATGCAAACTCCACACAGAGTTGTTCCAAAAGACATTTATATCCAGCTCTCTTGACTGTGAGGCAGATGCACTAACCACTATTCCAAATAAATTGTCACATGTGTTTTTATTGTTCTTATAATGTGAGAGTGAGAGACAGCCACAAGGAGGTTTGCCAAACATCCCTTGAGAAACAGAATCTTCTCATATTTACGGACAAAAGTACACCGCCCTTATTCAGTTGAAAAAGGAAGCACATTGTGGCTTATTACCGTGAGAATCAAAAACAATGTGTAAAAAGTGGAATTAATTAACAACATGGCGCTTTATATGCAAAATTATTCCCAGCCCTTTTCTCCCCCATCACCAGTACGGGTCCGGGTCGCAGGGGAGGAGGCCTTAGAAGGGTAGCCCAGATTTCCTGGTCTCTGGCCACCTCTTCCACTAAGAGGACACCAAGGCATTTGCAGGCTGGCTGTGAAACATAATTCCAGCCCCTGGGCCTCCTCCCAGCTGGGCTGGACTGGTAAATTGGTAAATTGTTATATTACACTAAAATAAATTATTGAACAATTTGTTCAGTGTATTTGTATTCCTCTAAAACACGCATTAATTAAATCAATGTCCAAGTTAAATAGTAAAAAAAAATGTTTCACACAAGATCAAAAAAGCACAAAAAAAATTCTGGACACCAGTCCGGATAAAGACAATCAGGTCAGACGGCCCTGCCAACAAGCTGTCCCTTATTTATTTTTCAGAGAGTCACAATTTCAAAGACACAGCAATGCCAACCACAGAAGCGAACACATGCGGAGAAAGCCACTCTGCTAATCAATCAATCAATCAAAGTGGACACAAGCAAAAGGAATTTGGTTTCTAATGAAATAGTCTATGTGTTCCAATTAGAAGGAGTTGAAAACAATTACATTGAGTTGTTTACATGCATTCTAAAAGAGCTGGTTTCAATCAATGTAATGCGGTAGTTCGATTTTCTTTATGAATGTAGTTCTTTCCCAAAGAACATTGGTGCTTACTTTTTTGAAAGGTTTAATTTCCACTCTAGAAAGAAATGTCCTATTTGATACATTTTTGTTTCTTATAGTGTTAAATGATTTAGTCAACCTCAGACCACTACTGTCACCGCAGGTCCCGTCATTTCGGGTGTATTAACTGCGGCAGTGTATGAGCCGCACTCATTAAATTTAGAAGGAAAAACAGATTTCTTGCGTCTCTCGTTGTCACGGAGCTTCCAGATCAGCGTCCCATTGTAGCACCGGTGTGTAAGTCGGACTTTATGGCTGTGTGAGAACCAGGCAGCTCTTTATTTGACACGAGCCAATCATGAGCTACTGATAAAACTCTCGACGAGCTTGTCAACCCATTGGAAATCGCAGGAGGTAACAGTCTGACACACAGTGTCATCTTGCAAACTACACCTCACTCATCACACAGAAGCTTAACACTCAAAAGGTGTACCTGAAAATAAAATAAAATATCCAAACATGTGCCAAAGTTTAAAATGAACAAACAACTGTCAGCGTTTTCCCATAAGGAATTCGGGGGGACAAGCAGCATGAAAATGGTGGATGGCGCTGCAATACTGCTTCTGTCAACCAACGAGAGCCAGAGTATACCGGAGCTTAAAGCCCAGATGTCATTGCAGCGCCCCAATGAATGCCCTGTTTAGATGCAATGCCGTATGGGAAAAGTTGAAATTGCCTGTTTATTTCCCAGGTATATCTTTTGAGTGTTAAGTTGCTGTGTGATGATTTTAGTGTTGTTTGTAAGTCTGGTTCTGTGATTGTTACTGTTTTATTCTTATACTTTATGTACTATTTACAATGGGTTGAGAACCTTGTTATGAGTGCACTGATAGATCTGATAGATCATGATTGCCACTTGTGAGATAGTGAGGAAACGGTAGCTCTTTCTTTGGCAGGAGCCAAAGTATTTATACAATTAGTACTAGTTCTGAAGTAAAGCAGATTAGAAATGAGCATTGTGTCATGCCACAAAATAGGCGGGACCCCAATAAAGCTGATAAGCAGGATGGAGTGCAAACAATATTCTTTTAAATGGCTGGTCCACCAAAGCAAGAAGGGGAACATCCATTAACAAAATCTATGGTGCAGGGCAAACAAAGGAAATAAAAGGCGCCACAGAAAAATGAATAAATGCTAAACAAAACTAAACAAAGAACACTAACTGGGAGAAGCTACCCATGAATGAATCTGGGAGACATCTTCTTGGATTCCCCTGCCAATGAAAGGTCCCAAAAAGACAGCCAAACCTTCTGGCCGGCCTCGCAGTCAGGGGGAGGCTTGCGGGGTGATGATCTGCCAACTTCTGGTTGTGCTTGGGTGCGCACATGAATAAAAAAATGTTTAAAAAAGACATGCGAGAGCAACAAAAAATAGATGAGTCAATATGAGTGACGGCAGTGGGTTTGTAATATCAAGAAGCAAAAATAGTGCTTTTGAATTGCCTTTGTTACTACAGATTAGAGTTGTACATTAGGAGGATTGTGCTGTTCAGACAGTCTTTGTAATGTTGGAGACAGTGATTGTTCATGTCCTTGTGTATAGTAGGACCAGTTTCTTTCTGGAGGCATTCAAGTTGGCGTCCTTTGGCTTTTAACTGGCAGCATGTAGGAGTGAACCAGGGTGCTGTGTTGATGATGAATACGGTTCTGCTTTAGTGGAGCAAGCCAGTTGAGATGATGGATGATGGAGATTACTGCTGTTGTATGTGACCAGTTAATCGAGGGTAGAGAGACAGTTTGTGTTCAGGACGGTCAGTGACAGTGGAGAGAGGGTCTAGGTTAATATCCTTAATTTTGCAAATATTAGTGCAATATTAGTACCTGCATTGGGCGAACAACAACTTCGTACTAAGATGCCCACAGAGAGATTTGAACCTTTGATCTCCTTACGGAGGCCAACATGCTAACCACACATCTACTGTCCAGCCCCTGGGGTTGTCAAGACTGAGCAAAACGTTTTTAAGGAGAAATATTACAGAGTTCTTCCTGACAGGCTGATCACAATAAGATTTTTTCCATCTTAAAATGTCTGTTGGTGTTTTGGTTCCTCGCCACAACTGCCTTAACAGATAATCAATCTCAGTGCATCTTGTGCCACCACTCCATTAACATGCATTCACAAGTGATATTGAGAACCAGTGCACTTATAGTCTGCAGCACATCATTAGTTACTGCTGACATTTAATTACACTGGAAGGGTAGAAAAGAATGTATGGAGAGTAACACAATTTCTGTGTGAGACGCATTCATTTTTCACCCTCGGTCAGTATCCCCTCTTTCTGATTATTATTGGCTTTTTTATTCTGCTGTCATAATTTGTTGATGCTGGCTGCTAGACCTTGGAGGAGTGTCCAAGTGTCTGTGTTCTCACTTTATTTGGTTGCTGGTAAATAATATGTGCAGGGTAGTGGGAGACAGCAGTAGCTGTCGATTGTCAAAGATGATTTTTCTTGGCCGATGGCATCTAATATAATTGCAATATCTATTGTGTAGAATGTATTATTTATAACCCAAACCATGATCTTATTTAAACTACAGGTGTTCTTCATGTTTACAATGATCCAGGTTTTGCCATACCATGCTTACGTACGCACGGCCATAAATTAATTGCTTCTTTTTGGTGTGTAAACACGAGACTTGCTCAAGAACTACCTACAGTGCGGTGCGAGAACCTGCCCCAAGTGCAAGAGTTTAAGTACCTCAGGATGCAAGGGAAGGATGCAAGATTGACAGGCAGGCAGGATGTGGCTTCTTCAGTGATGCAGATTCTGCATCAGCCGGTGTGGTGAAGAGGGAGTTGAGTCAAAAGGCCAAATTATCAATTTACCAGTCGATCTAAGTTTCTACCCCTCACCTACGACCATGATCTCTGCTTACAAGATTGCAAATACAAGCATCCAAAAGAATTTTCCTCCATAGGCTGTCACTGTCATATGGGAGAAACATGGAGTAGAGCTGCTCCTCCGCTTTGAAAGGACCCAGATGAGGTGGCTCAGGCATCTGCTTAGGATGCCTAATGAAGACCCTCTGGGGAGATATTTAGTGCATGTCCGACTACTAGGATTGTTCAGGGAAGACTAGGACACGTTGGAGAGACTATGTCAGTGTTGTTTGCTCAATGACGGTTATTTCTACACTGAATTGTCATCAATAACCATCCTATTGTTCCTGTTCTTGACTGTCTTTGCAAAGAGAGACATTCCTATTTTTTCTGAATAATTTCCCGTTTATTTTTCAATTAGGAGAACAGATGTTCTGATATTTTTATGAACGATTATTTGATGTATTCACTAACTGTGAATGGCATCCCACTCTCCAAACTTAATTTTCTCAAAACGACCAGAGAAAAATGGAGGGACTTGTCCTGACGTCGTTGGGAACGGGACATTTTTATGGTATTTGCATTTTTCTTCACCAAAATAGTAATTTATTGACGGTTCCTAGAAAAACAGCCAGCGGTTAGCCGCACCATGAGAGATGAGTCCAGGCCCAGTGTAGCTACGGAGCCAAACATCCAACGTCTAATGTCACCTTTAACTTTACCACAATGTATTTGCAGACGTAAAAGTGAAAGCACATATTGTTCTGAGAGCTGAGTCCACAGTCAGTCAGCTGACGCTGCACATAACCTGCCTCTCCTGGAGTCACCATCTCGGCGATTAGCATGCAACAGGCTGTGAGCACATAGCTACAGTGCACTTCTCGTTATAAAACATTTTGCTTTGCTCCCGTTAATTAAATTGTTTTATTTTACTTCGCAGTAACTTTTTTCTAAATCAACTCAAAACTCCCTCACCTTTTTTTCTCTTCCACACAGTGGGACTCACTGCTACACTAGCCTACCTCCCCCTCCCTTGATCATCCAATCAGCAGTCAGAAGACAGTCTAGATGCATTCACGGACTTGGCGGCGAGTCAGATAATTCATATTCTTTTTGAAAACGCACATTTCCCCTACATGCGGCTCCAGAGCCGGGGGTTGCCAGCCCATGATCATTTCAATGAGGCTGTTGTTCTGTGATTGTACATATTGAAAGTGTGATTGCAGACAGCCTGCACGGTGGCTGACTGGGTAGCACGTTGGTCTTACAGTCAGGAGGTTCATGGTTCGAATCTCCGTTGGGCATCTCTGTGTGAAGTTTGTAGGTTCTCACCGTGCGTGCGTGGGTTTTCTCCGGGTACTCCGGTTTCCTCCCACATTCCAAAAACATGAATGTTAGGTTAATTGGCGACTCTAAATTGTACATAGGTATGAATGTGAGTGTGAATGTTTGTTTGTCTATATGTGCCCTGCAATTGACTGGCGACCAGTCCAGGGTGTACCCCCTCTCTTGCCCAAAGTCAGCTGGGATAGGCTCCAGCATCCCCGCGACCCTAATGAGGACAAGCGGTATAGAAAATGAATGAAAGATTGCAGACATTGAAATTCTAACATTATTTGTCTTGCTTTGTTTGTGTTTGGTGACACCTAATTTTTTGCCCTGTTTGTACTGCAGTACGCTCTTTTATCGCATACATCTTTTTGTGTAAGGCAGGTAATAATATCACATTTTTGCTCTTAAGGACACAAAACAGTTTTTTTTATTCAAGGCATCGTCCTCCACCTCATCCGACAGGCTGAACCTATTTCTGATTTTAAATCCATATTTCCAAGGCCATTATCATTTCGCTG
Source organism: Oostethus manadensis (assembly GCA_024372805.1). NCBI lineage: Eukaryota > Metazoa > Chordata > Actinopteri > Syngnathiformes > Syngnathidae > Oostethus > Oostethus manadensis. The sequence continues at coordinate 149,407 of QODF01000180.1, forward strand.
TGTTTGCCATTGTTGCTGGGCAACCGCTTTGAACTTCATCAGTTAGCTTGACTTGCCAGCAGCCGTCAGCCCTTGTAACTGTTATTTTTTTATTAATTTGTATTAATTATTTTGCCCTGGCTACTGAATTCAGACCTGATCTCAGTGTGTCTGATTGGGATCTACAACGCCAAAAGTATTCAAATGGAATCAGACCAGTCCATAATATTTCAGTGTTTTCTTTTCTTTAAGTTGTGTCTCTCATTTGGAGAATTCATCCGGTCCATTTTTAACAATCAGATTGATATGCATTGATTGGACGCACAAGCACACACATCTACCGACGTGATAAACACTTTCTGGTCACTTTCCAGGCTCAGCTATGGGAATGGTTTATGCAGAAGCAACTGCAATTTCTTTCAACCTGAAGTGAATTTGCCAGTTGAATCTGAACATACAAATATACTAACTTTGGTTAAAATAAAAATGCAATAAAATACTCTTTACAAATTGAATTGACTGCAGCACTTTGCAAATCAATGTGCCCATTCAGATCACAGATGCACTGATTCCTAAAATAATTTCTTGCAGTTCTTGCAGGTTATTTGGACACACATTTTCATCAAATCTTTGGGGGGTTGAAATGGGTGATTTTGGACAATGTAACATATACAGTATGTAAGTACATTAGTTCATAAAACTATCGATAGATGGCTCTACTGTTTGTTTAAAATGTGTAGCATTTGGCTTAAGTGGTAAAATAGTTGAATGCATGTATTTTGGCCCTGGCCCTGATGTCTACCAGATGTTACGTATATGTAACACCGGGTCAAAATGATAAAAAGTTAAGGGTCCCATAGGCGAACATAAAACTGTAGTTTGAAGCATGTTTAAGTTCACCTTGTCTTTACTTGCAGGACTGTCTCTCTTGCCGTGCTAGACATGTAACTATATTTGTCTAACTTAGCAAAATGAAGCCATCCACAACAGCAATGCTCATGTATTTGCAAGCTTTCTGATCTAAAGGTGCTGCATAAATTGTAAAATCACGACAGCATTGATTGTATTTCAGTAATTTTATTCCAATTATGACAGTCATAATACAGTATATAGACTGCATTGCACACAGACTGTTATATTCAAAGTATTTATTTCTTTTAATTTTGATGATTATAACTGACAGCTAATGAAAACCCTAAATTCAGTATCTAAAGTGTACAAGCAGTAGGCATAATCACTCTGGAGAGGATTGTGAAACAAAACCCAAAAGTGGGATTCAGCTGGAGTCAGTGCTTCAAGAGCCACCACACACAGACGTTTGCAAGACATGGCTTTCAGTTGTCGTGTTCCTTGTGTCAAGCTGCACTTGAACAAAAGGCAGCCTCAGAACCGTTTCACCGGGGATAAGGACAAAAAGGACTGGACTGTTGCTGAGTGGTCCAAAGTTATGTTCTCTGATTAAAGTTGATTTTGCATTTCCTTTGGAAATCAAAATCCTGGACTCTGGAAGAAAAGGGGAAAGGCACAAAATGCACTTTGCTTGAGGTCAGTGTAATGTTTGCACAGTCAGTGATCATTTGGAGTGCCATGTCAGCTGCTGTTGTTGGTCCACGGTGTTTTCTGATGTCCAAGGTCAGTGCGGCTGTCTACCAGGAAGTTTCAGAGCACTTCGTGCTTCCCGCTGCTGACCAACTTTATGGATTTCATTTTAGCTTCTAGCACCTGCACACAATGCCAAAACTACCAGTTTTGCCAGCAAGCTGGGCTCTCATAACACCTGGGCAGTGCCGCGGACTGATTGGCTCCATTTCATACCATATGCTGCAGTAATGCAGGCAAAAGCAGCCGCGACTAAGTATTGAGTCCTGTACATGTTCATACTTTTCAGCTGAAATCCTGAAATCCTTTTTTACCGGTCAGCAGTAATTTTCTTATTTTCTGAGATACTGATTTTGGATTTTCACTAATTTTCATCAAAATGAAAAGAAATACACATTTGAAATATACTAGTCTGTGTGTAATGAATGTATACAATAAACAAGTTTCACTTTTTCAATGAAATTATCAAAAATAAATCAACATTTTGGTCATATTCAAACTTATTGAGAAGCAGCTGTAACCATTAGATACAGGGCATCTTGCTGCTTTTCGCAATGGGTTTATGGTGACTACTGGTGGCGCTCAGTGCCACGCTGGGCGTGTGGCTGCTTTCCCCCGGGAGCAATCTGTTGGCACCCTGAAATGTTGTGGTAGACATACTGATGGTAGATCCGCTGTTGATTGTCCTCCTGGTCTCATGATGTTGGGCTATGTGTGGCATGATGAGGAAGGGCAGAGGCCAGTTTATTTTTTAAATCATCAAATGGATCATGTCACCTCTCTTCATTGCATTCTCATTGTTAGTGATCCAGGAGTTAATCACACCATCATTGATCATACCATAGAACAAGCAAAGTGGCCATCTCTTGGTTTTCCTTCCACAGCCATAGTGAGCACACATCTGGTCAAAAGTATCGCCACCTCCCTTTGTTTGGTTTGCAAAATTAAATTGCTTCAGGCTTGCCAGTGAGTCCTGTTGTTGGTTGTGTGTGTAAATATGATGAGCCTGAATGGTGTCATCCTTGACATGTGGCAAGAACGCCTGATTTTATACAGTAACACTATCAGCGGGTGAAATCCACCCAAACCCTCTTTCACTATTGCCGGGTGAAAATCACCCGAAAGCATTTCTGAGGAGCGTTTTAAATCAGCACTAACATTAATACACCGGCTATTTATTTTAGTTTAAAGTTTTTTTTTAAATGTATTAAAGGTTGTTTGTTCTTGTACTTGTTCCTGTTATTTTTACTTTATTTTATTTGTTACAAGTTGCCTACTTTAGCTATTTTATTTTATTTTTTCTAACATTTTATTTTTTTTATCTGTACAGAACTTTGGAGCAGCATGAACTGTTTCTAAATGTGCTTTCGAAATAAACCTTGACCTTGAGTGTTGCACACACACACACACACACACACACACATATACATAAGTGATCAGGGATTGAAAACATTATTCATTTGAATTGAAAATCCCACTGAAGGAACAATAGGCTGAATAGATTGCGACAAATAGAGTATCTGTGGGTCCTCAATAGGTCCAGAAAATTGACCTTCAAGTGAATCTGCTCAAGTGAAAAAGAAGAAAACATCTGAAAAAAGCAATAAAATGATAAAATGCTACTGGTAAAATGATCAAGCAACAGGATGCGTCACAAAATGATTTGGTAGTGTAAGTCTCTGACAGATAAAGGAAAATCTAAGATGCAATACCAACTTGTGGTTGCACAGACTGATTTTAAAACGAAAAAAAAAGGATGTCCTGGATTGGCTTTTTTGCTGATATAAAATATGTCCAACTCCTAATTTCCAATGTAAATGACTGAGGCAAGTAAGCCCTGCAGTCCTGTGGATGTTGTTTTGGGGTCTTCTGTGATAATTTTGATGGACTGGACACACATGAAAAGGTTCACCACTGTACCATATTTTGGCCATTTGTGGATAATGGTGGTTTGCTAGATGGACTGTGGTTTGCTAGAGTCCCAAAGCTTTAGAAATTGCTTTATAACCTTTTCCAGATTGATATTTCTCATATAATTTCAATTAAATTATGTTTTAAGAGTGGGCCAATCACTTTTTCACACAGGGTAATGTAGGTTAGGATTTTTTCTCCCTTAATAGTAAAAAGTTTCATTTAAAAACTGCATTTTATGTTCAGTTGTGATGTCACTGACAAATGTTTAAATTCATTTGATAATGCGAAACAATTAAGGGTGAAAAAAAATGCAAAAAAAGAAATCAGGATAGAGACAAGCTCATCAAAAATGGGAGCAAAGACAAAGCATTTTTATTTATATTTTCTTTCTTAAAAAACTGGTTATCCCTTATTCATTGTTGTTTTTTGGTTGTTGTTCCTCCATCAACTCTGGCCTGTGTCGCCAAACTTTACAGTAACATTACTGACACCTGGTGAGCAGTGTAGAATACTACACATTATTCATAACATCTTTGAAAGCGTCATCTGAATGCCTTATATTTTAATTTTAGTTCCTTTAGAAATTTTTACGCTTCAAAATTCTTAATTTAGGCAAATAAATAAATACATTGCTTCTTCTGCATAGTTTTTTGTTTACTTAAAATAGGCTGCATTCATCCACGATGATTTATGATGAATTTATTTTTTATTATTTTTCTTTACTTGAAAGAATAAATATATTGTATAGATATATATTTTGTTGTGAAATTCTCATCGCAAAATAGCGAGAGAAAACAGGATATTGAACGCAAGAAGTGAACAGATATATGCAAAGATAGGGCTGGGCAGGCAATTTAAATATATATATATGTGTGTGTATGTATGTGTATATGTGTGTATGTGTATATATATGTATATATGTGTATATATATGTGTATGTATGTATGTATATGTATGTATGTATATGTATATATATGTGTATGTATGTATGTATATGTATGTGTTTGTGTATGTGTATGTATGTGTGTGTATATGTATGTGTATATATATGTATATGTATATGTATATATATGTATATGTATGTATGTGTATATGTATGTATATGTATATGTATGTATATATATGTATATATATGTGTATGTATATATATGTGTGTATGTATATATGTGTATATGTATATATATATGTGTGTATGTATGTGTATATGTGTGTATGTGTATATATATGTGTATATGTATGTATATATATGTGTGTATATGTATATATATGTGTAAATATATAGGTGTATATGTATATATATGTGTATATATGTATATGTATGTATATATATATGTATATTTGTTGTTTCATCAAAATTTAAAAAATCCTATAGAAAAATAACTGCTAAAATATTATAGTCTATTCTTTTTTTGAAGTAAATATTGAAAAAGCAAAATATTCATGTTTCATCTTCTTTATAAAAAGCCATTAGCTATGCTCTAATCCTCAGCTAATACCAAAAGCACAAAAGAACGAGGACTTTTTAAAATGTCAGCAACAACTCAAAAACACTTTACTTTAAAAAGTTTTTTTATTTTTTTTTAGAAAGCAGAACATCGTTCGAGTAGGTTGGCGTAAGTACGCCTCAGTCCCTCCTACCAGCGCAAGTGGCCACCAATGAGGAAGAGGATGAGGAGGTGGGGCCGGCAATTCGGGGACAGATGAGGTGGTGGAGACGGCATGACAGAGGCAGACGGGACAGTCAATATAGATACAAATTTCTCTGCTGATTCAGATATTTACTTTAAACAGTGGTTGTTGTGATGATTAAATGCATTCAAATGTGCCTGAGATTGTATAAACCGACCTGTGGGGTTTTGGTGACGTGTGCGCCAGTCAGCCATTACCACTAGATCCGCTGCGATTTGCCTTGCGCCGAGAGTAGACCAGGTTAGAGCTGGTGAGCTTTCAGCGCACCTTCGGCGAAGCCTTTTGGCACAAAATTGTCACTACGGCAGGCTGAATCAGTCGGCACCACCCTCCTGCTGCGCCGCCACACCCATCGCGGCGCGCCTCGGCCTACAAAATTACCAAATTGGCTGCACACTGTGTTACGCCGGACAAAATTACCACAGCGCAGCTTGGGCCATGCTGCGCAACCCACGGAATTAGAACCAAATATGTCACCAAGAGGGTTTCCAATGTTCCCGGATTTAGCAACAAAGTCGACAAGTTGGCAAGAGTTGTCAGGTCCTTCATGTTTACGGGGGCTTCTTCTTCTCATATGCATGTTTGAAATCAACTGAAAGCATTACACGTCCCTTTCCCTGTGTTTTTATAGTTCACATTATCTTTTATCAATCCCAATTTGTACTTCCTGTCCAATCTCTCCTCTAACTCATATCATTGTTATCAGGCCCTAAACCACATTTTCACATCACTGTTTATTTGGAAGGACCCTTTGGTCACCAAATGCCAAGCCTTTTTTCAAATAAAAAAACACGCTTGTGCAAAATCTATTTCAGTGTTTTCCTCATCTTTTATGCATGCCTTTCTCCATTCATTCACTCCTGCCTACTTATTGTCAAGCTGGTAAGGGAAATAGATTCTGCTTCTTTGAAGAAAGTTGGAGAGGGAGCAAAGTGTCGGTAGCAAATGCTAGTCTGATAAATATCTCAGAGGGAAATGTTGCTGTTGTATTTGGTTCTTGATTGAACACTGTTGAACAGATCCAATCCCCAATGGAGAAGGTAGGCTTATCATGATAGATCCATTCAAATACAAGAGCCTTTATCATCAATAATGATTGAAATGGGATGGTTAGTGTGTTAAACTCAATTTCATTGCAATAAAAATTGACATTACAAAAATAATTTATTCAGCGTGAAAGATGACTAGTAGGTGTGGCTGCAAAGAGCCTTTTCTATAAAAATGCCTTTTGTGTTAAATGAAAGAAAGTATTGTTTTCCTGTCACTGCCCCTGTGAGTGAAAGATGGGAACACACTGACTCTGAGCTCTAATTGCTAATGAAGTCATCCACTGCACTTCTCAAATGCGTCTTTTCAATATTGTGATAACTAAACCTGACAGACACATTAGAGAGCACGATCAATATGACTACTTAATTGGTAGCATCCCCCACCTACATCTTACTCAGTGTCACTGAGTAAAACACTGGTGCGGGGTGATAAATTGTAATCATAAAATGTTATCTTATCACAAATTGTGGCAAACAATAAACGTGATCTATAATAAGTGAAGCTTAAGCTAAAAACAAAAAAAGTACACCGGTATTCATCTGCTCTCACACAAAGAGTCCCCAAACAGATCTCATTTCCATCCTACTGCATCCTAAGTAGGGCTATGTGTGACGTGTTTCATTGGTGAATTACCATATAAATAAGTGCCACTGCTTATCAAGCTTTATTTAAGAGGCAGAACAGGGTGATAGTACATAGAAAAATATGGAATATAAGAAATTATAGGAAAGTCAACACCTGTCTAGCTACACTGTGTGATTTTATTTTGTATAGTAATTGATACGCAGATGAATAGAAAGTGACCTCAGTTGTATCAAACTATGGCAGTACATGACCCAAGAGATGTTTGTGTATGACGCTTAAGCAATAGATGTCTTAATTATTGAAATAATAAATGATAAGCCAAATCCCTTAACCACATTGTAACATACAGTTATGGTTTGGCCTTTTTTGTTTCAGCATGAGCAAGGGTATAGTGTTTGGTGTGGAACTAAAAAGGAAAAAAGAAGGAAAGAACAAGAAGAAGAAAGGAAAGAAAGGGAGAAAAGGTTTTTTTTAAACATGTGCTGCTTGAGCATGAATGTAGAAATACTAACAGCAGATTTTTCAGATGGGGTATGATTTCACCAGATTTGACTTTGTTTTCAACTATCGCCCAGGTTCCATCAATGGAATGCATTCTCTCGGATGTATGTACCACTATTTGACGATCCCTTTCCGGAGACAATCCTTCCACCGAGCTGCGTTGTGGGTGCTGTCCAGTGCGAGATTGAGAGGCGTGTGTCCTAGACCTGCAAAGACACTCCATCCCCTGAAAGGTGCCCCCCTGAGCGACTTTTCGTTCCTCGGTTTCTTAGTTCAGAGGTATTGATCTGGGAAAATTGTTCCAAGATTTCCTGCCAGGAACAAGTCTTCTAATCATCTGCTTCATCTGCTTCCTATTCCCTCCCACCCCTGGTTGCACATTGCCTTGGACTTTGTTACGGGTCTTCCCGCTTCTAAGGGATTCACTACTATCCTCACTATTGTGGACAGGTTTTCCAAATTCACTCACTTTGTTCCCCTCCGCAGACTTCCTTCTTTTCTTGGAGACGGCCAGACTTCTGGTGCAGCATGTGGTTCGGCTCCACGGCATTCCGGTGGTGGTGGATTGAGGTCCTCACATCTCTTCAGCCACCTGGAAGGCTTTTTGTGAGTTTTTTGGGGGCTTCGGGCTGTCTTTCTTCTGGTTATCATCCGCAGTCTAACGGTCAAAAGGAATGGGCTAACCAGGACCTGGAGTCGGCCTTAAGGTGCGTTTGCGACCTGCACCCCACTTCCTGGTCCTGTGATCTCCCCGGGGTGGAATATGCCCACAATACCCTGGTCTGTTCCTCCACTGGCCTCTCACCGTTCCATGTGGTTCATGGCTTTCAACCCCCACTGTTCGCCCTCCCAGGAGTCCAGGTCATCTGTGACATCAGTAGCAGCCCTTCTTCATCGGGTCCATAAGATATGGCGGGACACACGAGCTGCTCTGTCCTGTACCGCAATGCGTAATCAGAGACTGGCAAATCGTCAATTATCAGCCTGGGCAAAGGGTCTGGCTGTCATTGTCCCGGAACCCGCTCGTGGGTCTCTCGGTCCCTCATCCACGATCCCACCCTCATTTTCGACTTCTTTTGAAAGTTTGCGGACAAGCCGGGGAATCGGCCGGGTGGCGTCCATTGAGTGGGCGGGGTACTGTCACGCTCTGCATTGACATGCCGGGTTATTTATTTGTGTTAGATTGGGGGTTTTCTTATTAGACTCTTACTGCTCTGTTTGTCTTGTTGCAGATGCAGGCCTCCCCTGAGTTGAGCGGAACTACCAGGCGGACACACCTGTTCCCAATCAGGGTTACCCCTTCATAATCTCGTCAACGGCTGCAGGAGGGTGCCGAATTATTGTTTATGCTCCAAAGTCATTGCTCAGACTTCCTGTACCTCCTTATCTTTTGGCTAGCGATATGACCGTTGTCTCGCTGTACCTTTCTTTTGACACCCTCCAGTCTACTCGTAGCCCGCCTGACTTAGAGGCCATTTGGTGTTAATTATTGTCTAGTTAGGTTTTTGTCACGGTACACCTGTTTTGCACCGTTGCTTTTTGATCCCCTTTTTGTGTCATTCATAACATTTCTTATCATTTGTCATTGTCTTTATTATTTTCTCATTGTTTTCTAACATTCATACACATGTAAATTATGTTGTCATTAATGAATATATTGCCGCACGGTGGCTGAGTGGTTAGGACATTGGCCACACAGTCAGGAGATCTGGAAGACCTGGGTTCAAATCTCCAGTGGGCATCTCTGTGTGGAGTTTGCATGTTCTCCCCGCGCGTGTGTGGGTTTTCTCCGGGTACTCCGGTTTCCTCCCACATTCCAAAAACATGCATGTTAGGTTAATTGGCGACTCTAAATTGTCCATAGGTATGAGTGTGAATGTTTGTTTGTCTACATGTGCCCTGTGATTGACTGGCGACCAGTCCAGGGTGTACCCCGCCTCTCGCCCAAAGCCAGCTGGGATAGGCTCCAGCATCCCCGTGACCCTAATGAGGATAAGCGGCATAGAAAATGAATGAATGAATATATTTATTTCAGGTGGGTACAATATTTACAGTTACAGTGTAAACACTTACTATACGAGGGTTCTGGTTTAAGGGTGCTGGTACAAATTACCACATTTTTATGGTAAATTCTAAGATACAAAAACCCCTCATTAAAAAAATATTTTTGGTATCTAGAGGATACACTGTACCGGCCTGCACAGTGTCTGCCACTATTATAATCTATAGTTTTTCTTTTACTTTTTGGACAAAAAACAGTTAAAAGCATCACGTTTAGGTCGTGCACGCAAACTTATGTTTCAAAATGCACTTGCATTGATTTGTGACTAATAATAAATTGAGAGTCTGTTTGTACAGTCCTATATTGTGTAATTTATTTAGAGTAATGTTAATATATCGTCTCATCTCATTCTCATGAACCCAAATGCGTGTATCGTCTTGTCATATGCGCTGGGTGTATCGTGACACACTAGTAATTGATTATTTGGATAAAAAACAAAAAGAAAACAAAAACTCTTTTGTTGCATGGCTGAATTACTACCATTACTATCATTACTACTAATACATGCGCATGCCTTAATTTAGGTTAGTTTAGTATCTGAAGCATCAGCAGTTGTTTGTCGAGAGGCTCAAAATGTCCACAAAGAAAGAGCTGTCTTTAGAGACTCATCAGCCTTTTGTTGTGGCTAGAAAAGGCAGACTATTCAATGTGAAATTGCGAGGAAACTAAAAATCTCTTGCCATGTTAATTACACCCTTCAGAAAGCAGCATAAATTGGCTCAAACAGTCATTTGTTTTGATTTCCTATAGTTGTTATATCTCTCAGTTGCTAAGATTTCATCAAATAAAATGTGGATATTTACATGATACAAAAATGAGCATAACTCCATATTATGTGCTACCAAGTACCTGTGGGGAGTTAGAGCATTGCTTTTTATTCCACACTTCATTTGACCAGTAATTAATGCTTAATCCAAGGTTCAAATTGACCTCAGAGCCAAATGAAGCATTTAGTCAAGGAAGCCAGCAGTGCATGAACTACTAACCCCAATTTATCATTCACAGCACCATTCACACCATTCACTTTTAATATAATAGCTTTGCAGATTTTATTAAATGCAACTGCATTAAGTTTGACCAAAGTGCCCCCTTGCACTATATGTGTGAAATTCTGAAATTCTTTCTGTAAGATTCGCTCAAGTACTTTTGTCTCTTGCCTGCTGCTGCTTCTTCTCCTTTCTTGTTACGTGTGATCCAAATCAAAGTAGTTTTCTTCTCCGAGTGATGAGAGTATGTCAATCTGTTGAATACCAATCACCAGTAAAGACTGGTCTTTTACTGTAGAGTGCACTGAATAGACTATGAAATACTTTGATGAAGCGGTTAATAATTACTTACAAGAGGAGCAATCGCTTTAATTAAATTACATTTATTCACACTAATGCCATTGCATGTGAGCATGCGGGCTTGGACTAGTCTTTGTAATTATTTGTATTCCTGTCTATGTATCTATATCTATTCTGTCAGTTATCATTAACTCATTCAGTACCAAAAACGTAATTGTACATTTTTATAAAAATCGAACGCCTGATCCTACCAACATATTTATACGTTGTTTACTTTTTTTGTGCAAGAGGCAAAAAAAGTGATGATGCAACTCCCAACTAAATGATATCACTTTAGAGCAATTTTGAGCCATAAAAACGGCCACAATGTGGCAGAAGTGCATTTGATAAAGGCTGGGCAGAGATCATGTGAATGTAAAAAACACACGTGACAGGAAGGAGGAAGTGAGAGAGCATGGAGAAGTGTAGCATGCAGAAAGTTATGCATTGTAGGTGCCTTCACACACACGTGCACACACAGTTCAATTCCAAATTTAAAATTGTAAATAGTTAATGGTGTTTAAATTGTAATTTTTTTTTTTTATGTAAAGCAACACCATAATTGTATTATTTATGATGCGGTATAATTTCTTAGATATCTGAACTGTCACAAAGGCAAAGACATTTGTGTCGAAGTGAAAGTTATGCTTGAAATGTATCTTTTCACAAAAAGTTGGTTTTTGTCCTCTTTTAGTTGGGAACTGATATTTTCCCAAAACGTACTTATGTCCTACTGTTGATTACTGAAGAATGGAAAAAGGTAGAGAGAGACTTTTCTAATGAAAGACAGGAGTCTAATCTTTCTTGTGGTAGCTTCTATAGCTTTGAAACTTCAATCAAAATTGTCTAAAAATGGTTGGTACTGGAGGGGTTGTCTTTTGAAAACTGGATGGGATTGGATGTGTTAAGTAATGTTAACCTCTGTTTTTCTAGCCATGTGAGCCAGTGGTATCACTTTTTTTCCTTGTTTTGCCAGATCCATTAATTTGCGACCCTGTTATCTTTTCTTAGTGATTCTATAACAGTAGGAAAAAAAAATGTGTCTACCTGCTTCAAGAATGAGCCAAGAAAGAGCTCAGAATAACAATACAGAAGTAAATTAGTCTCTGAAATTAGAGTAAAAAGCATACTCTACTGCATCTGTAAGTCCCACGCGTCTGTGTAGATTCTTAATTATTCAGGTCATGGTAATCTGCAAAGGTTGAGTTGAGGCAACAGGACTCCTGCTGTTAAAACCTTTCACCTTTAATCCAAAAAGCTTCTTCAGTTCTGAATGTTTTGGTGCAGAGTTCCCATACTTATGCCTCTGGTGGGTGTGTTCCCCTGGGAGACCTCAGCCTCCAAGACAGAACCAATCTCACTCGAAAGCAAGTATGTGATTTACTTCAGATCTGCCTTAACAGCAGCTACTTTCAATTCAATGGGTGTTTCTACAAGCAAAAACATGACTGTGCCATTTGCTCACCAGTCTCACCCACACTGACTTTTCAAGTTTAGGCCACGTCATTACAGTGCTCATGTCACCAAAATACATGTTCCATCCATCCATATTCTATACCGCTTATCCTCATTAGGGTTGTGGGTATGCTGGAGCCTATCCCAGCTGACTTGGGGAGGGCTGGGTACAGGCTGGGTACACCCTGGACTGGTCGCCAGTCAATCGCAGGGTAGACATACAGCCATTCACACTCACACTCTAATGGACAATTTAGTCGCCAATTAACCTAACATGCATGTTTTTGGAATGTGGGAGTAAACTGAAGTACTCAGAGAAACCTCACACACGCACGGGGAGAACATGCAAACTCCACACAAAGATGCCTAACGGAGATTCAAACTCTGAACCTCCTGACTGTGAGGCCATTGTGCTACCCACTCACCCACCCTGCGGCCCAAAATACATGTTAATCTTCTTATTTATTAAAATTCCATTGAAAGACATATTTACTTTGTTAGATGTTAGTTCTTGAATGTTGAAATCTTCTTTTCCTTTCGGCTTATCCCTTCAGGGGTCGCCACAGCGAATCAGTTGCCTCCATCTAACTCTGTCTTCTGTATCTTCTTCTCTTGCACCAAAAACCTTCATGTCCTCTTTCACTACATCCATAAACCTCCTCTTTGGTCTTCCTCTAGACCTCCTGCCTGGCAATTCAAAACTCAGCATCCTTCTACCAATGTATTCTCTATCTCTCCTCTGGACATGTCTGAACCATTTCAATCTGGCCTCTCTGACTTTATCTCCAAAACCTCTAACATGTGCTGTCCCTCTGATGTGCTCATTCCTGATCCTGTCCGTCCTGGTCACACCCAAAGAGAACCTCAGCATCTTCATCTCTGCTACCACCAGACATGCGACCTAGAGTGTCCTGGTGCCAAGTGCACTTATGGACAGCCTTATGTTTGAACATGGCGTTTGTTATGGACAAACTGTGATTCGCACAGAAGTCCAGCAACAACACACGGGTTCAGATCAGGGAGGCCGTTCCTCCCAACCACGCCCCTCCAAGTCACACTGTCATTGCTCACATGGGCGTTGAAGTCTCTCAATAGAACTATGGAGTCGGCAGCTGTGGTGCTCTCCAGAACCCCTCTGATAGACTCCTAGAAGGCTAGGTACTCTGAACTGCCGTTCGGCGCGTGCGCACAAACCCCAATGGCAAGGCTCCGGGGGTAGACGAGTTTTGCCGTGAATTCTTCAAGGCTCTGGATGTTGGGGGACTGCCTTGGTTGACACGCGTCTACAACATTGCATGGAAGTTGAGAACAGAACCTCTGGACTGGCAGACCGGGGTGGTGGTCCCCATTTTTAAAAAGGGTGACCGGAGGGTGTGTTCCAACTACAGGGGGATCACACTCCACAGCCTCCCTGGGAAAGTCTACTCCAGGGTGCTAGAGAGAAGGGTACGACCGTTAGTCGAACCTCGGTTACAGGAGTTGCAATGTGGTTTTTGTCCCGGTTGCGGAACACTGGACCAGCTCTACACCCTTGCAAGGGTACTGGAGGGCATGTGCGAGTTTGCCCAACCGGTCTAGATGTGTTTTGTAGACTTGGAAAAGGCATTCGACCGTGTCCCTCGTGGTGTCCTGTGGGGGGTGCTCCGGGAGTATGGGATTGGTCGCCCGCTACTACGTGTCATTCGGTACAATCAAAGCAGGAGCTTGGTTTGCATTCCCAGCAGTAGGTAGAGCTTGTTTCCGATGAATGTTGGCCTCCACCAAGGCTGCCCTTTGTCACCCATTCTGTTCATAATCTTGATAGACAGAATTTCTAGGCGCACTCAAGACGTTGAGGGAGTCCAGCTTGGTGATCTTAGGATCTCGTCTCTGCTATTTGCAGACGATGTGGTGACCTTCAGCATTTACTGGAGCAGTTAGCAGCTAAATGTGAAGATTCTGGGATGAGACTCAGCACCTCCAAATCCGAGGCCATTGTTCTCAGTCAGAAACGGGTGGACAGTAACCTCCGGGTTGGGAGTGAGGTCTTGCTTCAGGTGGAGGAGTTCAATTATCTCGGGGTATTGTTCACCAGTGAGGGACGGTTGGAGCGTGAGGTCGACAGACGGATCAGTGCAGCGTCCGCAGTAATGCGGTCACTGTACCGGACCGTCGTAGTGAAGAGAGAGCTGAGCTGGAAAACAAAGCTCTCTGTTTACAGATCGATCTACGTTCCCACCCTCACCTACGGTCATGAGTAAAGGGTCATGACCAAAAGAACAAGATCGTGAATACAAGTGACCGAAATGAGTTTTCTCCGCAGGGTGGCTGGGCTCAGGTTAAGAGATAGGGTGAAATAGAAGGAAGAGATAGAAGAGCTCGGCCATCCGGGAGGAGCTCTGAGTAGAGCCGCTGCTCCCTCACATTGAGATAAGCCAGTTGAGGTGGTTCGGGCATCTTGTCCGGAANGAAGAGCTCGGCCATCCGGGAGGAGCTCTGAGTAGAGCCGCTGCTCCCTCACATTGAGATAAGCCAGTTGAGGTGGTTCGGGCATCTTGTCCGGATGCCTCCCGGGTGCATCCCTGGTGAGGTGTTTCGGGCATGCCCACCCGGGAGAAGGCCCCGGGGAAGATCTAGGACGCGCTGGAGGGACTATGTCTCACAGCTGGCCTGGGAACGCCTTGGTGTGCTCCAAGCGGAGCTGGAAGAAGTCGTCGGAGACCGGGAAGTCTGGACTTCCCTGCTGAGACTGCTGCCCCCGCGACATGGACACGAATAAGCGGAAGAAAATGGAATGAAATGGAATTATTGAAACCAGTCTCCTAAAAGAGACTGGAGAAAAAAGAGGAATTGACAGTAAGTGAAGAAGTAAGCCTGATGACATTTCCAAAAAAAGTCATTTGCTACATTAGATTCTCCGATATTGTATTTCAGCACATTTTGAGGACCATTATTTTGGCAAGGCAAGTTTGGGACTGACCGTATTACCAGAAGGTGCTTGTAACAACAGTTGTACACAAGCACTGACATAGATGGTAGTATAACAGTAAATAAATCCACCTTTTAAAATATTCTATGAATCTTCCGTGTTTTATGGCAAATTTCAAAAGCTAAACAGTGATCGCTGGTCACTCATCTTGTATCTTTCAGTCTGCACAGATCTGTCAGTGTCAATCAGTGCCAGTCAAACAACATACTGTTTGTGGCTAATTTATTTGTGTTTTATATTGTACTCCTCACAACACAACATCAGTGAATTTTATAGACGGGGAAAAGTCTTGGCTTTTATATACATCCAAGGCTGTGTTTTGATTAGTCTGATTGCTGGAAAGCCACATTATGTAGGAGGTTTATTATACCAAAAACTAAAGAAGCAGAACAAGCAATACAAGATGTTGTATTTAATATTTAACAATATATTTAATATATAATAGTTAAAATGTAACAAGTTAACATATATATGGGGAGGGAATAACAACAAATATTATACTCAATTACTAGAAAGAAAAAAAAAACATCAAAGCAACTGTCACGGTTCAGCTTCAGCATTGTGCTGATGACCCCAGGATACAAGAGACTAGGACCCAAAAGCAGGTAAAAAAGTGTTTTAGTAATAAGAAGTACTGTTGTGCAGTGGCAGGGAGAAACAAACGTCTACCAATAATCAGTCACAGAAAGCAGTCCTTCAACTGATAGCAATAGAAAACAAATGACAATGCTCCAGCACAGACTGAAGCCACAGGCTCAACTAAGTAATCACACATGAAATGAGGTGCAGGTGTGTAGGAGCAGGAAAATAAAGGTGGATGACAGAGAATGGAAACAAACAGGTTGTGACTACAAAATAAGAGTACGGAACAAGACTAAAGCACAGGAATGGAACTAAAACAGGCTGTCACGCAGACAACACAGAGCGTGATGGTACCCCTCCCCGAGGATGGATCCCAGATGTAATAAAGTTGTAAGGGTGGTGGGAGACCCGATGATGGGTCGCGAGCACAACGCCTCCGGCGTGCGTGATGGAGCTGGCGGGGCCCCTACAGGGCTCAGCCTGGACGGTGAAAGTGGCGGAGATGGAGGGACCCCTCCAGGGGATGGCACATGAACGGAGCTGGAGCCTTGGGTAGAGCTGCAGCGGCGAAACCTTGGGAGGAGTGGCTGCAGCGGGTGGAACCCTGGGAGGAGCAGCAACTGCAGGAGGATCGGCAGCTACAGGCGGAACCTCCGGCGAAGCGGAAGCTGAATGCGGAGCCTTGGGCGCAGCAGCAGTAGCGACCAGTAGCTCCACCTCCAGCCAGGGGATCTGAGAAATAACAAACACAAAACCAGGAGAAGGCAGTGGAAAAAGAAACAAGAGAACGTGCCTGTGACACATTTGTGAGCTTAAATATATCGAGTGGCGTACCCCAGGGGTCAATACTGGGACCAAAACTGTTCAATCTATATATGACATGACATCTGTAAAGTCAAGACCGTTAACTAGTATTATTTACTAGTTTATTTTATTATTTATACTACTGCATTTTGTTCTGGTGAATGTACACAAGAGCTAATAAAAAAAAGTCACAAATGACACAAATTTACAAAAAAGATGATTCGATACAAACAGAATATCCCTGAACCTATGTTATATGAAGTATAATTATTCTCAACAAAAGAGAAGAAATATGAACAAAATGAGCAAAAGTATTGTAATTGATGGTTAAAGCCCTTTTTGGACATGTGAATTGTACTACATATGTGAATACAGTATTCCAGTGTAACTTGTATGCATGTTCAAAATGAATTAACCCATTACCATATGTATAACTATTGTCCTATTTAAACACTTCCATAATCATACAACAGAGCTTTTATCCAATAATTGAAATTCATCCCTGCTAAAAACTCGTCTGCAGGCGCTGTCCCCAAGTTGACACACTATCAGTATGTGGCAGTATTTTCACCAGTCCTGTCCAAGCATGTCACCAAGACAAGAAAATCTGCTAAAAGATTTAATTTTAATACTTCAAATCTTTCAAAATACTTTTTACATGGACAACTCGTGATAAGTTTTTTTCTCTAAGGATTGTATACTTTCTTTTCAATACATTATTCGTAATATTATTTTCATTTCATTACTTTTCTCAATAATCAATCAGCAAAAATAATTCAAAAGTATTGCCAACCAGGACATGGCCTCTACAAATTGGGATTACGCCAACTGTGATCTGAGCCATGTGCCAGATGCAGGGAAAAACATATGAAATAAAGAAAATACAACAACCCAGGAAAACTAACTAGAAACTAAACCAAACCTTCACGCATACAAAACACAGAACGTGACATTTGTTTTGTTATGGTTTTTTAGTTGGTGACGAGCACTTTAAGTGATCTAGCAACTACACTGTGGCATTGGGGTGATTACATGGATGTGAATTCTATACATACAATTTAAGAACTTTATTTTGATATCCATCATTCAAATCAAAGAATTGAAGAATCACACCAACACAATCAACTGGCCAGTTTTTCTTCCACACACACACACACACATGCCAATAGATGAAAGCCATCTTAAAGCGCAAAAGCAAAATAGAAATTCTCCACTCCATATCAACTACCTAATTAAAGACTTATCAGTGCCTCATTTCAAGGTGTCTCTCTGGACCCGTTGCAGTAAGAATTTACAGTAAACCGCATCAGAGAAGTGAGGGCTAAGTAACTACGCGAGTTCCATCAAAATGTAGGTTCATCAAGATATACAGTACTGGCGGGGGGGGCCCTGGCAGGAAACTACTTCTGTCATCAGCAGCATTAGCATTTAATACTAATGATTGAATACAGTAATCATAAACTTAAAGGACATGAAGTAAAACTGTTATTTGACATTTAGCAGTTGTCACATATTAACACATATTTGTTGTAACCATGTAATTCATGTCATATCAGCAAAATCTTAAATAAACCTTTTCCTCAGTAAGTATTGGTGTCTCATGATGAGATTTCTTGTTTCAAGTAAAGCTGTCTCTCAAGTACAGGCCAGCTGGAAGCCAATCAGATTGTTAATTATGGCATTGCTACATAAGTGATACAATACGTAATATGGAACTGCACATCAAGTTCTCCCAAGTACACACACCATTAACCTTGCAGTCCAGCCTACTGCAGTGTTTCCAGCAGCAGTGACCATCAAAGCTGAACAGATGCCACTGTGTAAAGATCCTAGCAGAAGCTGTAGTAATTCTACATTTGATCAAACTTACTTAAGATTTGTCACTTTTGTCATGACGGTTTGAAAGCTCCAGAAACCCTGCCACATCATTCCAACCCCTGACCAGCATCAGAGTCAAAAAGGCAAAGCTTGGACACACTCATGCATTGCGTGGCAACACCTCATCCTACTGGCCAAACACACATGGGTGTCCAAAGTGTGGTGCTGGGGCCATAATGTAGAACAGGGCTCAGAAATAAAATAAAAATCCAGCCAAAAAGGGAAAATTGTTACGTTCGCGTCGCAGCATGGTGTAACAACCCTGAGGATGCAGAGAGCTGGACGTCAGGCAGGTGTGTTGGAGTAATCTTTAATAACAATGCTGCGAAGCAGCGGCAGGAACAAAAAAGCACCGATACGGGAAGAGGGAAAACTAACAATGAACCGACAAGTGGGCAAGCACACAGCTGAACTAAATACTGGCAAACAAATTAGAAGCAGGTGCAAAGGAAAAAAATAAGTAAAGCTGACCGGAAACTGAGCGGAAAAAAACAGGAAGTACTACCAGAATAAGAGTACAAATCAGGAACTGAGGCAAAAAAAGGAACAAAATAAACACTGTCACAAAGACAAACATACAAATCGTCACAAATAAAACAGCAAATTGGCATAATGTAACGAGCAAAAACTAAAATTTTAATACAAATAACAGATACAATCACAAACTTTTGAAATATATGTATAATGTTATTATTATCGTTTTACAAACATTTATAAATATCAAAGGACAACTGGAGAGCCCTGAAGTAAATAGACAAAGACAAGTAGATAAGACAAAAACAATGAGCTGGCATTGTTCAGCCAAAAGCTAGAACTATTAATGCCCACACTCCTATCGAAAAGCCAGCATTTAATGTTTGGCAGTACAAATTGCGTGTGAGTGAAAATATGTCACAAACGCCATTGTGCAACTTTTCAGAGTGAAAGGTAACATATTAAAGAACATTTTGCATTCTTATAAGGCAATATTATTACGTATTATTATTAATATTAATATTACCTATTATATATGATCATAACAGTTACCATACATTCCAGTGTATAAGAAACACTTGTGTTTAAGCCGCAACCATTACATTTAGAGAGAAAACTAATTTTGTTCATATAAGCCGCACCAGACTTTAAGCGGTACATGTTCATGTCATAAAATGACCTGTGGCACACACGAGTCCATGAGGACCAGGCAATTCTTTATCTCACAGGAGCCAATCATGAGCCATTATAAAACTCACAACAAGCTTGACAACTCGGAACTCCCAGGAACCTCGGAACTCCCTAGGAGCTCATGAGCTCCTTCTGGTGGCCCAGCGCCTGGCAGCCGTTGGCCAGTGAACTTGCCTGCTTGGAGTGATGCACTGTGGGTAGAAGTTCAAATATGTTTTCTTTGTTATTTTGACCTTGTATTGGTACTTTCATTCATTCATTCATTTTCTACACCGCTTATCCTCATTAGAGTCGCGGGTATGCTGGAGCCTATCCCAGCTGACTTTGTGGGTGAAAGGCGGCGTCCACCCTAGACTGGTCACCAGTCAATCACAGTGTATTAGTACTTGTTTTGTATATCAACTAAATTATTTTTGAGTGTTAAGTTAATGTGTGATGATTTTAGCTTTCTTTGTAAGTTGACACTGTGAGTCAGACTTTTATATTGAGTCACGACCTCCTGCTATTTCCAATGGCTTGATGAGCTTTTTGTGAGTTCCATGGTAGCTCGTAATTTGCCCCAGCCAAAGAAAAAGCTATTGTTTCCTGACTGACTGACTGACTCGTGAGTCCCACAGTGTGTAAATGATTAGTTGTAGATGTGAAGTACTGGAGATGTCACGAGATTGGAAGTTGCAGGGTTCAAAAGTTTTAGAAAAAAGGAGCGGCTTATAATAAATGCTTAGTAAATGACAACATTTGGTCTCACAAAATGATTATCGTTGATATCTTTTACCCTCAATTTGTGAGACAATGCACATTCACAATTTAAAAACATTTTAAAATGCACCTGCATTGTTTTGAGTTTATATATTAAAAAATGTGTTCTCCAGCACTATTTTTTCATTGTAATTTATTAATTAAAATTAATGCTAAAATCTTGTCTTGTTTAATTCTGATCGGTCATTCCAAAAAGTTTCTCAGATTATCCCCGCAGTCACTCTTTGTGATAAATATTGATTTTCTATCCACAAAATCGGTCTTGTGGACTTACTACTGGAGATTTTTTTTACTTTTCTGGAATCTACTCACCACAATTGTGATCGTACCTCCAGAAGATTGCAGAGACTAAACCTTAACTCAACGGGTAAGAGCCACCCATTCATCCATCAATTTTCTTCCGCTTAGCCGAGTTGGGTTGCGAGGGCTGCAACTTAAGCAGAGAAGCCCAGATTTTCCTCTCCCAAGCTCTTCCCGGTAGATGCCGAGGCGTTCCCAGGCCAGCTGAGAGACATAGTCTCTCCACTGTGTCCTGGGTCTTCCCCGAGGCCTCCTACTGGTTGGACGTGCCCTGAACACCTCCCGAGGGAGGCGTCCGGGAGGCATCCTAACCAAATGCCCGAGCCACCTCATCTGGCTCCTCTCAATGTGGAGGAGCTGCGGTTCTACTCCGAGTCTCTCCCTGATGACAGTCCTTCTCACCCTATCTCTAAGGGAGAGCCCAGCCACCCTGCGGAGAAAACTCATTTCGTCTGCTTGTAGCCGCGATCTTGTGCTTTCGGTCAATACAACATAATAAAAGCGGTGACAGCCGTTACAAGGCAAGCTACCTGGCTAGCTGCTAAATGGAGATCACTAAGAAACAAGCCGAAGCCCATTATACCTTGGCATCTGACACACAACCAGAGAGTGCTGACAAAATTGGCTTCAACTTGGACTGGCGAGAAATGTGACATTTTTGAAAGCAACTGTAAGTCAAACTATTGGGCTAAGCGCTACACGCCGTTGCTTAGCAACAGCTAAACAACAATGCCAATATTCATGACAATAAGGATACAAAAACCGTAAGATTACGTTCAATATTACCAACATTGATATTAACATTGAAAGGCCACCCTCAACAAAGTAATAAAATCAGGAACTCAAGAACTTACATTTAATGTAATGACACTCACAGTACAACACCAAGACAGCAAGATGATGATCCGGAAATCAACAGGGGAAGAGGAAGAAAAAAAAAAAAGTTTTCTAAAAAAAAGAAATATATGATATATGCATGTATGTGTATGTATGTAATATATATGTATACATATGAATGTATGAGTGTATGCCTGTATATAAACAGTATGTATTAGCAAATCATGTGAGAAGGGGGTAGGATTAAATAAGCTCTGCTTCTTCCTACTCCTTTTCGGACATGTAGACCTGAGGAATGTAACATGAATAATTATTTGTACAATGTATGCATGTTCGAAACACATTAAACCAAACCAAACCAGACATCAAGGATAAGGGCTGCAGCGACGAGTACACCAGTAGGGCAGTCCGTGCGTGGCCATAGGAACCAACTGTCCTTGCATGCGGATTCACTAATGGAGGGAATGACGAGGGAATGGATGGTGATGCAAAAGGCAATGAAAGACACTCCGGAAAATAAATCCCAGAAAAACAGATAATGGTGGAAATTGTGAATGCAATGCAAAAGGAAATCCACAAAGAAATTAGTGTAAAAATGGAAAAATTTACTGGTAACAGAAAAGAGAGATTCAACATCTGGAAGAGCAAGTACAAAACCTGAAAGCAGAAAACAAGGTATTACAAGATAGCAATGTTGCTGCCACAGTTCCTCTTGAGCATTGTGGCAATGACCCCAGGATGCGTGAGACTGGGACCACCAAGTAGATAAAACTGTGCTTTAATAATAATAATGGCTGCGGTGCAGCGGCAGGAATCTATAAACGTTCAGCAAGAAACACTCACAGAAAGTAAATGATGGCAGTTCTCCAGCAACGGCAAACAAATTACAATGTTCCAACAACCTGAAGGTGCAAACACATGACCTAAATAGGGTTAATGAAATTCGAAGCAGGTGTGAACCAAGAAACAAAAAGCAGGAACTCAGGTGTAAGGAGGGAAACTAAAACAGGCTGTCACGCTGACAAAAACATGGAGCGTGACAGTTGCCTTAAGCACTGCTCTCAAAGAAAACATGGACGCAAAAGACAAAATTATCGAGCAACTAAAGACCACAATTGACAAAATGGATCAGAACACAGACTGAACGATGTGATTGTGACGTGGCTTTGGATCAAACCCATGTCTTATGCCAGAGCAGTCGGGAATAAAGATGATTAGATGAAGAAGATGTCGCTTTAACTGAACAACAAGTTTTCTACATTCAAAGGAAGTGGATGTAGTCATCAACACCATCGACACCTGCATCCCACTGTATGGCAGAAACAACAACACACCCGTCATCGTCACTAACAGGATACACTTCTATAAATGTGGAGGTATGAAAGTGTCTAGAAAGGTTGGAGTAGAGTTTCTCAATGGGTTGTTTAACAGGATCTTAGATAGTGAGAAGATGCCTGAGGAATCGAGGAGAAGTGTGCTGGTGACCATTTTTAAGAAGAAGGGAGATGTGCACAGTTGTGGCAACTACAGTGGAAAAAAGCTGATGAGCCATACAATGAAGTTGTGGGAAGAGTAGTTGAAGCTAGACTAAGGGCAAACGTGAGCATTTGTGAGCAGCAGTACGGTTTTATGCCAAAAAAAGAGTACCACAGATGCAGTATTTACTTTGAGGATGTTGATAGAGAAGTACAGGGAAGGTCAGAGGGAGCTGCATTGTGTTTTTGTAGATCTGGAAAAAGCTTATGACAGGGTGCCCAGAGAGGAACTGTGGTACCGTATGGGGAAGTCTGGAGTGGTGGAGAAGTATGTTATAGCGGTGCGGGACATGTACAAGGACTGTAAGACAGTAGTAAGGGGTGCTGTAGGTGTGACAGAGGAATTCCGAGTGAAGGTGGGACTCCATCAGGGATCAGTTCCGAGCCCCTTCTTGTTTGCTATAGTGATGGACAGGCTGACGGACGAGGTTAGACAGGAATCTCCATGGACTATGATGTTTGCAGATGACATTGTGATATGTAGAGAGAGTAGGGAACAGGTGGAGGAGAAGCTTGAGGTGTGGAGGTTCGTCTTGGAGGAGGAGAATGAAGGTCAGCCGCAGCAAGACGGAGTACATGTGTGTGAATGAGAGGGTTTCAAGTGGAAAAGTCAGGTTACAGGGAGAAGAGATAAAGAAGGTGGAGGATTTTAAGTACTTAGGATCAAGAGTCCAGAGCAATGGAGAGTGTGGAAAAGAGGTGAAGAAGCGTGTGCAGGCAGGCTGGAATGGGTGGAGAAAAGTGTCGGGTGTGATGTGTGATAGAAGAGTTTCAGTTCAAATGAAAGGAAAGGTGTACAAAACTGTGGTGAAACCAGCGATGTTGTTTGGTTTAGAGAGAGGTTTAGAGAGGTTTAGAGAGAGAGAAAGACAGGAGGCAGAGCTGGAGGTAGCAGAGATGAAGATGCTGAGGTTCTCTTTGGGTGTGACCAGGATGGACAGGATCAGGAATGAGCACATCAGAGGGACAGCACATGTTAGAGGTTTCGGAAATAAAGTCAGAGGCCAGATTAAAATGGTTCGGACATGTCCAGAGGAGAGATAGAGAATATATTGCTAGAAGGATGCTGAGTTTTGAATTGCCAGGCAAGAGGCCTAGAGGAAGACCAAAGAGGAGGTTTATGGATGTAGTGAAAGAGGACATGAAGGTTGTTGGCGCAAGAAAAGAGGATACGGAAGACAGGGTTAGATGGAGGCAATTGATTCGCTGTGGCGACCCCTGACGGGATAAACCAAAAGGAAAAGAAAGAAGACTGCTGAAGCAGGGAAGGAAGCTAAAAGGAACAAATGTCTACATGAATGACAAAATTAATCTGACAAAATGTCAGCCAAGAACAGCCAAATGTTCTTGGCTGAAATTGCCAAGAAAGCACATGACCTGATTAAGCAGGGAAAGATCCAAGGAACTTGGAGCGCCAACTGCTAAATACAACTGCTAAAAATACTAAAGACCACATCAAAACAACAACATGGGAAACAGCAGTGTAGTAAAAGGAAAGCAACTCGAAAACAAGAAGGACACAGAGGGAAGGATTACACTTAATATTATTTGGTAATGACATCAGCAAGACACAAGGAACTGATCAACCAGATGCACAAGAATTAAGAACCCATTAAATTACATTTAACAACAACACTTTTAACAACACTCATAACACAACACTACAGCTCGCACCTTTAGCTTTACAAACCACAAACATCTAGAACTGGAAAAAGACATAAACCCGGACACCATTTTTTTTTTTTTTTTTTACATAAAAAATGACGGCCTACTACATGGAGGAACAATACAACAATAATCTAAACTTTGGTAATAAACTGTCTACTACGCACATAAACAGCAGATTCCCGTACAGAAATCATGACAACATCAGGCAATACTTGAATCAATTCAAAGTAATTGCAATCTCAGAAACTTGGATTAATGTCGACAGGGATATGGACCTTGAACTGGAAGGTTATGAAATCAACTGCATCAACAGGAACAATAAAACTGGAGGAGGAGTGGCTGTGTACAAACATCTGAACTACAAAGTGGTAAAGAGCATGTCATTTGCTATTGACATATTTTAGAATGCATAACAATTTAAATCTGTACAGAAAAAGGAATAAACAGTCAAATAAGTTGGCTGTATCGAACAGCTAAGTCAAGTATGGAAATATTTGAAGACTGGATCGAGACAACCTTCTCAGACATCAGCCAAAAATTAATCTTCGTTTGTGGAGACTTCAATATTGATGTCCTGAATTCAAACATGAAAGTAGAATATATGACTGCATTAATACAATGTACAGTCAAAGTTTATATACAAAAATCACTAGACCTAGCAGAATAACAGACCACTGTGCTGGAATAATTGATAACATATCCACCAATGACAAAATAACAAAACAACTATCCGTTCATCCATTATTTATACCGCTTATCCTCACTAGGGTCCCGGGTATGCTGGAGCCTATCCCAGCTGACTTTGGGCGGGAGGCGGGGTACACCCTTAATCGCAGGACAGACAAAACAACCATCCACACTCACATTCATACCGATGGACAATTTAATGTCGTCAATTAACCTAACATGCATGTTTTTGGAATGTGGGAGGAAACCGGAGTACCCGGAGAAAACCCACACACGCACGGGAGAACATGCAAACTCCACACAGAGATGCCCAACGGAGATTCGAACCGTGAACTTCCTGAGAGTGAGGCCAATGTACTACCCACTCATCAACCGTGCGGCCACAATACAACTGGTGGCCTTTTAATCAATGACATCAGTGACCATCTTCCAGTGTTTACAATTTACAAAAAAAACTACAAAAAAACGAAACATGGACGACAAAAGAACCTCCAAAAGACTACACAGAGAGGACAGAATCAATGCTTTAAAAAAGATCTGGACAAACAAGGATTGTATAGTATGTATTGTGGAAGCAATGTGGATGAAGCATATGACCACTTTCTAATGAGTTATATAAGGCTCTACAATAAGCACTGTCCATTGAGAGAATGTCTAATAAGCAAATGAAAAACATTTAGCCATGGATGACAAAAGGTCTGCAAAATGCCTGTAAGAAGAAAAACACATTATATGGGAGATTTTTAATTCAACAAACAATGAATTACAAAAAACATATAAGGTACATAAAAACAAGTTAACAAATATTTTGAGAATGTGTAGGAAAGAATATTATACAGTACTTGGGGCATTCTAAACAGTATTATTAGGAAAGGCACTAAGAAAGCAAACTACCCTCTCTACTTCACAGTTGGGAATGTTAATAATGATAATATGAGGGAGGAAGCTGAGAAGTTTAATAAGTACTTTGTC
This sequence comes from Oostethus manadensis, assembly GCA_024372805.1. Classification (NCBI taxonomy): domain Eukaryota; kingdom Metazoa; phylum Chordata; class Actinopteri; order Syngnathiformes; family Syngnathidae; genus Oostethus; species Oostethus manadensis. The sequence continues at coordinate 175,720 of QODF01000180.1, forward strand.
AATATTGGACACATTTTGTCAAAATTCTTTGTCTGTTGAGCTAAAATGATCTCCAGTGCCTTAAAATGGAGAGCAAAACCAGAGACACATGACAGAAAACAGAAGACTATTCACTCTATAAAAGTATTAAAATGGATCAAAGAATAACCAGAATGACAAAGGTCCAGCCAATGATCAGCTACCGAATGATCAAAGACAATCTGATGTTACCTGTAAGTACTGTGACAGTTAGAAGATGTCTGTATGAATGTAATTTATTTACAAGAATCCCCCCCAAAGGCCCTCTCTTACAAAAAGCCATGTGCAGGAGAGGTTACAATTTGCCAAAGAACACATCAACTGGCCTAAACAGAAATGGAGGAACATTTTGTAGACTGATGAGAGTAAAATTGTTATTTTTGGGCCCAAGGGCCACAGACAGTTTGTGGACGACCCCCAAACATCCCCAACTCTAAATTCAAACCACAATACACAGTGAAGACAGTGAAGCATGGTGGTGCAAGCATCATGATATGGGCATGTTTCTCCTACTATGGTGTTGGGCCTTATTATCACATAGCAGAGATCATGAAAAAGTTTGCATATGTCAAAATACTTGATGAGGTCGTGTTGGCTTATGCCGAAGAGAGTAATGGGTGTTTTAACAAGACCATGACACCAAACACAGTAGTAAAACAGAAAATCTTGTTATGTTGTTATGTTATGGAGTTGCCAGCCCAATCCCTGGACCTTAATCCAATCAAGAACTTGTGTGGTGACATTGAAAGAGCTGTTTCTGAAGCAAAACCAAGAAATGTTAATGAATTGTGGAATGTTGTTAAAGAATCTTGGAGTGGAATAACAGCTGAAAGGTGCCACAAGTTGGTTGACTCCATCCCACACAGATGTGAAGAGAGGAGTTTGAACAAAGAAGTTTGTACAAAATAGTTTTGTGTTTTGAAAGTCACCGGCAGACACTGCTATTTATTTGAACACCCCCCTTTCAACTAATTGCCCAATTGCACAGCCTTAATGCATATCATGAATGCTGGGTCTTGTTTGCTTTCTGAGAATCTACTGCAAATACTGGTAACGTGTTTGCCATGTTGCAATAAAAATACACTAATAACAGGGATTAATCTGGTTAGTCACATTGTTGTGCTATTATTTTGAACACGACTGTAATTTTTGAGGGGCAGAGAATTGTCACGATCTGTGATGTTAATTTGCGTGACAGTCTTGCATTTGTTCCTTAGTTCCAGTTTGTGGTCTTATTTTAGTAGCACTTCCTGTTTTGTCTGATTCCCTGCTTGTTTCACTTTCCCACTCCAACACACCTGATCCTCATTTTGTGTTTGATTATTTAGTTGAGTCTTTGGCCCTGGTTTGTTGTTTGAGCATTGTCATTTGTTGCCTGTTGCTGGGTTCTTTTGTGTTTCTTGGTTTTGTTTCGTCCGACCGCTGCATTGCAGCAATAATTAATAAAAGAAGCTTTTCTGTACCTGCTGTGAGTCCTGCTCTCTGCATCCTCAGGGTCGTCACCACAACGCCGCAATGCCAAGCCGAAAACGTGACAAGAATACAGTACTTTTAATGTTATCTAACGCTGTTATTGTTGTTGTCTACCTATCACAAACTATATTTAGACATATTTGTGACACCTTATAGACACTGGCGCATGTGTGGAAAACTCCTTTTGATTGCATGTGGTGTATGACCATCTCTACAGTATGTATAATCCAATCTTTAAAACATTTTCAAAGTTTTAAGTCAATTAATGCTGTACTTATTTTTTTAGTGCATGCAAACGTTTTGAGTGTTAGGGTGTAGAAAATGTGTTCTCTATAAATAATGTATGATCTCATAGAAATGTGCATAGTGAATTAGAATGTTACTTATTGTTATGAATTGAAATAAGAACATGCTGAGCCCTTTCAAACCAAACATTGATTTCTGTCACAAACGGCTCCACCGCCAATTCATCATACTAAAATGACCGGGAAATATGCTGATAAGGTAAAACCAAAAAGGTAACATGCTGCTGCCTCCGGTCCTGTGGAATATTGTCAAAGTTTCTCACTCACTCCCTCATCTACAGTCATGAATACTGGGTAACGATCCAAAGAATGAGGTTGCAAATCCAAGCAGCTAGCTTTTTCTGCAGGGTGTCTCATTGGGGAGGTCAGATTAATGTTCATGCATCTGTAAGTGGGCATGTGTGTGTGCATACTGTGGGTGGGTACTGTCACTTTGAAAGGATGCACATTGCATAGCATGCTGATCTTGACTCTGAACTAACAAGATGCTGTTGATGCCATTTATCACTGTCCTAGAAAGCCTGATGTCGCAAACACATTCTCTATGTCCCAAACAGTCATGTTCACTTTGCATATCGCACCGTTTCACTCCCCGACTTGTGTTTAACAGTTAAATTCCTCCAAATGAGGGACTTTTAGTTATGTTTTATGAAAACAATGTTCCTAAAGTTAAAAATTTACACTCATACGCTATGTGAGTACAAGTATATACGCTCATACTACACTGCTGTAACTTTGTACAAAATGGTTAACCATTGAACTGCAAGACAATTGGCTGTAAAAGGCTTGTTGAAAGGGTACAAATACATACCCAACCTGTAATGGTTCCATTTGTACATGCACATGCATTCAGGTTGGGAGATAATTTTGATATACCAGTATACCTGTCTAAATTCTTCCAAGGACAAAAAATATTATATCGGTATAAATGATAATGATGATAAATTTGTTGTACTGACATGTGGAGTAGCCAAGCAACTCAATAATATATTAACCTCACGGTTCACTACACAACCAGCAACTTGACTTTGAAGTCGTCCTGTCTCCAGCCAAGTTTTTTTCCGGAGGAATGCAGAGGTGAAAACGTTGCAAGTTGTAGTACTCAGGCAGCACTTAGATGCACCATGGTTAGCACATGTAGTTCTGTGTCAAGAGTCCCCCTGATTGCAAATTGGTTTACTTAAATGTCATCCCAAATTCTTAAACTTAAACACTTCTAAAGTGAGAAAATCAGATATATTTTGCAATATACAGTATATACAGTATATGTTGTATATACAGTATATACTCTATTATCACTATCAGTCACCTCATGTACATGGATGACATCAAGCTGTACACTGAGTGAGCGAGACATCGACTCACTGATCTATAACACCAGGATCTACGGCAATGACATTGGAATGTCATTCGGGCTTGAGTCGTGGCCCGATGGTGTCAGATAGTGTCTAAGAATGGGAAGGTGTCCACACAGAGGGGTCTCACTTCCAGAAGAAAACAATGGCAGACATTAAGGTCAGCTACAAGTACCTTGGAATACCACAAGCAAATGGCAACCTTAAAAAACGAGGGAAAGCATCTACAACCAAATACCTAGTGCTATCAGATGCCCTGCCGGAACAAGGAAGGCCAAGGAAGAGATACAGACCCTACCCATAAGAAAGGAGGCGGAGGACTAGTGAGTGTGAGAGCCACTGTCTAGGATGAAAAATCCAAGATCCAGTGGCTCCAAGTACAGTATATCAAAGAAAAGGCCCCAGCAGACGATGTACTCAGTTAATGTCTCTGACTATGGAGAACTGATGATGTTACGTCCCTGCTAGGGGAAAGGGAAGTAACATTAAAACCCAAGATGTTTAAAGGTTGTAAAGTTTAAATTTAGTGGGTAAATTAATCCATCCATCCATTTTCTTCCGCTTATCCGAGGTCGGGTTGCGGGGGCAGAAGCCTAAGCAGAGAAGCCCAGACGTCCCTCTGCTCGGCCACTTCGTCCAGCTCTTCCCGGAGGATGCCGATGCGTTCCCAGGCCAGCTGAAAGACATGGTCTCTCCAGCGTGTCCTGGGTTTTCCCCGAGGCCTCCTACCGTTTAGACGTGCACTGAACACCTCCCCCAGGGAGGCGTCCGGGAGGCATCCTAACCAGATGCCCGAGCCACCTCATCTGGCAAAATTTAACAAAAGTAGGCTCCTTAACAAGAGTAACAATAAAATAAAGAATAGACAAATTTCAGAGTTTAACTAAAATGCACAGTCACAAAGTGTCTCAATCACACTAAACCAAGTGCCACAGCAGACACGTCTAAACACAAAGGTGGCGATGCACAATGGGAAATTTCCAGTGGTGAATCCATAGCTTCTTTATTGAAGAAGGGTCCAATGCTGGATGCAGCCGATTGGAGGAGAGCAGAGGCGGCACATCGATCCTGGGGGTGGGACAAAGGGAACAAGCCGATGCTTCCTGACGTTGATGGAATCACTACTACGGACCAGTGCTGGTTTTACATACAAAACTAGCACGTATGTGAGTACAAAGAGAAGGCTGGAAAGATGCAGCGGCTCTCAACCAAGTGCCGTAACAGATGATGAGGGGCTGGAGGGACCATCATGGGAGAACAAGCCCTTACATGGATGTATCATCAAAATATCACTGAAGTGGCTAATATCAAGAAGTCCTACCATTGTCTTGGAAGAACTGACAGCACAGAGGCACTGATAATAGCAGCACAAGAGCAGGCCTTGAGCACTAGAGCAATAGAGGCTCAGATCTACCAGAGACCCAAGGTGTAGGTTGTGCAAGGAGGGCCTCCTTGCACAACCTACACCTTTGTATGTTGTCTCCCTGAGACAATCCAGCGCATAACTACAGATTGTAAGATGCTGGCCGGAAAAGCATACATGGAAAGTCATAACAAAGTGGCTAGTATAGTGTACAGAAACATCTATGCAAAGTATGGACTGGAGACCCCAAGGTTAAAGTGGGAAACACGAAACACGTACAAAAGTGGTAGAGAATGACTGAGCCAAGATCCTGTGGGACTTCCAGATACACACTGACAGAATGGTAATGGCAAACCAACCGGACATTGTGGTGGTGGATAAATAGCAGAGGTAGCCTGTTGTGGTTGACACAGTAATACCAAGTGAGTGCAACATCAGGAAAAAGGAACATGACAAACTGGAGAAATACCAAGGGCGCAGAGAGGAGCTGGAGAAAGCCTGAAGACTAAAGGTGACAGCGGTGCCCGTGGTCATTGGAGCACTACGAGCAGTAACCCGCAGGCCGCCTGTGATTTGGCTACAGCAAATACCAGGAACAACATCAAACATCTCGGTACAGAAAAGTACAGTTCTAAGAACAGCAAAGATACTGTGCTGAAACCTCAAGCTCACAGGCCTCTGGTTGAAGACCCAAGGTTGGAGGGATGAGAAATAGGTCGTGTGCGGTGAGTAAAAAAAAGTTGTTTTTTTAAATATATAAATATGTAAACTAATGTAGCCGCAACGGGACACAAGCCAGTGTCTTATTGTGCCGGTCCCAAGCCAGGATAAATACAGTGGGTTGTGTCAGGAAGGGCATCCAATGTAAAACTTTGCCAAACCAGAACATGCGAATCAAAGAAATGACTTCCATACCGGATCGGACGTGGCCCAGGTTAACAACGCCCGCCACCGGTGCTGTTCACCGACAGTGTGCCGGTGAAAACTGGATTACTGTTGGCCGGTGAAGGAAAGGAAGAAGGTGTGGCTGTAGGAGGAGAGAGGAATGCTAAGAGTCTAGAACTAAGAGTTCGGACTTTGAATGTTGGAACTATGACAAAAAAAGGTAGAGAATTCGTTGACATGATGCAGAGGAGAAAGGTAGACATGTTGTGTTTGTCCAGGAGACCAGGTGGAACGGTAGCAAGGCTAGAAGCTTAAGAGCAGGGTTCAAGCTGTTCTATCACGGTGTAGACAGGAAGAGAAATGGAGTAGGGGTGATTTTGAAGGAGGAGTTTGCTAGCAACGTCCTGGAGGTAAAAAGAGTGTCAGATGGAGTGATGAACCTGAAACTAGAAATCAAAGGTGTGATGTTCAATGTTGTTAGTGGGTATGCTCCACAGGTAGGAGATGGTGAACAAAGAAAAATTCTGGTTAAACCTGGATGAAGTGATGCAGAAGATCCCCAGAAGTGAGAGTTGTCATTGGTGCGGACTTCAATGGACATGTTGGTGCAGGAAACAGAGATGATGAGGAGGTGATGGGCAAGTTTGGTATCCAGGAGAGGAACGCAGAAGGAGAGATGGTGGTCGACTTTGCAAAAAGGATGGAAATGGCTGTAGTGAATACTTTCTTCCAGAAGAGACAGGAACATACGGTGACCTATAAGAGTGGAGGTAGGAGCACAAAGGTAGACTACATCTTGTGTAGAAGGTGTAACCTGAAGGAGGTCAGTGACTGCAAAGCAGTGGTAGGTGAGAGTGCAGCCAGACAGCATAGGATAGTGGTGTGTAAGATGACTCTAGTGGTGAGAAGGATGAAGAGGGTAAAGGCAGAGGAGAGGACGAAATGGTGGAAGCTGAAAAAGGAGGAGTGTTGCGTGACTTTTAGGAAGGAGTTAAAAAAGGCTATGGGTGGCCAGGAAGTCCTTCCAGATGACTGGACAACTACAGCTACTGTGATCAGGGAGACAGGTAGGAGAGTACTTGGTGTGTCATCTGGAAGGAAAGTAGATAAGGAGACTTGGTGTTGGGATGAGGAGGTGCAGAAGTGAGCAGAGTAAGAGGTTAGCTAAAAAGAAGTGGGACACTGAGAGGACTGAAGAGAGTAGACAGCAGTACAGAGAGATGCGGCGTAAGGTGAAAGTAAAGGTGGCAAAGGCCAAACAAGGGGCTTATGATGACTTGTATGCTAGGTTGGACAGCAAGGAGGGAGAGAAAGATCTATACAGTTTGGCAAGGCCGAGAGACAGAGATGGGAAGGATGTGCAGCAAGTTAGGGTGATGAAGGATAGGGATGGAGGGGTATTGACAGGTGCCAGTAGTGTCATTGGAAGATGGAAAGAGTACTTTGAAGAGTTGATGAATAAGGAAAATGAGAGAGAACAAAGAGTAGAAGAGGTGACTGTTGTGGACCAGGAAGTAGCAAAGATTAGTAAGGAAGAAGAGAGAAGGGCATTGAACAGGATGAAGAATGGAAAGGCACGCGGTCCTGATGATATACCTGTGGAGGTATGGAAGTGTCTAGGAGAAGTGGCAGTAGAGTTCCTGACCGGGTTGTTTAACAAGATCTTAGATAATGAGAAGATGCCTAAGGAATGGAGGAGAAGTGTGCTGGTGCCCATTTTTAAGAACAAGGGAGATGTGCAGAGTTGTGGCAACTACAGAGGAAAAAAGCTGATGAGCCATACAATGAAGTTATGGGAAAGAGTAGTTGAAGCTAGACTAAGGGAAAATGTGAGCATTTGTGAGCAGCAGTACGGTTTTATGCCAAAAAAAAGTACAACAGATGCAGTATTTGCTTTGAGGATGTTGATTGAGAAGTACAGGGAAGGTCAGAGGGAGCTGCATTGTGTTTTTGTAGATCTGGAGAAGGCTTATGACAGGGTGCCCAGTGAGGAACTGTGGTTTTGTATGAGGAAGTCTGGAGTGGCAGAGAAGTATGTTAGAGCGGTGCGTGACATGTATGAGGATTGTAAGACAGTAGTGAGGTGTGCTGCAGGTGTGACAGAGGAGTTCCGAGTGAAGGTGGGACTCCATCAGGGATCAGCTCTGACTCCCTTCTTGTTTGCTATGGTGATGGACAGGCTGACGGACGAGGTTAGACAGGAATTTCCGTGGACTATGATGTTTGCAGATGACATTGTGATATGTAGAGAGAGTAGGGAACAGGTGGAGGAGAAGCTTGAGGGGTGGATGTTTGCCCTGGAAAGGAGAGGAATGAAGGTTAGTCACAGCAAGACGGAATACATGTGTGTGAATGAGAGGGTTTCAAGTGGAAGACTGAGGTTACAGAGAGAAGAGATAAAGAAGGTGGAGGATTTTAAGTACTTAGGGTCAACAGTCCAGAGCAATGGAGAGTGTGGAAAAGAGGTGAAGAAGCGTGTGCAGGCAGGCTGGAATGGGTGGAGAAAAGTGTCAGGTGTGATGGGTGATAGAAGAGTTTAAGCTAAAATTAAAGGAAAGGTGTAAAAATCTGTGGTGTGACCGGCGGTGTTGTTTGGTTTAGAGACAGTGCCGCTGCGGAAAAGACAGGAGGCAGAGCTGGAAGTAGCAGAGATGAAGATGCTGAGGTTCTCTTTGGGTGTGACCAGGATGGACAGGATCAGGAATGAGCACATCAAAGGGACAGCACATGTTAGAGGTTTCGTAGATAAAGTCAGAGAGGCCAGATTAAAATGGTTCGGACATGTCCAGAGGAGTGACAGTGAATGTATTGAAGGTTGTTGGCGCAAGAGAAGAGGATACGGAAGACAGGGTGAGATGGAGGCAATTGATTCGCTGTGGCAACCCCTGAAGGGATAAGCCGAAGGGAAAAGAAAAAAAGGTATAAATATGTAAACTGTGAAGACAACCTTGGGAAGGTGCAGTGTTGCCATCTCTCACTGTATTTGTCTTTTTAATTGGCTGAAAGACAAAAATGTTACGCAGAGCTGATCGAAGTGGTTGTTATTATGCTTGGTGCCTTTCAAAAATGATTGCTTTAAGGAACTTTGCAGTTTTTCCAAAAACCTGGGACACAAGGCGAGACTGACGCCTTCAGCTGTGCCTATCATAAAATATCCTTCTATGAAGTGTATGTCCGACTAATTCTGTCCACTTCACCTGTCTCAGCTTACGAGATCGAGTCCAACAACCGGACCACCGGAACCTTGTAGATCAAAGCCTAAACATTAGCTAAAGTTGAGGTGCTGTTGAAAAGCAAAACAGAGCCAGAGTAAGTAAGTGTAGTTAAGCGTCTTGATTTCACTGTAGTTGGTAAAAGGTGAGCAATTAAAGACACTTATGTCTTCAGTGACAAATATATATGACATGTTTTCATATATAGGGTGAGGTAGTCTATACGTCTCAAGTGTTTGCAAAAAAAAAAAAGTGCTTGAGATAACGTTTAACTTCATAGTGTTCCGGGATTTTTGGGGCTAAAACAAAGAAAAAAAATACCCAAAGAAAAAGTAAAGCTGTCCTTCAACCATTTGGAGTAGAGGCATGATTATGGGATAATCTGTCTCAGGGCTACTGTTACAAATCACTATTGTAACTGTTTGTGTCTACCCACGATGCAACGACATGATGGCGAATGCAGTCAATAAAGTATTTATTTTTACTAAAAGGGTCTGGTCACACAGAGCAAAATGGGATACAAAAAGGCAAAGTAAGGCAGGAAACTAAGGGGCACTTCTTGGGTTGCATAAAAAACTCACCAGAGAAGGTCTACAACAAAGTACATAAGGCACAGGGAGCAAAAGTACAAAAACTCCAATGTACATCCTACACGGCAAAGACAAAACAACTAAAAGACAACTAGCAGAAGACAAAGCTGAGTTAAATACCATGCTTATCGCAATACAAATTAGGTCCCCGACATGGCATAAGGACAACAGGAAGTTGTAGCAGAAACATCCAAGGTCCAAGCTCTCACACAGAACATCACAACTGACACTAACAAAAAGAAATTGGAAGACAAAGAAAAAATTATTTGTTTATAGTTTTGCCGATATTTATTTCAGAAACATATGCCTGCATAATCACTGACTAGAAACACAATGGCTTGATTCTTTACCTAGTCCCATTTCAATTTCAACAATGATACTACAAAAAGAAATATTTTGTATTGTTTTTGGAGACCTTTGGGCACACTCCATCAGTGTTCACTCACTAAAAACATAGCTTCATGGCTTCCTGACACTGCATTTTTTTTCTTTAGAAAACCATTTTGTCATGATTGTAAAATATAGCTTTACACATGCGTGCTTTTATGACAAAAGTCCAGCCATCAACCAATATAGAGATCACCTGATATTTGTGGAGGTTATGTTCCAGTGCCCACAGTAATTGATACTCCCAAATATTTGGACACATGAATGATGTCAGCTTAACAGACTAAATAATATTGTCTATATGACTCATCTTTGTTACCTCAGTATACAGCTTTGGCTTGTCAAATGCACCGTGCACGTTATGTAACAAGTTTTGTACCTCTCAATATTAATCACTCGATATATATACAACATTTATTTGAACATGAATAATTAAGGACGAATGAGCATATACCCCAGCAAGACATGGAATTAATCACAAATCCGTAACAGAAATTTGATTCATTCACGTTCAATAATTAATCATTGTATATTTGTTGCTCAGCTTGTTTGTTACACTGTCAGAGGGTATTTATCATCATCTATTGAATATAAAATGTAATTCTCTTGCTCGTGAAACTCCAACAGACACACTCTCCTTGCTCTTTCTTGACAAACAACACAAACAGGTGGAACTCAAATCCACAACACATTTGCAGAAAATGCAAATTTTCCTTTTTCCTCTGCAAAAAAAAAAAAACGCTCAGCGCCGTCTGACAAGAGTTACCAAGCCAACAAGAATTTGAACAAAAAACGATGTGACAACCTACCAAAGAAAAGCCAATAACAACTTTGAACATTGCTTATTGGAACCAATATTTCTTCGACGCAGTAATCCATGTGGCTACTGTCAATCATGTCCACCACTGGCATAGAGCTAAATACATGATAATGCTGGACATCCTGCCCTTTTAGCTTGTTGTTTTAAACAAGCCAAAGGAAAACGGACAACACCAATGCAGGAGGCCTCGTGAGGTGCTGGCAATAGGGTTACCCTAACCCCAATGTTCAAAATTTACTGTACATTGAAGGCAAGATCTTTGGTTCCACTGTTTGGAACAAGGACAATAAATGTATAGGACTGTCGACTCAGCTACAAATGAATGGAACAGAGTGTTGCACGCCATTGAGCAGAAAGTCGGCCATAAGCAAGGGAGCTGGACATGGCTAGGCTTACAACAATGTGCAATTTATTCACTAGCAATAAGCTGAGTTAAAAATAAGTTTAAGCACAGGGCATACACTTTCATTAAATGGATTAATGTTATTTACTGAACAGAATAAATGCAGTGTATATAAATGTGTAGAAATCTAGAATTATATTGCAGAAATATTGCATAAATAAGACCTACACGTACATGCAGCACTATGAAAGAATTGTTTTCCTTCCTTAATTTACTTTCTTTCTACATTTATTTTAGTAATGGCATTGTTAATACATGTGATAGACTACAGCCTAAATCAGATTCATCACTGACTTGTCATGAATTCAACTAATCACCCAGGGAAACAAATTAGCTTTTAGACAGTGATGTTCCGATCCACATTTCTTAACATCCGATCTGATCCGATTGTTCTTATAGTCATGTCGTGCCGATCCTTTTTTTTAATAAAAAACTTGTTACAAACATAAATTTGTGGAATTGAATATGGTTATTAAATAGCTTTTCAAAGCATTAGAAATAATCCAACCAAAGCTTTTCTGAATTTACTTTTTTTATTAGACAGTAAGACCAACAGTATTGTTTGGCTTGTTTAACAATCCTTTGTGAGTCAGGTCCATAATGAAAGTAAAAGTCCATCTAAGAAAGGATAAAACTGAAAAAAATTCTCTAGCGGTGCGATTATTGTGTTGATCCAGGCTGCTGTTTACTGTGTGGGCTATAGAAGGCAGTGATGTTCAGCATCCTGGTCAGAGCAAGCGTTAGTCAAGTGTCAAGTCAAGTGCGCAGAATAAGAAAACCAGCAAGTGGAACGTCTTGTCAGAGGACTGAGTGCTCTGCAAATGAGTGGCCAACTGAATTACAGGGATTCTGATGTTGAATTATTCAGCCACCATTACAATACTTTTATGGTAGGACTAATCATTTGACATGGTCATAAATCAAATTGTAGTGTGATTTAGATAACAACCAGAGGTAAGAGCGGCACTTGCTGTGCGAGCTCCTGGCACTATGACAGAGGAGTCCGGGCACAGCGAGGGACCTGAACCTAGCTACGCAGCGGAATATCCAGCGTCCAAAGTAAAACTAACTTTGTTTGTTTTTGGACAGGGACAATGCAGTCAGACATAGTTGCAGGTTTGCAAATGATGTGATGCGTATATATATTTATATATAGTTTGACTGCTGGCTCAAAGCAGCAAAATTTTGAAACTTCGCCGCGTTTGGGGTGGCAGTAGGGAACGTCCCAGAGGAACATTTTACTGCTCAAAGCTTGCTTTTCTAAAGTCCAGAAGAAGCATTTGAGACTCTCATCTCAGCCTCATTTTATCTTCTATTTTGTCTAAAGTGTTTCTCATATGTTTCTCCTAATAGACAAGGCATGGTGGGTGAAGCACGAATGGTGGAAAGACATCGCTAATCGTGAGGGGCCAACAATAACGTAAAAAATAACAAGGAAATTAGCGGCAGTGGTTGTACTATGAGCAGGAAATGCACTACTAATAGTGGAGAAAGCAGCTCTGGTGTTCAAAATCACGCTCTAAATGATGATGATGACTGGGTTTGCTTGAGAGATGATGAAGTTTGAAATTGACATGGATTGATCAGAAGTTGCTATATTTATTGTTTTTTTTTAAAGTATTTACAGAACAGCGACAAATTTGAGATTAAAGTTATTTATAATTAATTTTATGTATTATTTAACTATTATAATTTTTTTAAATGATCTGTTTGAAGTTGGTGATTCATACAAACATTCCTGTGATGTATTTTGTGTTGTATTTTTTGAAGTTTTGGAGAAAAACATGATTCAATTCCAAACATGTTCTGTATACACGTCATGATTTGATGAAGGCAAAGGCAGCAGATAACCTATGGCCAAAAAAATGACAGGTGTCACAAAATTTCAGATGTCAGAGACAGGCAGAAAGTTGTTACGCTCACAGAAATGTAAGACAGACTGGAAGAAAACAAAAATCACACATAGACTACAGTAAGTGAATGAGGCGAAGATTCCTAAACACAAGGAAGGAAAAGTACGAGGAATTATTCAAACGCAGAAATCCATTTTTGACACTTTTCTGTGCTCTTATTGTTATGTTAGTGTAACTTCCTGTGTCTAAAAATGTCATTGATTCCACCTGTTTTGGGATATTCCACATGTCTATATGTGTGGAATGACTGATATTCTTCATCCTCACAGGATCAACGTTGCTTTTTTTCCAAGTATATTTTCACCCACAGTAGAAATCCACGGACATGATATTTTCTTAATAAAATGTATTTTTCCACAGATGTTCATGAACAGGTATTCAAATATAATGTAATGACATACTGTCATGTTTTGATCTAGTTGGTGAATAAATCTATAAAAAACAAAACAACACAAGAATAATTTTAAATGTGACCAACGCCAAGTGTTTTTCAAGCCCACAATCCCAAGCACATGGATCACATTAACTTCTACTTCTGAGTAGAGGGCAATATTTATCCTTAGTTACATTTCTAAAAAAGACCATTTAACAAGTTAGCTGGTATGTCATTTCATAGACTGTTAAGTATTATTGCTGAAATTAAATGAAAGAGTTTTAGCATCTCCATTGGGCATCTCTGTGTGGAGTTTGCATGTTCTCCCCGTGCGTGCGTGGGTTTTCTCCGGGTTCTCCGGTTTCCTCCCACATTCCAAAAACATGCATGTTAGGTTAATTGGCCACTCTAAATTGTCCATCGGTATGAATGTGAGTGTGAATGGTTGTTTGTCTATATGTGCCCTGTGATTGACTGGCGACCAGTCCAGGGTGTACCCCGCCTCCCGCCCCAAAGTCAGCTGGGATAGGCTCCAGCATACCCGCGACCCTAATGAGGACAAGCGGCATAGAAAATGAATGAATAAATGAATGAATGAGTTTTACATTGGTGTTGGTAAATACTGATTCCAGGCACCCTCACACTGGAGCCCAATTGAAATCATATGTGAAGTTTGTTGGAATACTGTGTGTGCTTTGACAAGTACTCAAGCGTGGTACATTTCCTTGATCCAGCACACTGAGAAGCAGTCATCCTGAGCTCAGCAAAATTGTTCACAACGTACGCAATCAAGGCAAGTGGGTGAGGCACAACCTAAAAAAAAGAAGACAGAGGGGGAAGTGCAGCAGGAATATGGGCACAAAACAGAGAGAGACAACAACACTTGCAACAAAAATAACAAAACAACATAAATAAACTGAACTAGATCAGCAAATTTCTATGACGTCCATAAAGATCATAATGGAAATAACAAAATAATACCGACAGCCAAAGTAAAAATACTGTATTGTACTGTATAGTTACATTAACTTGACGGTGTGTATTGAAATAAGTTTTCTGCATTCAGTATTAAACACAATTTTAAGTTGATGAAATTACTTGGAAAACTTTTCTTCCTTGACTGAATCAAGTCAAATCACCCACTCCCCTAACTTTCCTGGACAATTACTGACACACTCATTAGTTTAGTGCAGTACTAATCAAATGAACATTTCTTTGTGTTCATAAAAGTGTAAATTGTTTAATCAAAAATAGTACATGGACACTCATTTTACTCCGAAAAGTATTAAATCTGTCCCATATTTTAAACAGCATGAGCTGAGGTTGCTAATAGTAAATTTGGAAACAGTTACCAAAACATTGTAGATTTTCTTCATGGTCATGGTGTGCAACCTCTGCACTGAATATTATCTTGTTTATAAATAACAACTGTGATAAATGTGTGACGGGTTTATTATGGGAAATTGTTGCTCGTTGGTGAGTAGATTATTATGAACGCGTGTGTGTGCACTTACTGCGTTTTTGTTGTAAACATGAATTATTTTGAATGATAGCTATAAAATTATACAGTATATATGCATGACGTGTGTCAGGTGGTCATAACAGAAAGGCATACAAACTGATTTGCAATTCTAGTAAACCGATATCTCACATTGGAAATATAGAAAATTAAGCAGGAATATAATTTAATAATAATAAAGAACTGTATTATCAATCATATTGGGGGTCATAAAACAATTATACCTTTTTAAAACACAATGACTAGTGCTTTTAGGATAACAAACTGACTTGTTAAGGTTTCATTGGGGCTTTCTTAATCATGAAAAATGCTGAAACTCAGAAGATCTGGGTCAAAAACTAGGTGTACTCACCATCCGCCAAACCCGGTTCGCTGGATTAAGAAGAATTTATCTCATTTTACAAATGCTGATCAAGGTGCAACCTGAATTTAAGATTTCACTTCCTGACTTGCTAATAGAAAAAGTCATCCAGGGTTTAACCACTGTAAATTTCAAGCACAGAAAGCAGTATTTTTTTGGACCGTCAATTGCATCAATTACATGCTTAAGGTTGACCTTAACCGTTACCAATTTTTTTCTGGACAACTTCTGAATTTTCAGCATGTCTCGTTGACGCAGCTGGCAGCGCGTCAGTCTCATAATCTGAAGGTCGTGAGTTCGAACCTTACACGAGGCAGGTGCTTTTAGGTTAACAAACTGACTTGTTAAGGTTGCAGTGTGACTTTCTTAATCATGAAGAATGCTGAAACTCAGAAGATCTGGGCCAAAAACTAGGTGTACTCACCATCCGCCAAACCCGATACGCTGGATTAAGAAGAATTTATCTCATTTTACAAATGCTGATCATGGTGCAACCTGAATTTAAGATTTTACTTCCTGACTTGCTAATAGTGACAGTCATCCAGGGTTTAACCACTGTAAATTTCAAGCACAGAAAGCAGTCTTTTTTTGGACCGTCAATTGCATCAATTACATTCTTTAGGTTGACCTTAACCGTTACCAATTTTTTTTTGAACAACTTCTGAATGTTCAGCATGTCTCGTTGGCGCAGCTGGCAGCGCGTCAGTCTCATAATCTGAAGGTCGTGAGTTCGAACCTCACACGAGGCAGGTGCTTTTAGGATAACAAACTGACTTGTTAAGGTTGCAGTGTGACTTTCTTAATCATGAAGAATGCTGAAACTCAGAAGATCTGGGCCAAAAACTAGGTGTACTCACCATCCGCCAAACCCGGTACGCTGGATTAAGAAGAATTTATCTCATTTTACAAATGCTGATCATGGTGCAACCTGAATTTAAGATTTTACTTCCTGACTTGCTAATAGTGACAGTCATCCAGGGTTTAACCACTGTAAATTTCAAGCACAGAAAGCAGTCTTTTTTTGGACCGTCAATTGCATCAATTACATTCTTTAGGTTGACCTTAACCGTTACCAATTTTTTTTTGAACAACTTCTGAATGTTCAGCATGTCTCGTTGGCGCAGCTGGCAGCGCGTCAGTCTCATAATCTGAAGGTCGTGAGTTCGAACCTCACACGAGGCAGGTGCTTTTAGGATAACAAACTGACTTGTTAAGGTTGCAGTGTGACTTTCTTAATCATGAAGAATGCTGAAACTCAGAAGATCTGGGCCAAAAACTAGGTGTACTCACCATCCGCCAAACCCGGTACGCTGGATTAAGAAGAATTTATCTCATTTTACAAATGCTGATCATGGTGCAACCTGAATTTAAGATTTTACTTCCTGACTTGCTAATAGTGACAGTCATCCAGGGTTTAACCACTGTAAATTTCAAGCACAGAAAGCAGTCTTTTTTTGTACCGTCAATTGCAACAATTATTGGTTTACGTTGACCTTACCCATTACCAATTTTTTTTTGGACATTATGTCAACATGTCTCGTTGGCGCAGCTGGCAGCACATCAGTCTTGTAAACTGAAGGTCGTGAGTTCGAACGTCACACAAAGCCGGGCTATTAAACAGAGTACTTTACCAGTAAGGCAGAGGTGTGGTTTTCACGATCATTGAAAAATGCTGAAACTCAGAAGGTCTGGGCCCAAAACGAGGTGTACACACCAAACCCGTTTTGCTGGATTAGGAGAATGTCAGATCTGTTTACAAAGGCTGATCAAAATTCAACTGGAATTAAAGATTTCAGTTCTTGACGTACTAATAGTGACAGTCATCTGGGGTTTAACCACTGTAATTTTCAAGAACAGAAATAAGTGTTTTCTTGTACCGTCAATTAATGGTTTATGTTGACCCTACCCATTACCAATTTTTTTTGGACATTTTGTCATCATGTCTCGTTGGCGCAGCTGGCAGCGCGTCAGTCTCGTAAACTGAAGGTTGCGAGTTCGAACTTCACACGAGGTTGGGGTATTAAACAAGACAACTTTCCTATTAAGGGAGAAGTGTGGTTTTCACGATCATTGAAAAATGCTGAAACTCAGTAAGTCTGGGCCAAGAACTAGGTGTACTCACCAAACCCGGTTTGCTGGATTAGGAGAAATTCATCTCTGTTTACAAAGGCTGATCAAAATGCAACTGGAATTAAAGATGTCAATTCCTGACTTGCTAATAGTGACGGTCATCCAGGGTTTAACCACTGTAAATTTCAAGCACAGAAAGCAGTCTTTTTTTGGACCGTCAATTGCATCAATTACATGCTTTAGATTGACCTTAACCATTACCAATTTTTTTTTGGACAACTTCTGAATTCTCAGCATGTCTCGTTGACGCAGCTGGCAGCGCGTCAGTCTCATAATCTGAAGGTCGTGAGTTCGAACCTTACACGAGGCAGGTTCTTTTAGGATAACAAACTGACTTGTTAAGGTTGCAGTGTGACTTTCTTAATCATGAAGAATGCTGAAACTCAGAAGATCTGGGCCAAAAACTAGGTGTACTCACCATCCGCCAAACCCGGTACGCTGGATTAAGAAGAATTTATCTCATTTTACAAATGCTGATCATGGTGCAACCTGAATTTAAGATTTTACTTCCTGACTTGCTAATAGTGACAGTCATCCAGGGTTTAACCACTGTAAATTTCAAGCACAGAAAGCAGTCTTTTTTTGGACCGTCAATTGCATCAATTACATTCTTTAGGTTGACCTTAACCGTTACCAATTTTTTTTTGAACAACTTCTAAATGTTCAGCATGTCTCGTTGGCGCAGCTGGCAGCGCGTCAGTCTCATAATCTGAAGGTCGTGAGTTTGAACCTCACACGAGGCAGGTGCTTTTAGGATAACAAACTGACTTGTTAAGGTTGCAGTGTGGCTTTCTTAGTTATGAAGATTCCTGAAACTCAGAAGATCTGGGCCAAAAACTAGGTGTACTCACCATCCACCAAACCCGGTTCGCTGGATTAGGGGGAATTTATCTCATTTTAAAAAGGCTGATTAAGGTGCAACCTGAATTTAAGATTTCAATTCCTGACTTGCTAATAGTGACAGTCATCCAGGGTTTAACCACTGAAAATTTCAAGCACAGAAAGCAGTCATTTTTTTGTACCGTCAGTTGCAACAATTATTGGTTTAAGTTGACCCTACCCATTACCAATTTTTTTTTGGACAACTTCTGAATTTGAAGCATGTCTCGTTGGCGCAGCTGGCAGAGCGTCAGTCTCATAAACTGAAGGTCGTGAGTTCGAACCTCACACGAGGCTGGGGTATTAAACAAGACAACTTTACCTATTAAGGTAGAAGTGTGGGGTGTCACGATCATTGAAAAAAGCTGAAACTCAGAAGGTCTGGCCCAAAAACTAAGTGTACTTACCAAACCCGGTTTGCTGGATTAGGAGAAATTCATCTCTGTTTACAAAGGCTGATCAAAATGCAACTGGAATTAAAGATTTCAGTTCTGGATGTACTAATAGTGACAGTCATCTGGGGTTTAACCACTGTAATTTTCAAGCACAGAAAGCAGTCATTTTTTTGTACCGTCAATTGCAACAATTATTGGTTTAAGTTGACCCTACCTATTACCAATTTTTTTTTTTTTGACAACCTCTGAATTTTCAGCATGTCTCGTTGACGCAGCTGGCAGCGCGTCAGTCTCATAATCTGACGGTCGTGAGTTCGAACCTCACACGAGGCAGGTGATTTTAGGATAAAAAAAACTGACTTGTTAAGGTTTCATTGGGGCTTTTTTAATCATGAAAAATGCTGAAACTCAGAAGATCTGGGCTAAAAACTAGGTGTACTTACCATCCGCCAAACCCGATTCGCTGGATTAGGGGGAATTTATCTCATTTTACAAAGACTGATCAAAGTGCAATCTGAATTTAGGATTTCAATTCCTGACTTGCTAATAGTGACAGTCATCCAGGGTTTAACCACTGTAGGTTTCAAGCACAGAAAGCAGTTTTTTTTTTGTACCGTCAATTGCAACAATTATTGGTTCAAGTTGACCCTACCCATTACCAATTTTTTTTGGGAAATTCTGTCAACATATCTCGTTGGCGCAGCTGGCAGCGCGTCAGTCTCATAATCTGAAGGTTGTGAGTTCGAACC
This sequence comes from Oostethus manadensis, assembly GCA_024372805.1. NCBI lineage: Eukaryota > Metazoa > Chordata > Actinopteri > Syngnathiformes > Syngnathidae > Oostethus > Oostethus manadensis. The sequence goes on from QODF01000180.1 coordinate 194,850, forward strand.
TCACACGAGGCAGGTGCTTTTAGGATAACAAACTGACTTGTTAAGGTTGCAGTGTGGCTTTCTTAATCATGAAGAATGCTGAAACTCAGAAGATCTGGGCCAAAAACTAGGTGTACTCACCATCCGCCAAACCCGGTACGCTGGATTAAGAAGAATTTATCTCATTTTACAAATGCTGATCA
>QODF01000180.1:207618-243020 GCA_024372805.1 Oostethus manadensis
TATATATATATATGTATATATATATATATGTATGTATGTATGTATGTATGTATAAGACCAGTTGAAAAATTGCTAGAATTTACATTTTGCACATTTGGATCTTAATGAGGTTTTAGGTAGAGCTGCAATGTGCTAAAGCAAGAATGGGGAGTGTATAGATACATAATATATACATAATATATACAGTATATATATTTTTGTATTATTCACCTAGGAATGCTCCAGCATTCACACAATTAAGCAGATAGTTTTAAAGAACAGGCTGCACGTTAGCTGACTGGGTAGCATGTTGGCCTCACAGTCAGGAGGTTCAGGGTTCGAATCTCCGTTGGGCATCTCTGTATGCATATTAGGTTAATTGGCGACTCTAAATTGTCCATCGGTATGAATGTGAGTGTAAATGTTGGTTTGTCTATATGTGCCCAGTGATTGACTGGCGACCAGTCCAGGGTGTACCCCGGCTCTCGCCCAAAAGCCAGCTGGGATAGCCTCCAGCATACCCGTGACCCTAATGAGGATAAGCGGCATAGAAAATGGATGGATGGACATGTAAAATATAGTTATTCTATGTAAATTGTGTTTTGTGTTAATATTTTGGGTGTCTGGAACAGATTCATTACATTTGCATTATTTATTTTGGGGAAAGTGTATTTGGTTGGAGACGATTTTGGTTTCGTCTGACCTTATGGAACAGAGCTAGAACCGAGGTTCCACTGTAGTGCCATCTAGACGCAGCCGATCCGAGGCCTTAATTAACAAATGTTTTACAGTATCAAACCCACGCAGATCCAGTCGAAGCCGGCGTTTTCAGGGTCTATAAACAAACATGTTGAAACCGGGCCCCAGAGTGGAAAGATTTGAAGACGCTTGGGTCATAGCTCCACCCCTTTACAAACGCACATGCGCCAAAACACGGAAACAACGATGGGGCCGTACAGTGTTGTTTTTGTGCTGCTGAAGTTAGGAGCCTATTGTCGCTCTTACAGCAAAATCTGCTTCTTCTTCTTCATTTTCAAAAAGAACCAAGGTTCAGGCAAAACTCTCACACAAAAGACACACGAGTAGAGCGCAAGGGTGGCCAAGGCTTTGAATGTCTGACAGAATGAACAGACACGCCACAACAAAAGATGAGCTGCACTCTCCACTGGTTGCAGTCGTGTTACAATAAATGGCTGCCTCTATCAAAGAAGCATAATCAAACTTATTATCTTGAGAATGCAAAAAGTAATTCACATGTTTTCTGTTTTTTTAAGATGGAAGCAATAATTGGTTCACATTGACACTTGTTTGTGATGTCGTTCCAACATACACGTTTTACATGTGCCCTGACACGTATTATCCAGTTAATGAATATAATTATCATAGGTTATACACTTTAGAGTATGTAAATGTCACCTGTCTGGTTATTAACTCATTTTTGATTCACAGAATAACTGAAGGCCAAAAATTGTTATTTTGAGTCTGACACGTTTGTCTAAGTACTTCCGATCAACAGACAAAACAGAGACAGAGCCGCAGAGTGCTCAGACAGGCTATTCATTCATGACGGAAAATTATGGCAACCTGCATTATTCTAATCTATCATTTGTCAAGCCCCGTCTAATAACTCTAGATGAGTAACCTCTCTCTTTTTAAAAGCCTGTCACCTTATAGATCGTTATGCGTCACACAGTTACAGAAAATTAGTGGGCAGACTAAAGGGATAAGTATCACAGTATCGCACGACACCTTAAATATCCGATAACATGATGATTTGTATATTTGTGTTTCGATATCTTCAATGCTTTAAAGTCAGCAATTAGAGTGTAACATTACATTAGTAACACAAGTCAGGGTGTTGTTCTCGTGTATACAAACATCAGTCTTTAGAAAATATTACCACCATTGATTTGTTGCCCTGTGATTGACTGGCGACCAGTCCAGGGTGTACCCCACCTCTCGCCCAAAGCCAGGAAAAGGAATCAACCTCTGCTTTGGGTATGTAATCCTCAATCTTGCCAGTCATTCATTCACAAATAGAAATGACTTTTGTAACACTCTCATTTCCTGTTTTCAAAGAAAAATATTAACCAGCTACAATTACTTCAAAACACAGCTGCTCAGACCACAATTTTACTATCAGCATATAAACCTTCTCAAACTCTCAGATCATCAGGCACAAATCCTCTAATGATCCCAAAAGTCAGATCTCATACTCAAGGTGAGGCCTTTTTCCGTAACGATGGCCCCTATTTGTGGAACAGTGAGGTCAGTCTTACATATAATGTAAATGCACTACACGATCAGGCACAAGTATATCGTAAGGAGCTTCTGGAACCCTGTCAATCTAGTAGAAGATTGCGCTCAGCATTTACAATTCTTGATTTTTTAGAAGTACAATGCGAGATAGATCCTTCAGTTATCAGGCTTCTCTGTTTTGGAAACATCTCCCCGAATCAAAAGTCTAATCTAAAGTTAGAACTGACCTTTCATATGTATCAGAGACAATTCTCTATGTTCCTTGCTCTGAGACTAAGACTTCTGGATTATCTATCATGTATCCCTCTTTTCTTTTTATATACCAATCCAACCGGTCCAAACAGACAGCCACCCTACAGAGCTTGGGTTCTGGCCAAGGTTTCTTCCCCATAGGGAGTTTTCCTTGCCTCCGTTGCCAAGTGCTTGCTCATAGGGGGTTTCTCAGTTTGACCTTCATGTGGAAGGTGCCATGAGATGACAGCTGTTGTGATTTGGCGCTAAACAAATAAATAGAACTGAAGTGAATTGAATCAATACCGATACTGATGTGCGTAACATCACATATCTCTGGTCATGGAATTAACACATCTTTGTTGGATTTTTGTTTTTTCTTGGTTGACTCTTTAAGCATCAATTCAATGCCGTCGGTCCCTTTGCTCGTACTGGCAGTGCAGCAGCGGACTGTATTCATTTCCACACCACACTACAAATGGCATGTACACATTATGTTTGGCCAAAATTAACATAATAATATATATCAGATATTGATCAAATTTCATCTGCATATAGAAATTAAATTGCATTTATGTCCTGCATACCTTTACTCTTGTCCTGAAGCTCCGATCCATGAGTTTGAAAGGCTTAAAGTTGTACTACACTTTCAAACCATTGTGACTCGATGTAGTTCAACACATACAGTAATTCTGATACGGAATTGCAGAGGAAGAAGTAATCTACCGAACAAGCATGTATACAAATGAAAATACACCCGATATCCTATAACGCATCTAATTGCAGATTGTATCATTCCTACCCACGTAAAAGAGTGAACAAGCTTGTTACTGCAGTCGCCCAAGCTGAGGTCATTATTTGCATGCTGGAAAATATGAAAGCCCATAGGCCTAGATACAACATTTTTTAAAGTCGGTTTCCATTATAGGGAAAAAAGCCAGTACTGATATTGGGGATAATACATTTTTTTGCCACAATTGGTAGGCCTTTTATTTGAGCATGCTTTGATCCATTTGTATTATTTGATGTTGTTTCTGTTCTATGTTGTGTCTTACTGGATTTTATTTTTCTGAGTGGGGTGGGACAAAGAAGAATGATGATGTCATACATACTGTACATTAAGGACATTGCACAGGCTGTAGAAAGTCATGGTGCATAATAAAGCAGTCTGCAACATTTTATTATTGGCACCATGCTGACAAAACAGAAACTGACAAACAGAAACTGGCAGGTGCCGTGAGCCAACTCAGTGTGGCGGTAGGACAACAAAATACTGTACATAGAAATGTCACACGGGAGGCACTTGCAGTACTGCTGCATCCTTAAAGTCAAATGCATTCAAGATATTTATATGCTTTGTTGCATGAATTAATTCGACTCTCAAGGATTTTATACCCAAACTCATTCAGGAAGTGTTCAGACTTTTCGTATTCTCCATCAGCATTTTCCTGGAAAAGGAAAGGCCGCATGTTCTTCAAGTACAGATAAATGGTAAGAACACAAATCTTTCTAAGTTAATCAAAAATAAAAAAAACGGGGGCAGGATGTATTTGTACACAATATGAAGACTTTTTTTTTATAAAAAAAAAAACAAACCCCAAAAAAGTGTCAGTGCCTCACCATCCACGAACCTCACTGCACGCCACTGGTGCTTACATATTGTCTTCCACACACACTGTGTCGGCAGCAGGCAGGCATCAGTTAACGGGTTTGTAAATCCATCTTGATGTGCATCAAAGGCATGCTGTATGTTGTCCTACTGCAGTGGTTTTCAAACTGGGGGGCGCCCCCCCTTGGCGTGGTTGTTAGGGTTAGTAGACTTGGGGGGGCTAAAAATAATTTTATCTCCAAAAGGGGGGTGCAGCAAAAAAAAGTTTGGCAACCACTGTCATACAGCAACATAGTGCACCATGGACACAATGTATGCTGCAGCTACAAAGCCAGTGGATCAATCAACAGCTGCTGTTCTTTGTTCAATATAACAGTTCTGACTATAATACTTCTATCCCAAAGTTCCATAGCACCCTACTCTCAACTATTGTAAAAGGTATGCATTGTTTACAACATATACTTCTTTGGTAATACTGTATTATTTGGAGGTAGTAATAATTTATGTTAGCGCTGCTCCAATGACCAGGCAGCAGCTCAGCAGCTTTCTTAAGTATTTCCACCTTTATAATGGCTAATTTGAGGGTTAGTCATAAAATCTGTTTTGATTCATCAATAAGATTTTGTTAATATCAGAAGGCTCTAACTAATAGCCAATTCTGTGCACCAATAGGGAATTATATTTTTAAAGAATAGAGCCAATTAAAAAAATGACTGATGTATATACAATATATAAAATGGGGAGTAATGTGTTGTCTAGCTGTGTAGGTTCTCAGCATTAAATCAAACTTCTCCATATATAATTCATAATCTGATTATTCATTTAAAACCCATCCATCCCTTTTCCATACCGCTTATCCTCATTAGGGTCGTGGGTATCCTGGAGCCTATCCCAGCTGACTTCCGGCGGGCAGCGGGGTACACCATGGACTGGTCGCCAGTCAATCACAGGGCAGACAAACAAACATTCACACTCACATTCATACCGATGGACAATTTAAAGTCGCCAGTTAACCTAACAGGCATATTTTTGGAATGCGGGAGGAAACCGTACAGTACCTGAAGAAAACCCACACACGCACAGGGAGAACATGCAGACTCCACACAGAGATGCCCAACGGAGATTCAAACCCCGATCTCCTGACCGTGAGGCCAACATGCTACCCACTCAGCCAATGTTCAGCCTGTTCTTTAAAACCATCTGCTTAATTGTTATTGATTTGAAAACGTGTTCTTTCTTTGCAAGACATATGCAAGTGGTACCTTCAAAGCGGTGATGTACATACTGTATACGTCAAGAGCTAACCAACACAACTAACATGCACATAACTCAAAAGCTCAACTCATATGTCCGTGAAAGATAATAATAAATGAATGAATAATAATACATTTTATTTAGAAGCGATTTTCTAAAAACTCAAAGGCACTTTACTTTACAAAAAGGCAAATACATAAAATCAATTCAATGTAGAATAACACAATATAAATACAGAAAGATAATATAATAAATGCAAAATGGAGTGTAAAGTGAGAAAGACACTCAAATCTTCCACAATGCCTCTACTCTGCCAGGCAGCATGTTAAACCCCTCGACGTCTGTGGGCTGCATAATGCCCATTGACATCTTGACAGTTTAATACAGTTAGAGTTTTACTGTGAAGCTTCAGATATTGTAGACTGTCAATGGTTGGAAGTCTCAGAGAGCTTTACAGGACATTGATGCGCAGAAAGAAAGACACAAAGCAAACAATGGCACTTGTGTCATGACTGTGTATGAATTTGGAAGAGAAAACATTACTGAATCTACAGACAAGACTTCAGTATCTTAAAATTTCTCCAGAAATCTGCTGTTGGACTGCTATTAATCATAATTAATGATTAGATGTATAATTAATGATATATATGATATATATGTATATGTATATGTACAGTATATATATATATACATTTATATATAGATATAGATACACACAAAGTGAAATTTGGTTTTCAGTTTAGGCCCTTTTACTATCTACTCATACCCGATACTGTATCCCTAACTGCAATTTCATGAGCCTCACTACTAGCCTGTTCTGTTGAGTCTATTATCATGTGGCTCACAGCCCAGCTCATATCTGAGCTGAGCTAAAGATTGTGAAGCACCACCACACCTGAAGAGAGGAAGCCAAGTGTATCTGTGGTTCACACTGCCGTGGTAACACAAGAGTTTCATGTGTCCTTTGCTTTGCTTTTGCAGCCCTTTGCAAAGAAACTGCCTTTTTGCAACTGCAAGAATACTTATTTACTATACAAAATAGCACCAACTATTGTAGCAGTTGATCTAATGCTCAAATATTTCAGTGTCTATATTTCAATTTTACATTTTAAACCCGAAAATGGACTCCCAGAAATCACTCAGAACTGACCTCTTGTCACTTTTTGCTGCATTTTCCCTGCCACCAGTTTTACGGGTAGTCATGAAATTTGGTGGAGACGTTTGTCAGCAGAACCCATTTTAGAAAAAACAATGAAAGTGGGACATTTTGGTCTTTTTAGGGCGCAAACCAGGGGTCGTAGATTGAAGAACTTTGACCAAATGAGCCGTATTCCAAACCACAGATACTGGACAGGACAATATTTGGCAAACAGATTTAGTTTCAATACATTACACTTTAATCCGGTAAATTCCCAAACAAAATGAAATGAACTAAGATTGTGCTAATGAACAAAACAATAGAGGATTGTTCTCTTCCACTGGGCCAGTTTAATTTGTTCTGTTGTTTTAGGTACACTGGCGCTCCTGGTGGTTAGGCTAGGCACGTTGGTGAGGTTCCCCACCCCCGCATGTGATGTAGTGCACTGGGATCGCACATTTAGGTTTTTTTTTGCACTTTTCATTTGCTGTGCCGTCTGCTGTGTCCACCGAGGTGAGTATGAGGTAGCACCCCTGGGCACACCCCAAGTAGTCTGCCCGCCACTAGTGGCCCCAGCTAATTATTTTGGGTTTATTACTTTCTACTCTGTTGGTTTTGTATTTTAAATCTAACCGGCCTTTTCTCAATTTATTTATTTTTTTTTTTTTACACTTTCAGAATTTAATAAACTTGGTTTTAAAGGGAAAAGCCTTCTACATGTTGAAATAACACTTTCCTTCAAAATTTATGTTGTCTCAGTTAATCTTTTAGCCTGCGATTGGCTGGCGACCAGTCCAGGGTATACCCCGCCTCCCGCCCAAAGTCAGCTGGGATAGGCTCCAGCATACCCGCGACCCTAATGAGGATAAGCGGCATAGAAAATAAAGGAATGAATGAATGAATGAGTTAATCTTTTAGCATCACGGCCTTCATCTAATTTTACTTTTTTAATAAATAATTTTTGATCATTTATCTCTGTCACTTATTTTCAAAACTTTACCTGTGTGTCTTTAATGTAATGTTTGTGACCTTTGGGGTAACAAGCCCCCTCCTTCCACCAAAAAGAACCCCTCGCTTTACCACCCCTGTATGGACTTATAGAGTGCCGAGGAAGACTGGAGCTGAAATTAGTCTGGCCTATCTTTGTAGACATTCCGTTGTATTTATTTACTGTTATACTTATTCAACTGTATACTTCACCATCTTTTTCATCTAAATATTAAATTAAACAGGAAGTTGCATTGTCTGCTCAAAGACTTCTGATTTCACAACACTGCTCATGCCACTCTTGCTGCTCACCTTGGGGGAAAAAGTGCTTGCTTTTCTCCCCGACTGTTCCCACCCTGCTGTGAGTGGCAGCTCTGTGTCCTTGACCATAGCGTTAGGCTCGCAGCGCAAGCTGCATGGTTCAAAAGTGATAATCTTTGTAGCAGCCAAGTCACCTCAAGCTACAGTGTGTAGTGCAAGTACTACTTGAAAAATTGAATATCAAGTAAAAGTTGTTTTATTTTGGCAATTTAACATAAAATATGAAACCAACACATTTTATTGAGTCATTACACGGAAAGTGACATATCTAAAGCAGTTCCTTGTTGTAACTTTGCTGATTAAGATTTTCACCTTATAAAAACCACAAACTCAGACATTTCTTTTTTTAAGCTGCAAGAACTGATTAGCAAAATCCAAATAAAAAAGTTTGAAATATATTTATTTGCATATTATTTGATTATATAATTTGTTAAATTCACCTTTTAGGTTGAACTGCAGAAATACAACAACCTTTTCAGGATATTCTAATTTTCTGGGTAGTACTGTAGTGTGTTTATAACATTGGAAGTGGATTGTGTTGCCGTATCTTCTGTCATTTTGACACCTTTTGTATGTAAATAACACACTGCACTGCTGTATTGTTGCAGTTAAGCAACTGACAGGAAGCCAATTACTTCAATGGGGCTTGTCGTATGGCTAGAGTACAGAGCACATTGTTAGATGGACATCAGGGAGATAAGAGTGTACTTCAGACGTTATCTGCGTAAAGATGCTTTCAGTTGACAGACCCCAGCATAGATAACACCAGTCCTTGAAACACACATTTGGTACAATGTTGCAAATACACAACAAAATAGATGCTAGAAGAAAAATAACATCAGGGAATGCAATCTGGCTATTTTCAAGCTACCCTAGTTAACTAAAGCTAAAAAAGCAGATGAAAACTGCCAGTCACAAACATACCAAACTGAAAGTCCAACAGGTCTGCACATTTGTCTTTTGTACAAAAAACGTACAAGCAGCAATAAAGCCTGATTTTCACGGGAATCTGCACTGTCTCATCTTGACACGCACAAACATTGACGGGTTTTCAAAGTGCGGGAATTAGAACACCAATATAAATTAAACCTTCAAGATTAAACACTCTTAATACACAAAATAACCATCAACTTACTTACTCATTCATATTAATAAAGCAACATAGAGCTTTATGCCTTCCTTCCATGACTGTGCACTCTGCGATGAGGCGTTCAAAGCAAATGAGAGAAATACTGTATCTAACAATACTCTAGATTTTATTCATTATGTTTTTGGCTGCATTTATATGTTTCTGTTTGTTTGTCCATCCATTTTCTATACCGCTTATCCTCATTAGGGTCATGGGTATGCTGGAGCCTATTCCAGCTGACTTTGTGCAGGATGCGGGGTAAACCCTGGACTGGTCGCCAGCAATCACAGGGCACATACTGTATAGACAAACAAAGTCATACAACCATTCACACTCACATTCATAGCTATGGACAATTTAGAGTTGCCAATTAACCTAACATGCATGTTTTTGGAATGTGGGAGGAAACCCACGTACGCACGGGGAGAACATGCAAACAGAGATGCCCAACGGACATTTGAACCCAGAACCTCCTGACTGTGAGGCTAACATGCTACCCATTCAGCCACCGTGTGGCTCTGTTTGCCCGTGTTCAAAATCATTTTAATGTTATGAATGGATTTAGATGACATTTCCAGGAATTGGAAGAACTCTGGAAGAATTTTGAGGGTAATCCGGATCATCGTTTGGATCCAGCAATTTCTTTTTCAAAGGATTCTTTAATATTGCGAAATAGGACCATTTTTTTTTTTGCATTTGTGCATTTATTGCCACAAAAATGGTCAGAACACAGGACAAGTTTCTAACAGGTTTTACACAATATCAAAGACTGATCCAAAAAAATTGGATTATTATTTTGGTGAGAATTACCAAGAATTACCATACCAGAATATGGGGGTAACAATGGCACTCCCTGCTTTGCGTGCTTTTCTAGTTAGTTCAGAAAACGCTGCATTTTTGACACCCCTGATTTACAGAATTTATTTTGAACAAGTACAACAATAACAGATTGAACAGTGTGATTTTTAAAAATAAATAACGTTCCTTATTGCATTGACTGAAGCAATAATACTTCCATCTTGTAGTGTTGTTACCAATCTGGACTGAAAATGACAGCACTCTGTGTTCATCTAACCTTACATGTATTTGTCTGTTCACGTGTTGTTCCCTCGGGAAGGCAAAATGGAGCAAACAGAGACTCCAGGTTCTGGCTTCTCCTTGGTACTATCTATATGTCAGTGTTTTACAAGCCTCAAGTGAGTCTCAAGTCCCGAGTCAGGTCTCAAGTAAAGACGTCCAAGTCAACAACAAAAGACAGATGGAGTCAATAGTCTTTAAAGTCATGGGGCTGTAATTTCGTGGATGTCGCAGTGTGGTAATTTCGTCTGGCACAACATAGTGTGCAGCCAATTTGTTCATTTGGTAGACCGAGGCGCGCCGCGATGGGTGTGGCAGCCCAGCAGGGCGAGGTGCCGACTCCTCCTCAACATCGATTGCCAGTGGCTCTGATGTGGATGTGGTTCATTGTAAATAAACGGTTAATCAAACGTATTGACATGTTCAATTGTGTAACCGAGAATGATCATAATGAATTGAGTAATACAAGTTCTTCTCACATGCAAACACAACTAACAAGGGCCGCACCTCAATCTTGGCAATACGTCTTTTACGCACAGTTGCTTTGGATTTTATCTCAGTTATGCATAGTTTTTGTTTAGTCATTTTACATATACACATTATATTACATTTTCATATTACAAATATAGGTTACTAAATATAAATTTTTATTTGTGGGGAAAAATGCTTACCTTACCTAAACCCCACCAATACTGATAGCTGAGAGCGTGGAGGACGCAACGGCCCCCCGCCGAGCTCAGTGTCACACTGGTTGAGGGGCTGCCCACGGTGGACACTGTGTGCCTCTGGTGCTCTGGTTCTGTTTTGCCCTTCTGACATCATTGAACCTTTTTTTTTCCCCCACTGGGCAACGGTTCTCAGTCCGTCAGGGAAAACCTGACACATTTGTTGTTGACCTGACTGGACGTGAATAGATGCATTGAATGAAAGAAAGAAAAATCAAAATATTTTGTCATGCTGAAAATGACAATCACATGAGTTGAATACTTTGAACGGGGACACATTTTACTCAACACATTCACTGAAAATCTCAAATATTTTTAAGTAATCAGACTGAAGTCTGAGTCATGTCAAAGTCCAAGTCGAGTTGCAAGTCTTGGATGATATTGTCGGGTACAAAGACATCAAAATACTGACTGGAGTCTGACTCGACTCCAAGTTGTGTGACTCCAGTCCACACCTCTGTCAATAACCATGACTCCTGCTAGGGACGTCTGACACAAGAAGCACTTCCTGTCCCTCACTCTTAACGTGTACCAAGTGGGAAATCAGTACAACACTGAACTGAACCAAAGGTCAATAGAAAACTATTGCTTGCAAATACATGTATCATTATGACCAAAGTTGTTAGCAAGAAATCCATTTTTCAGCAAGCATCTTAGTTGTTCTATTCCTTATAGAGTTTGAGAATATACGGTAACACAGCAAAGATAAGATTGGTAGGCCAGATGGTGTTGAAACAAAAGTGTAAAATTGCTTCGGGGGACTGTGATGAAGTGGATGAGTTTCATTTGTTGGTGTACATACTGTATGCTCAAACAAGGTCAGTGCAGGAAATAGGTGTGTACGCACACCCATGGCCTCACCTGACAATTCAGGAAGAGAAGTGAGTGTGTCCACTTCTTCTCAGGTTCTCACAAACAGGCCTGCATCAAAATTTCCCAGAGGGGTGCTGGTTTGGTTCACAATTACCAAGCTAAGACAGGCTCTCCTGCAGCCTCCTGGCGCTGTCATTTATGGCAGAAAATCCTCCCTTTAACTTGCGAAGGAGGCAAGTATAACCTGTAAGGCTGAACCGAGACTCCCTAAAATGATGTTTGCAGCAAGTCACTTGGAGTAGTTTGAAAACATACAGTGGTATTTCAAAGGTCTAATTCAAATTTCTAATAACAAAAGCCCATTTTCTTCAGCCAAATCCAATTTCCCTGCAGCCACAAACCTACTTTAATTCTTGAAATACAAATAATATGGCGGATATATATGGAGGATATATATAATATATGGAGGATTTCAACTTCCAAAGCAGAGAATACAATCTGAAATTGTGTAGATAATACAAACATATATACTTTTCCTTTGTACACGCTATGCAGGTACAGTACGTACAGTATAATTTTGAGCCAAAATAAAGTCAAACTTGTGAAGCGAATTCTTGTTTGAAAAATCACTGTGTCTGAAGGTGCACAAAAAAGGAATAGTTTAAATAAATTTTTAAGAGCCCAAAATTAATATGACATTTATGCCCATGCATGATGAACGTCTGACTAAAACTGTAGGTTGTTGTTATGGAATCCATGACAGAGGTCAGCAGTCTGTTTTGTATTTATACTCCATCATGATGTAAAAAAATCAAATCAGCCAACATTTTACAGAGCATATTTAAACTGGCTTCACCTACCCAAAATCTTTTCTTTCTTTAATGGTGATAAATGCATCTTTTTTCTCGTGCACATAAAAAAAAAAAGAATAAAACACCGGCATATACCATTTTTAAATGGGAGTCTAGGGGGACACAGCCTTTCTTGTGATTGTCGTGTTAAACTTGTGAGCAGCTTTGTGACCGACCAAGCTGCAACTGACGAATGCAATTCATCACACTACTCGACTATACAGTCAACACGCACCTTTAAACAAGAACAAAAACAGAAAGCTTTGTAATTTTCTATAATTCAAAAACAACGTTGGAGGACGCTTGCAAACCAACAGTGACGGGAGCCTTGGTGTGTACACTAAACACAGTGCACACTAAACATCCACACAAAGACCCTGAAAGAAAATTGCACTTACTTTATTCATTCATTCATTCACTTACTTTATATATGTATCAAATTAGCCGCTTTTACCAGCACTTCCAAATCCACATGGAGAGGTTCAGAGTTGGGTGGAATAAATGACCACAAAGGAAGAGAGAGGCAGACACAGAGAATGAAATAAACATTTGTAAAAGATACAAAACAAAGGATTACGATCTATCAGTGTATGAAAACATGTTTTTTGCAACTACACTACACTCTACACACTGCACTTTTTATATTGTGGTTTGAAATAATATGAATAAAATATATGAAATAAGACCACGGTCCGGATCCAAACCCATTGATGGCCCTTTACGGAACCGAGACCAATTAGAGTGAATGGGAAATATAATAATAACACACACAGCTTGGTCAAAAAAAAAGTCGCCCCCTGGATTCAACTAAGTAAATAGGTAGGAGGTTGCTGCAGTTGGTCAGGTCTAGGTTCAGCAACATTATGTGCTCAAAGAATGAGGTCAGCTGACTACCTGAATATACTGAATGAGCAGGTTATTCCATCATTGGATTTTTTCTTCACTGATGGCACAGGCATATTCCAAGATGACAATGCCAGGATTCATCAGGCTCAAACTGTGAAAGAGTGGTTCAGGGAGCATCCATCTATCCACCCATCCATTTTCTATACCGCTTATCCTCATTAAGGTCGTGGGTATGCTGGAGCCTATCCCAGCTGACTTTGGGCGGGAGGCGGGGTACACCCTGGACTGGGGTTCAGGGAGCATGAGATATTATTTTCACAGATGGAGTCCAGACCTTAACCCCATTGAGAATCTTTGGGATGTGCCGGAAAAAGCTTTGCACAGCAGTCAGACTCTACCATCATCAATGCAAAAAAAAAAAAAAAGAATGCGACACTAGATGAACACTGGATGAAATAAATCTTGTGACATTGCAGAAGCTTATCAAAACAATGCCCCCGCCAATGTGTGCCATAATCAAAGTTAAAGACGGCCCAAGAAAATATTAGAGTGTATCGCCTTTTTTTTTGGTGTTGACTGTTTTTTTGCCCAGGTAGTGTATAATCATGCTTGCGGACCGACAGTTTGTAGTTTCACGTGAGCATGTTGTTCTCTCTAATGTCAATCCAGTGTCTCATATGCTTTCAAACTGCAGCGTTGGTCAAAAGTGACACGCCATTAGGAGACAAACACAGATCTGGGGAAGGATCCACCCGAGTCTGATGTGAGACCATGGACAATAACGTTGCTTAGAGCCCAGTATGAAGAATCTACGAGCGTCACAACACATTCATTTATAGCACAGCCACATGAAAATGAGGGTTCCCTAAGGATTGCATGGATTTTGGAGCAAATCTTGCAGCAACTTTCAGTGACAAGAGATTGTGCAGGAGTGTTTCTGCTGAAAAGATCTTACTCAAAGGTAAACAAAAGGAAGAATTGTGTGACAAAGGCAGGCAAATCCAAATGTCGGCTACAACAATAACAAGAAAATGTGAAACTTTAAGAGGATGTACTTTTGCAGCTTTTCTGTTAAATAGACACTTTTTAAGTTGTTTTTGTTTAATATCATTTTGTCAGAGAAACCAATACAGTTTTATTTAACTCAGCTACTTTATTTAAATAACCCTATTGTATTCATTCATTGTTTGTACAGTCAAACCTTTTATTATTTATGGGAAATGTGGTCCTGTTTTCTTTTAAATGCAATATAGGTTATTTATAGGTTAGTTATAGGGTGATTTGCAGAGTTTCATTAAATTTGATATTCATATAAGCTAGTCTGTTTGATGAAATTTAAGGCAAAATAAAGCTGTGGGGAAAAAAAACAAATAAACTGACTCCTGCAGTGTAGCAACATTTCAGCTAATATTTACACCTAGGTCTTAAAATAGCACCTTTTGTTGGAACCTGACAAGTCACAGAAAGAAAACAAATAAGGGGATTCTTCATCATGCAAAAATGTATGACTCAAACCACACTGCCGATTCAACACTGGAAGGTTATAGTGGAAGGTTATAGACTTGTGAAGTAAACGTCCTGACAGTAACCGTCTAGAGCAGTTATTCTGTTGGGGCGGTACCCAAAAGTGGGTTGCAGATCCATTCTGGGTTGATCACAGACAGCTAGCCAAAAATATAGAACCAATGTCTGACTTTTTGTTTTGAAATTAAATTTATCAATAGTTGTCCCTTGCCACTTCACGCTTCAATGCTGTTTTGTGGTTAAATATGGCATATTATTTTAAAAGGATGCATATTTAAGCAAATTGAAGATAGTTTTGAAACGAAACACTTTTAAGCTTAAAAATGTCAAAATGAACTAAAATACCAATATAAGGCATTCAAAAGACACATTCAAAAACGCACATGAAACGTAGTGTTCTACACTAATCACTAGGTGTCAGTAATGTTACAGTAATGTTCGGTGATCAGACTTGATTGCCCGAAGAGCAGGATTTTATTGCGGTTTGAATTATCTCACAGCAGGCACATTAATGCCTAATAACAATCCCTAACGAAAACCAGGGCTACTTTTGCAGCCGTTAACCCACACAAAGCTGAAACTCAACTCTTGTTATAATGAAGTATAAAGTGTATAAGTATAAGAGTAAAGGTGACAAGGGGTGTTATTTCAGGCCTAGAGTGCTCCAATAATGTACTCATCACCGTCAAGTCTGAAACTGTATTAGTAATTGTAGTTATCTTCCTCCTTAGTATTCTTATACTCATTGCACAGCCTCATTTCCGTAATAAAATGACTTCATAAATTAATCTAAAATGCATTTTGGACATGTAGTCATGTGTATGAATGTTTTATGTCACAGGTGATTAAAAAAATAAAAAATAGACTTGCTTGGCTTAAATGAAAGTGGGTTTAGACTTAATGACCACTGGAAAAAAAGGTCCCAGGTTGAGATTATTTGAAAATCCCTGCAATAGAGCATGCATTTAACTGCAACGGAAATGGAGGGCATGATTTGATTTGAGCGCAATTTGAAGGTGAAGTAATTTCATCACATTTTTATTGAGACAACGAAAAGCAGGTGTCAATCATTCAGGCATTCATGAACACAACTCCAATAAGACATGTGGCTTTAGCTCTGTGCAAGATTAAATCTGCTCAAATTGCATTCAGTGTTAAACAGAACACTGATTGGCAAAGTTCATCTGCATGCACGCTCGTTAAGTAGATAACGTGTGTTCAGGACTGTTTACGATCACGGTGTTTTATTTTTGTTACACTAGCTGATGGTAGACCACGGAGCATTGATTCCCTCTTCCTACGTGTTATTGACACAATTGACTGCAATTCTCAGAAGGCAGTGAGAAAGAAACAGAGATGGACATTTTAACTGTGTATGTGTGAAATTGTGGTTAACTCATGAAAACAATATCTACAAATTATTGTTGTGAACCACTGCAGGTATTCTCTTTTTAACATTAACCCTAATGTATGCATGGAACAACATGAATATACTGCACGAGTCTCATCAGTTTTGGCATTTGGCTTGACTGAAAGAGCGAGTCAATCAATAGTGTGACGACCCCCTCCTACAGTATCCCCCTATGCAGTTCTTTGAAATGTTTTGCCTGCTCTTTTTTGAGGAAGCAACAAAAACACTAGTTTAATCTGGGCATCAGGATGGAAAGCGCTACAGCTGCCTAGATTTTGTTTTTTGTCTCACTCAGACCTCTGTGTGTTGTTGTCATGCAATTAAATATTAATTTTTTGCCTTCTGAATTTTGTAGCCTTCATTATTTAGCTAAATAGTGCAGTGTGACCAAATTGTGACTTCAGCAAAACAAACAAAAGTTTAAAGTTCGGAATGTCTTTGGATTTTACAAGGACAGAACATTCGACAAATCCATGTCATTCATTTACAGTGAGGGGAACAGAGATAATGCACAGTAATTGTGCCAAAACTTGCATCAGTATGCCAGAAAAATAGTTCTTCCTGTTAGCTGCTACAATAACAATGTCTCAATGTAGCTTGGTTTAGATGAAGTCAGTTTTTTTTGGAGTTTCTTTTTAAGGATTCATTGTGGAAAGAGGTGTGTCCTGTTACGTGCATTGTCAGCTCCTGTGCGCTGGCTGTTTTTTTTTTTTAATCTGGGTTTCTCTTTTTAGATTATGCAGAAAAGAGAACAACAAAAATGTGTGTTCATGTTTCACATAAGGATTGTGGATGATGGGCAAAATTCCAAAAGGTGAAGTTTCCCTTTAATGTGTGGTAAAGATATGTCTTCCGTCATTTAAAATTCCTTATTAGCTATTTATAATAAAAACAGAAACATCGTTTTGTAAAAATGTATGCTCAACAGCAGCCACTGGACAGGCGTTTAAATGTTTTTTCTTACAAATATGTTTGAAATTTAGGGGGGAAAAGTTCATTGTCACTGTGCCTATTCAGTGATACTCACAAAACTATTCTTTAATCTGCAAATAATCAGAGTTCTGGGGCATTTTTGGCTGCATCAACTCCTCTTACTATTCCTGCCTCTGGTGTTAGCATGGAGCTGATTTTTCACCTGATTGCACTTCTCTCTACCTTATCAGGCAAGAGCTTTGAAATTTGAAAGTCATTCAAGCGTCAAGCTCACTTTGACACTGCAGGTGCGCGCTCTGACACTGGGAGCAACTTGAACTTCAATATGGGCTAGAAGTGGCAGGGACAGAATAACCAGTGCTTCACTTACAAGGTAATGTTCACATTCTTCTCATCTATAATGACCCTCACACGAAAAATGGATTAATATGACTGAAGGACAAATACGTGGCAGGTTTCCTTCCCTATGTGTGTTGATGAAAACATTTGTAAAATTAATTTTAGGATGGCACATATGTATTGTAAAGATACATATAGTAAAAGATGAATGTATCTTATTGCATTGTTATGTGATAATGGATTTTCTAATGCCATAAAATTGAAAAAGGCAATGACGAATAGTAGGCGGAAAAATGATGTGTTGAGAACAATTAAAGGATGCTGACTGCGTCTGGTAACTAATCTTTTTAATTCTCCACTTTAATGTTCACTCTGGGGGGCTTTCTTGGCTTACAGGTATTTAAAAAGGCTCAATAAGCAGTTAAATTTCAGTTCACTGAGAAGGTCTTAGTACTTATCCGATACTGCAGGGGTCCCCAACCACTGGGCCAAAAAACGGTGCCGGTCCGGGTTTGTCGTGCCAAAGTCGGACATGGAAAACTTTCAGAAGCAATAAAAAAAAGAGACATGCGTTTTAAAAATGTTTTGCAAATAACTACATCGAATTAATTTAGGAAATAAAGGCTATTATTCCATTGGAATAGTAATACCTTGTGAGAAACCCCATTGATTGTATTTGTGTTGTTTTGTTTCATTGCTTTTTCCTGAGTGTTTCTTCCCAGGAGTCCTTCAACCCAACATAGTTTTGTGTGCCAAGACAAAGTTAACGATATTTATAACCATTCTCTGATAGACTTGTATTTTCCCGTTCTTCTTTCACCCCAGTCTTGTTCCCAAATGCTGATGCTGTGTGTGAATGCATGAAGGCAAGCTTTAATGATGGCTCTGTTGATTCCCGGTGTTCGTACTTATTTTGCACACTGCCTGTCACTCACATTAAACAACAATCATCATTTCTCCCTAGAGAACAGGGTTTGCATTCACTTTTTCTGTTTAATTTGATGTTTTTGAAAGCTACTTTTCAGACACATTTGTCTGTCGGATGTTAGCGTGAAAGACGGAAGTGTGTTATTGGTAGTCATTCTTCTGTCATGTTAAGATCTTACAACCTCACTGGTCATCTATAAAAGCTGTTTACACTGTGCTTGTATGTTTCTACACAACACAACTACACCACTATCTGTATCTGTATCTGTTCACCCATTTATATGATCTATATCCGTATCTATACCTGGAGTGGGTGGTGCATGAACCGGAAGCGGACGTGGTTTAACCGAAAATGTTGGGGATTAAATTGATACATTCTTTTAAGTAGGAAACACGGATCGATCAGAAGTTGCTATATTTATTGTTTATTTGAAAATGATTTGCAGAATTGCCTCAAAACGGACATTCTGATTGTGTGTAATTATTTTTTCTAAACTGTGAAGTTGGTGCTTAATGCAAACAACCAGTGATGGCAAACAAGGAAATAATCTGTCAGCCTTGTCACTGTATTTTTCTCAGAATCACCGCGTTCAGTACTGCTGGCGAAATTAGAAGCAAGCGGGCGGAAAAAAACCAACACAAAAAAAACACCGGCAATGACCGATGCAACATGAGCCGTTTACAGCTCTGTCCTGTCAAATGCACCGCGTACGTTATGAAACAAGTTTAACAAGTAACTTTAGATATGAGCTGAGCTGACGAACACTTAAAAAAACCTTGTCCGAAGTGTAGGAACAAGCTGTTTTCAACACGTCAACACTCCACAAGTTAACTTCATCATTGAGTGTGATTTCCAGATGCTTCAAATTGTTGAACTCATCTGTTCTCTACCAAGATGAAGCCATAAATCCAAAAGAAACATATTTAAAAACGACAGATTACAGTTTGCAAATGTGCACAAAGGCTGGAAACAATTGGAAAAAAAAAATTGAAACAGTTTGGCTATGATGACCATTGCTACTTTGCAGGAAAAAGAAGCGCAGGCTTGTAAACCCGAGAACACCATCCCAACTAAAGTATACTCACAAAATGGTTTAAAAACAAAAAAGTCAATGTTTTGGAGTGGCCACCACAAAGCCTCTCTCCATCCCATAGAAAATGTGTGGGCAGACATGAAAAGGGGTGTGTGAGCAAAGCAGCCATCAAACCTGACTCAGCTACACCAGTTCTGTCAGAAGGAATGAGCCAGGATATCAACTAACTATTGTGAGAAGCTTGTAGATAACAATTATAACAGTAAAAAAAAAGATGCGCTAGTCTAGGCATGGGAACACCAGTAACACCATCCTTGCAGAAGAATAAAAATGTGTTTATATATATTCATTCATTTTCTGTACCGCTTATCCTCATTAGGGTCACGGGGATGCTGGAGCCTATCCCAGCAGACTTTGGGCGAGAGACGGGGTACACCCTGGACTGGTCGCCAGTTAATCGCAGGGCACATATAGACAAACAAACATTCACACTCACATTCATACCTATGGACAATTTAGAGTCGCCAATTAACCTAACATGCATGTTTTTGGAATGTGGGAGGAAACCGGAGTACCCGGAGAAAACCCACACACGCACGGGGAGAACCTGCAAACTCCACACAGAGATGCCCCACGGAGATTTGAACCCAGGTCTTCCAGATCTCCTGACTGTGTGGCCAATGTGCTAACCACTCAGCCACCGTGCGGCCATGTTTATATATATTTTTGATTTTACTTTTTTCAAAGATGAAGGAACTACATTAATTTAAAACGGACACGTATCATAACATACTGAAAGATCGGATCTATATATTGCTGGAATCATTGTTTTCTTTAAATAAATTCACCTGAGATCAATTAACAGCTCATTATTTCAGCTATGAAAAGAAATGCAAGTTTAACCTCACATTTTTGGTTTTGAATGGCTAGGCCATTAAGTGACTGAGAGAATAATAAGGGGAAATATTCTCACACTAAGGCATTTGTTTGAATGACTGTTCCTTAGCAAAAAACTAGTTGGAGTCAGACAACAAGCCGTTATTTTGGATGTGTGAACAGCTGGTGAGAGATGTTTTACAGAGATGGATAACAGTAGGCAGCTTGAGCAGGTGGCATACATAAGCATAACAGTGGACTTATGTTTCACATGGAGAGGATATATTGCAAATGTGAACAAAGACACACTGAATCAATCATATATGGTGTCAAGTGAACTGTAGCTTTTCTGCTTAGAAACTGCAGTTCCAAGAAACCAATGTGATTTTGACAGTGGTGTGCACTGTCCCTCATCTGTTCTCCAGCCCACATGTCTGCCCACCACTACCTCTCCACCTCTGTCCATGCTGGTATTTCTGCTGCCGCTGTTATTGCTGCTGGTGTTGGCTGCTGGTGTCACAATATGTGAAACATATTCAGGGTATTTGTGGTGTGCCTCTTACTTTCCTGGCCTCTCTGTCTATGTTGTCGCATTTTGTGGGTCACATTCATCCAAAGCCTATATCATGCTTGAAAGCAACATGATAACGGAGAGTGTAAGGAGACTACAGTTGTCCCTCCCCGTATTGCAGTTCATATTTTGTGGCTTCACTCTATCACATTTTTCCATTAATAAATAAATCCAAGCTGTTTTGTGGTTGAATACATTCATCCATCCATTTTTCTATGCTGCTTATCCTCATTAGGGTTGCGGGTATGCTGGAGCCTATCCCAGCTTACTTTGGGCGGGAGGCGGGGTACACCCTGGACCGGTCGCCAGTCAATCGCAGGGCAGACATACAACCATTCACACTCCAATGGACAATTTAGAGTCGGCAATTTTATCCTAACATGCATGATTTTGGAATGTGGGAGGAAACCGGAGTACACGGAAAAAAGCCACGCGCGCACGGGGAGAACATGCAAACTCCACACAGAGATGCCCAACGGAGATTCGAACCCTGAACCTCCTGACTGTGAGGCCAACATGCTACCCTGTCAGCCCCCCGTGTGGCCTGGTTGAATAAAGTCTATTACTAAAATGAAGATGCATATTGAGCATTTCTTTCCTATTTTTTGCCATTTTAAAATCAATTAAAATTGAAAAACTTTAAGCATTTTGTTTCTCATGTTATTTTTCCTCATATTATGTTCCATTCCATTCAATTTTTTTCCGCTTATTCGGGTCCGGGTCGCGGGGACAGCAGTTTCAGTAGGGAAGTCCAGACTTCCCGGTCTCCTGCGACCTCTTCCTGCTCCACCGGGAGGACACCAAGGCATTCCCAGGCCAGCTGTGAGACATAGTCCCTTCAGCGTGTCCTAGGTCATCCGGGGGGCCTTCTCCCGGCTGGGCATGCCCGAAACACCTCACTAGGTAGGCGCCCGGGAGGCATCCAGACGAGATGCCCGAGCCACCTCAACTGGCTCCTCGATGTGAAGGACCAGCGGCTCTCCCGGATGTCCGAGCTCCTCACCCTATCTTTTAGGGTAAGTCCAGCCACCCTACGGAGGAAACTCATTTCTGCCCCTTGTATCCACGATCTCGTTCTTTCGGTCAGGATCCATAACTCATGACCATAGGTGAGGGTGGGAATGTAGATGGATCGGTAAACAGAGAGCTTTGCCTTTCGGCTCAGCTCTTTCTTCACCACGACGGTCCGGTACAGCGACCGCATTATTGCTGACGCTGCACCGATCCGTCTGTCGACCTCACGCCCCAACCGTCCCTCAGTCGTGAACAAAACCCCAAGATACTTGAATTCCTCCACCTGAGGCAAGACCTCACTCCCAACCCGGAGGGTACAGTCCACCTGTTTATGACTGAGAACCATGGCCTCGGATTTGGAGGTGCTGAGTCTCATCCCAGAAGCTTCACACTCAGCTGCAAACCGCTCCAGTAAACGCTGAAGGTCACAGCCTGATGAGGCCATAAGGATCTAATCGTCTGCAAATAGCAGAGACGAGATCCTAAGGTCACCAAGATGGACTCCTTCAACACCTTGACTGCGCCTAGAAATTATGTCCATGAAGATTATGAACAGAATCGGTGACAAAGGGCAGCCTTGGCGGAGGCCAACGTTCACCAGAAACAAGCTCGACTTACTGCTGGCAATGCGAACCAGGCTCCTGCTTCGATTGTACAAGGACCCAATGGCACGTAGTAGCGGGCCACCAATCCCGCACTTCCGAAGCAACCCCCACATGACACCACGAGGGATACGGTCGAATGCCTTTTCCAAGTCTACAAAGCACATGTACACCGGTTGGGCAAACTCCCACATACCCTCCAGTACCCTTGCAAGGGTGTAGAGCTGGTCCAGTGTTCCGCGACCGGGACAAAAAACACATTGCAACTCCTGTAACCGAGGTTTGACTAACGGTCGTACCCTTCTCTCCAGCACCCTGGAGTAGACTTTCCCAGGGAGGCTGAGGAGTGTGATCCCCTATAGTTGGAACACACCCTCCGGTCACCCTTTTTAAAAATGGGGATCACCACCCCGGTCTGCCAGTCCAGAGGTACTGTTCCCGACTTCCATGCAATGTTTTAGAGGCGTGTCAACCAACACAGTCCCCCAACATCCAGAGTCTTGAGGAATTCAGGGCGGAACTCAAATACCCCCGGAGCCTTGCCACTGGGGAGTGATTTAACTACCCCAATTACTTTAGCCATGGTGATAGAACTGTCCACGTACGTATCCACAGACTCTGCTTCCTCTACGGAAGTATTCCTTCCACCGACCAACTATATCCACATTTGAGGTCAGCAAGCCCCCGTCCGCACTGTAAACAGTGTGAACTGGGGGCTGCTTCCCCTTTCTGAGGTGTCGGACGGTTTGCCAGAACATCTTCGAGGCCGACCGAATGTCGTAACCCATAACCTCACCGAACTCCTCCCACACCCGAGTTTTTGCCTCAACCACCGCCGAAGCCGCATGCCGCTTGGCCTGCCGGTACCTGTCAGCTGTTTCGGGGGTCCTGCAAGCCATCCATGCTTGATAGGACTCCTTCTTCAGCTTGACAGCAGCCCTGACCCCCGGTGCCCACAATCGGGTTCGGGGCTTGCCACCACGACTGGCACCGACCACCTTGCGGCCGCAACTACGACTGGCTGCTTCAGCAATGGAGGCACGGAATACGGCCCATTCGGACTCAATATCCCTGTCCTCCCTCGAGATCCAGGCAAAGCTCAGCCGGAGATGATAGTGGAAGACTCGACGAACGGGAGTCTCTGCCAGACGTTTACCAGCACACCCTCACTGTGAGTTTGGGTCTACCAGGTCTGTCCGGCATCCTTCCCCGGCATCTAATCCAACTCATCCCCAGGTGGTGGTCAGTTGACAGCTCAGCCCCTCTCTTCACCCGCATGTCCAGAACAAGCGGACGCGGGTCTGATGATACGACCACAAAGACGATCATAGACCTGCGACCTAGGGTGTCCTGGTGCCAAGTGCACTTATGGACATCCTTATGTTTGAACATGGTGTTTGTTATGGACAAACTGGGATTCGCACAGACTTCCAGCAACAACACACCACACGGGTACAGGTCAGGGAGGCCGTTCCTCCCAACCACGCCCCTCCAAGTCACACTGTTATTGCCCACATGGGCGTTGAAGTCCCCCAGCAGAACTATGGAGTCACCAGCTGGGGTGCTCTCCAGAACCCCTCTGATAGACTCCAAGAAGGTACCCTGAACTGCCGGTTGGCACATACGCACAAACTACAGTCAGAACCCTTTCCCCAGACCTAAGGCGTAGGGAAATAACCCTCTCGTTTACTGGGGATGACTCCAACACAGAGGCACCAAGCCGGGGGTCTAACAATAACCCCACACCAGCTCGCCGCCTCTCCCCTGCAGCAACTCCAGAGAAAAACAAGGTCCAGCCCCTCTCAAGGAATTTGGTTCCAGAGCCCAAACTGTGGGTTGAGGTGAGTCCGACTATATCTAGTCAGAATCTCTTCCACAAGCTCGGGCTCCTTCTCCACCAGAGAAGTGACATTCCATGTCCCAATAACCAGATTTGGCCGCCGAAGACCAGGTCGCCCAGACACCCGCCCTCGACAACTGCCCAAATCGCATTGCACCGGACCCTTATGCTTGCCCCTACAGGTGGTGGGTCTGCGGGGGGTGTTACCGTGTGGCTTCTTCGGGCTAGGCCCAGACAGGTCCCACGGGTGAAGGTCTGGCCACCAGGCGCTCGCCTGCGAGCGCCTCTACCAGGCCGGGCTCCCGGGTGAGGCCCCGGTATCCCAGGTCCGGGTCATTTGAGACCCGGGTCATTACCGGGTCCGAATCAGTCTTATTCTGGCTCGTTACCTAGAACCTGTTTGCCTTGGGAGACCCTACCAGGGGCATAATGCCCCCGACAACATAGCTCCTAGGATCACTCGGGCACTCAAACCCCTCCACCACGATAAGGTGGGGATATAAGGAGGGGATCTCATATTATGTGATTTGTGTAAAAAAATACTACTTTTTCCTGTTAGGTTCTATTTTTTGTTAATATTTTGACCTTATTCTTATAAAATTTTACTGCTGATATTTTTGTGAAGTTCTATTTTCAGAATGTGCCGGGTATTTTTACGAGACATGAGGTTAGATTACATTTCTTTCATGCTGCCGAGAGCCAAGCTGACGTGCCAATGTGGAAGTAGACATTTTGTCCTTCTTACACACTCTGATTGAAACACTTTCTTAAGTGTAGAATAAGAAAATTGGAGATGCTAACTAGTTAGCTTGCTATGCTAGAGGCATACTCCCTGCAGTGATCCCGTAGTATGTGAAACATGACGAAAATAGAAAATAAAGTGTAAAAGTAACAATTAGGATATTTTGACATGAATTTATGCTCTAATAACATCAAAACAGGTTTTTTATGCTCCATATACAAAAATATTTCATTTTTTGGTATTGAATCCTGTTTCGTGGACTAGACTTATCTATATGGAACTACATGGAACTGCGATAAACGAGGGATGACTGTATATGTTTAAGTGTGTGAAGTATCAGATCTGCCTTTTGAATGTTAAGAAATAGAGCAATGACTGGTGTGAAAGCCATCATTTATTTCAAACATGCTCGACATTTCTGGAGCAACAATATGTGAAATCCCTAAAGCTGCTGCAAGTTGCCAACGAGTCAGAAACAATAACTTGTTGGATTTTTCTCAGTCTCTGTGTTTATAATTCAGATGATGTGCTTTCATCAACTCCCATCTCTCATCTCACTATTGTTCACAATGACGTTTACCTCTCACGAGCTGTCGCGCCATGACAGCTCTCGATGGCCACTTTGAACAAATTAACTCGAAATTATAGCTTTCAAAGGGCTGGAATTCACAGTCACCAATGTTAAAAATTAACCTATTTTCCAAAAACGGCAGCAGAAAAAGATCACAATTATCATAAATAGAATCGACTAAACTTGTGATTGACTTGCTGTACCCCACCTCTTGCCTGAAGTCAACTGGGATAGGCTCCAGGCGGTACAGAAAACAGATGGATGCAAAACAGTGCTAAAACAAGCAGCCACATGCCGTAGTTTTGTGCATTATGTGAAACAGCCACTTTCAAAATTGTGTTTAGTGGATAGATTAGGAATCTAGTGGATAGATTGAGAGTTGTTCTCCCACCATCTTCATTTTTCCCCAATAGGCCAATCATTTTTTCACAGCAGATCCTTCATTCATTTTCTGTACCACTTATCCTCATTAGGGTCACGGGAATACTGGAGCCTATCCCAGCAGACTTTGGGCAAGCGGCGGGGTACACCCTGGACTGGTCACCAGTCAATCGCAGGGCACATATAGACCAACAACCATTCACGCTCACATTCATACCTATGGACAATTTAGGGTCACCAATTAACCTAACATGCATGTTTTTGGAATGTGGGAGGAAACCGGAGTACCCGGAGAAAACCCACACACGTACGGGGAGAACCTGCAAACTCCACACAGAGATGCCCAATGGAGATTTGTACCCAGGTCTTCCAGATCTCCTGACTGTGTGGCCAATGTGCTAACCACTCAGCCACCGTGCGGCCCCACAGCAGATCACTGAAGCTTAAACACAATATACTTGCTGCCAGCATTTATACCATCAGATATGTCAGCATTCATCCTAACATGATAGGTTGACTTCCACTGATAAATCAGAAGGGACTAGTTGTTTGCTGTGTGTCTCAAATATCCTCAGAATCCCAAATACCAGTGTCAATGTTAATGTGAAGCAAGATGTTTGTGACAGGGAAATGAAAAGTGAAGGTTAGATACTGAAGGACAAAACTGGTTTAACACTTTCACTGCACTGACTCAGGTCTTGGCAAACAGTTGGGGTTGTAGCTTCAAGATGCAGATAAGACTGCAACTAACAAAAATAAGATAAAACAGCAAATTGTTAGGATTTGTGCAGCACAACAAGGTTGGATCCCAAGATGCAAAAACAACGGACGCAAGTGCAAACAGCCTTTAATTAGAGATCTGCAAAAACAGGAACAAAAAAACTGGAGTGCCATGTAAGCAAACTAAGTTGGCACTGCGGGAAAAGTGTATATATATATATAAAAAAGTAATAACACAAAGACGCTGAACTACTAGACGTGGGGAAAAGCAAAACTGACTAGCTGACAGGATGGCACAGGAATAGACTAAAAACAGACTAGCATGATTAAATGCAAAACAGAGTAGTAAGTACTTGGCGTGAAGACTCCAGCAGGAAAAATTGCTGCTTGCCATCAAGACTGAAATAAACACGGCGGCTGTACGTCTGGTAGCTCCACCTAGTTCAGAAATCACTCACATCTAAACAAGAAGCACAACAGATGCAGTAAATAGAAGTAGAAGTAAGAGAAGCACACAGAAATGACCGGAAAGGTACCAAACCAATGTCACTGTTGAAGTGATGTCAAACATCCGTCACAAAAAACTGTCTCAGCTTTAGATGTAATTTAAGAACATAAAGGACAATATTTGGGAATAGTGAGAATATCTTTTTAGAAGCAACATTTGGGGTCAGCCTAAAAAACATCTACTTATAGGTAAAACAGGAGCATCCAAACTATGGCCTCCATATAATATTTATTTAACTCTTTTTAGGTCTTAGTTCAAATACTAGGTGGAGCTCTCTAAATTGGATGGATTAAAGTGCTGAGGAGATTTTATATTTGGAATGTTTTTTTTAACACTGTGATTCCTGTCATGTTTTGCTTTAAAATGTGACCAAAAAACATTACACAAAACATTATACATTATGAAACAAAACGAAAAGGTAGACCCTGGACTGGTCGCCAGTCAATCTCAGGCCAATCATTCACACTCACATTCACACCTATGGACAATTTAGAGTCATCAATTAACCTAACATGCATATTTTGGGAATTTGGAAACCGGAGTACCTGGAGAAAAAACACACACACTTACGGGGAAAACATGTAACTCCACACAGAGATGCCAAGTGGCGTTTCGAACCCAGGTTTTGCAAATCTCCTGACTCTGTTACTAAAAAGACATTGTTATTACTCATAATATTTGAAGTTTTTTGTCATAAAATTGTGACTTTATTCTCTTAATATTTTGTCTTTTTACTCATAAAATTACAGCAATTATTTTTTTTCTTGTAATTATGGCTTTATTCCTGTAATATTTTGACTTTATTCTCCTAATAATATGACCTTTTCCACAATCAAATTTTCCCAAAATGACCACTTTTTTTGGTTAGATTCAACTTTTTTCTCCTAATATTTTGACTTTATTTTTTGTAAAATTACTGCTCATTTTTTAATTTTTGCTGTTTTTTGTTTAATTGTATTTTTAGATTGTGCCGCGGAACAATAAATGACTTGGCATTTCAAACACCCCTGTTGTAAAGCAAGATACAGTATGTTATGTATTTTAAGAAAATACTAAATTCAATTAAATCAATGTTATGGTGTTAAGAAACTACTTGGAGCCATAACTTCCCTACCACTGTACCAGGCGATGGCTTGAACTAGGGGAATGTTTGCTGAGTCTGGACAAAGCTGGGAGGTACCGCAACATCGTTAGCATGTGTAGAGGGACTTTGCCTGGACCTAATGAGGAGGTGTGGTGGTGGTGGTGCCATCTTTGAGCAACATGTTGCATGCTTTTAGGAACAGAGGCAATAGATCCCCCGTTTTTATGCAAAATGCTAATCATTCAATAACTTGTACTTTTAATAAGCAGTCATTGCATCGATGCTAAACAGTTACAAACCAATGGACAGTTTTTAGTGGAACACGTTTCTTCATTCTTCATTTAGTCCACGGGTATCCAGCAAAAATATTTGTCACACAAACCTACAAATATCAAGGTGGCGCCCGCATCCTTTGACTTTTCGGTATGCTGCCCACAGGGGAAAAAGTTTGGACACCGCTGCAGTAAAACCTCTCAATATTATTGGCTGTGTATGGTCTGTGAGAAGGAAAATTGCTTTATCCTGCCCACACAGACATTGACATTTTAGAAATTGAAAACCATGCTTTGAGGGTGCTTATTATCTCAAATAGTGGATCATTTTGTGTATTTGCAACATTAACATTTGAAAAAAACAAGTCCTTAAGTGACTAGTAGAGGAGGATGTTGAATAAGTATCACAGTGCATTATTAAACAGAGTGTTCAGCCACTTTAAAGTGCTAATAACCCCAAAAAGTGTGAAAAAAAAAAAAATTCACTTAAAACATTTTTGAAGATTATTTTGATTATACAGTATTGTTGTGATTATATTGTGAATTTGTGAACAGTGCTCATGTGAAACTTTATCAAAACGTGGCAATGCAAAATACACACTTTTACCCGAAACTTCTTTAACATCAATTAACCAATTAATTATGTTCAATATTTCAAGGTAATTAATATAAAAATGTTTTTTTTTTTTATGTTGACAGGAGTCATGCCTTCAGGTCAAATGTTTGAAGGACTTTGGTGGCTGCTGGTCATTCAAGGAGGGGAAGCTCATTTTTTTCGGGCCTCCATCATAAATTATATGTATTTATTTATATGTAAATTCTAACCTCTGTTGCTAGTTGTTCTTAACAAAGACAAAGTTGCTGGGGATCGGGAAATTCTCCGAATAAGTTTAGAACAACGGAATGAAAAACTTAGACAATGCTCTTGTGAAAGGTTATACTTCAAAATCGCTGATTCGCTCGTTTCATTGTCAATCAAAAAGTGATTCCGCCTTAGACAGATCATCCAATCATCATGCAGCAGCCAAGCGTCATATAACCTCATATAACCCGGAGATACTGAGTGTCAAATCACTTCAGATTCGAAGTCAAATTACATTTGACATTCCTTGCTGTGGGAGTCATACAGAGCACAGTAGGAGTCTTTGGCGTACACCCCAAAATGCACAACTTTATCATCGATTGCCCTAATGTCTGTGAATGGCTCGATTGTGTACGGCGTCCACCATCTCTAGGAAGAGCTGTGGCTACGATGCCAGGGTGTTTTTGTTGGCTGCAAGCGTGAATGGGATGAGTCACCCTGTCCCTTTCCTTTTGGAACAGCACCTGGCAGCTCAGCAGCCACTTGAATGTGTGACCACGGTACCAGAAAAACTGGAGCTTACGCTCGCAAAGCATCAGTTCTCAGCACACTGGGGCACCTCCAGCCTGAACAAGTTGTGCCTGGCCTTCCTTTTTCATCTTCCCATCCATCTTCATCGTATAGGCCGCGGCTGGCCCTGACCTAAACTGTAGGCTCTATTCAGCTGCGACAGATGCAGCTTGGAACACAAATGTTGGACGGAAATCCATCACTATAAGGCTGTTTGCCCTCATCCCACAGTTGTTACAGTCCTGGATGGCTGCCCTCTCAACAAAGTGTAGCCTCACCGAAATGACTGTTCAACTTTGGAAGTTGTTTGGCATCTATTTTACGCATGTGTTTCATCTTCTTCACACGAATTACCATAATCCGAGTCTTATATTGTCCTTTCCTCACTCAATAACCTTTTTCCAACATTTACTTTTTTTAGACATTAATGGATGTGAAAACTGGGGAGGAGATTATGATGGTAACAGAGGTTTGATGTACAGTAGCTATCTAACGCAATGGGAGAGAAAAGAACTGCTTCTGGGTGCACACACACCAGTAAATGAATTTCGTCCTTTAAAAGTCACATATCAGATTGTAATGTATTATTTATTAACTGCAATATTAAAACTATCTCCTTGTCTGCTAAAAAGCACTCTTGAGACTTCAAACATCAAAATCTTGTCATGTTTTGAGTATAGAAAGATGACTGCACATTGTTTTGAAGCAATTTGAAGGGATTTTATTGCAAGTACTTTTTGGTTTTAACAATCCGACTAATCCATGTTGTTGCCCTTCAATTGTTTTTGTTTTCTCAGCAAGAGAAGAAAGTAAGGAAGAGAAAATTATTGCCACCCAAGGCTCTAGACTGCGACTGGATGGGCGCATTTTGCAACTGAAATGAGACATTGCGAGTAAATTGACAAGGGAGTAAGTTGGCAAGGGAGTAAGTTGGCAAGGGACGCACTATATATCTTACTAGTAGAAAATAGTAGAAAATTGTCACAAATATCAAGGGCACAATACAAATTTTTGTTTAGTTTCATTAATGTCTGAATTTTTAAATTAAATAAGCTTTGCTTTTTCCTACTCCTTTTTGGACATGTAGAACTGTGAATTAAAACTATGTAGTCTATTTCAATGTGACGTGTATACATGTACAAAATAAATAAAACCATTACCATATAGACCAGTGGGGCCTACACCTGTATATGTACAAATCTTTAGTCTCTATAGTCAGGGAATTATGGTCTTCCACGATTAAATTTTAATTGTGTGCGGACTACATTGTTAATATTAGTGAGGCTTAATGTTTTGTCTGAGTTGGGTCGAAGAACATGTTTTGGATTTAGCAAAATGTGTTTGGTGCACAATGAGGTGCTATATGTTGAAAATCACAACTGCTGAAATGTACGTTCCACCATTTTGTATTATTTCTTTTATCATCTTTGTAGCAAACTTTTGCATGTCACTAAATGGCATGCTCAACCGAGCTGAAATTGCCATGAGATCGTATTGTATACACAACAGGTATCTGACACTGTTTCCCCTGTTTATTTAATGTGTTTGCAGTCTAGGCTAATCACTTGGCCCCCCGTATCATTCCGTGGAATCAAGTCTCAAAACTCAGGTGATTCAGGTGACTCAGTCTTTGTGAAGAATACATTTCTTGTAGAATTGGAACACCATTGACGGATGCCGGCCAAGGAATACTTTTAACCAACCCTATTATGTGCGCGTGTGGGTGGTTTAACAATCAAACAATCAACAACTCAGTTTTTATGTCGTTTCTTCCCCGTAATCAGCACTGCTCGTCCTGTGCTAATTTGGCGTTCAATTGCACTGCTTGTTTCTGGTCTTGAGGCAGTCTGTGTGTGATTTTTTTTAATTGAGTACGACTGCATAATAAACCACCATGATCCCAAATAAAGTTGCAAAAACCTGACTTTTGATCACTATTCAATTCAAGAATGTCCTTACCAACTTGCGTTGTGTGTTTGTTGTAATTAATTACAAATGTAGAGCAAGGCATCGAGCTCTACAGTTATAATCCCTCTACAATACTTGGTTTTTACTACCATTTCAGCGGGGCTGTTCTGTGAGCAATACAATAGTACTACAACCATGCAGCCAGGAGAATTGGCTGTCAGCAGCTTTTAAGGCCGCTCTCTTCTCTCTGTTGCACCTTTTGACTACACAGGGAGACTGCTGACAGCTCAGAAGCACTTTGTGCTAACTGTACTTTGACCACACACACAACTCAGTCACATGAACCTCCAGAGAGTTATGAGCTTCACCCGCCGAACAGGGTATGGTGTCTTTAACAGCAACTTTACACACTGCACCTTCAGAATCT
This sequence comes from Oostethus manadensis, assembly GCA_024372805.1. Lineage (NCBI taxonomy): Eukaryota > Metazoa > Chordata > Actinopteri > Syngnathiformes > Syngnathidae > Oostethus > Oostethus manadensis. The sequence continues at coordinate 239,894 of QODF01000180.1, forward strand.
CAACGAGAACCAGCTGGATAGACACATAACATACACTCCACAGACTGTGAAAAATAATGGTCTTATTTTATGGGCAGCCTCCGGGTTGTATTATTTTAATAGCTGGCATGGGACGACTGTTCTGGTTATAAAACTAATCTATAGATTTTTATAGGAAAAAAATCCCCCCATTAATTGAGTAAAAATGAGTTCACGGTCACACTTTTCTGGGCCTCACCGAACTTGCTCCCCTTCATATTTAAAGTGACCTAATTACATGCGGTGGTTTAAATGTGTGCATATCTTACTTGTTTTGCTTATGTTTATGTATGTGTTTGTTTAGTTTATCTGTTTTTGACTATATTTGCAGAATTCTTGGTCTAATATGAAGGCAGACGCAAGTTGCTGTTGGATAATATGTACTGAAATCTGAAATACGCAGTAATCACCCGCTTATAATGATCGACCACGATAAATTAATTTCCGCAAAGCAGGATTATTTAGTTATAAATGAAATATGTTCAAAGTTAAAGCATAAAAAACCTGTTTACAGCCTTCTAAATATGTTTTTTATTGTTATTAGAACACTGTAGACATGAACTAACATCCTTAAAGTCACCTTTACACTTGTGTTACTCAATATAGTAGACCTAATAAGAGAAAATAAGTCATTTAAGACATAAAGAAGACTTGTGCTTTTGTGTGTTGCTATAAATTAGTTCCCTAGGGAAACAGAATGAGTGGCGCACAAAAAGTGACGTTGGGGGTTTAGAGCTGAGTTTCAGCTGGCCTTGGGTTTTGGACGCAACTGTAGCCTGTGTTTTTATTAGGAATTATTGCACCTGTTGGGAGAATTCAAATATGCAATAAAAGCGAAGTCGGGTCCTTGTGTGTCACTCCTACACTCCGTACTGTATAAGAATGGCCGGTGTGCAGGAAGAAACTGTAAAGCTATTCTAAAGAGCTGTAAGGAGCAGTGGTGCGTGCTAAGAGCTGAACAGTCTTATGGTATGTGGGATGAAACTCTTGTACTCTGCCAAGTAGAAAAGAAATCAAACAGGAACAAGAGGGGTGGGGGGAGTTTTACAAAGTCCTGTACATAGAAATGAGTAATGTGCTGTGGGTGTACTCAACCACAATAATCTCTTTAGGCTGGACATTAAGAAACAGGTCTTTGTGTACGAACCCACATGCTATTACTGATTGTGTCTGTAAGCTATCTGGCCACTTCTGACAATATCAACTGTCAGTGCCCTGGCATAGCAGAGCTGCTTGTTAATAATAAGGCAGAATATGATTAATTGGCACCTGATCAAAGACGGCAGCCTTGGTGCATGTGAGGACGAGAAAGACAGTATATGTGTGCAGTGCTCTCAGGAGCAACCACTTGACAAATTATACACGCAGGGCTGCAACTAACGATTATTTTCATAATCAATTAATCGGCCTTTTTTTTAAATTAATGAGTCGGATATAAAAAATACATTTTAAATGTTCCCCACTTTGCAGTAATCCCTTTAAGAATGCATGAATTGACTTTTTCCCTCCAGAAATCATAGCAAAGAGGACAAGGAAGAGGAAGTTGTCAGTCACTGAAATTGAAGTAGGGAAGTATAAACCATCAACTGACACACATCACAAACTCTCTACTGCAAATCAATCAAAGTCACTGACACATTCTGCCACATGTGCATCACCAATAGATAAATAATAAATGCATAAACTTTAGGGGCAGGCGGTGTGTTTGGCATGGGCTTGTCTGCTCTGTGGGGGAGGGGAGGTGACTTGTTTGTGATGCCCGTAGAAAGATGATATGGCCTGCGACAGACAGGCATATCATGTAGTTTTACTGTTGTAGTTGTAGTTTCACTGTTCTACCAGTAGGTTTTGATACACAAAAGGCATGGTAAGAGTTAATGGAGAAAGTGCAGAAATGTAGGGATTCTAAGCACAAGTACAAATATGGGATTAATTTTGCATGGGAATGGTTTTACACACGCTCTACGTACACATCTCTGCAGTGGTTTGCTTTGCAAGATATCAAAAAGAGACAAAAATTTTGATAGCTCTTTTTCAAAGTCAAAGGTGACGTATGTGATGTATATATCTTGTTTTGCCTGAAACACAAAGATGGATGACTAAGGAAATTAAAAAATAGTTACCTTTTTGTGGCTAAAATCAGGTTATTTATAGTGCATTTTTAAATTAAACGATTAATCGATTACCAAAAAAGTTGTCGATCCTTTTGGATAATTGATTAATTGTTGCAGCTCTAATATATACTGTATATTAGGGGTGTAACGGTTCACATGGATGTATTGAACTGTTTCGGTTTTGCAAGTTCAGTTCTGTCCTCTTGCGTACCGTTTCAGTTATATTTTATGCTCTTTTTCTCATTACATTTCTTATTAGAGTGATCTAAGTGCTCCACGTGGAACAAAAGTCCTGGCCGAGTTTCCGCATGGACGATTTTAAGTGTCGGACCCTGAGTAGCTCAGTCATAGCAAATGCCAACGCGAAGGCTGAGCTGGAAGACCCTCCGATCGCACTACGGACTCCCGTTTGGGAACACTTTGGCATCCCTGTTAAAATTACGGATGGACAAAGGCAAGCGGATAAATACAAAGTTGTGTCGACATTGTTCCACAGAGATTTGGTTTTCTGCAGGAAACATGTCTAACATGTTAGCGCACTTAAAACGATACCATCTGGCAGTGAATGTTACAAGAAAGAAAAGCAGCTTAGTGCAAACACCAATAGCTTCAGATACCTACCTCTGTTGCTAGTGAACGAGTTTTCTCCACTGCTGGAGATATTGTCCCTGCAACCACCGTACACGGTGCTTTTTGCACTAATTGTGGAATATATATATATATATTTTGCCCAATACTTGAATAGTTACACTTGTCATATTAATTCATAATTTTCATGTTGCTAAAATATTAAGACAGTTGGTGTTCGAAGTTTACAGTTTTATATTATAATTTACCCATATTATTATATTTTTTTTACATGCAAAGATTTATTTTATTATTTTTCTATTTCAAAAAAGTCAGTCTAAGTTTTTGGACATATCAGAAAAACAGAAAATATATGTATACGTATATATGTATATATGTATATATATACATACATACGTATATATATA
>QODF01000180.1:243884-257001 GCA_024372805.1 Oostethus manadensis
TATGTATGTATGTGTGTGTATATATATGTATGTATGTATGTGTATATGTATGTATATGTATGTATGTATATGTATGTATGTATGTATGTATATATATATATGTATGTGTATATATGTATGTGTGTGTATATATGTGTGTGTGTGTATATATGTGTGTGTATATATATATGTGTGTATATATATGTGTATGTATATATGTGTGTGTGTATATATATATATATACATATATATATCTAAATATATACGTATATTTACAGATATATATGTGTGTATATAGGTACGTATATATGCATATATACACACATATATACATATATATATATACTTATATACACACACACATATATAATTATATGTACATATATACACACACACATATATATATATGTGTATATATATGTGTGTATATGTATATAATAGGACATTCCCTAAAAAGACATATGGGCTCCCTTAACATGTGACCTCTAGAGGTTAGAATTACAATATAGAAAAATTACAGTAAACTTAGAGGATTTTTGTACTTCGCTGTTAATATGCTGTGATGCTCCATTTTGTCTTTCTGTTCTCTGCCCTGAATAAAAGTCTAATTCTAGCAACAGTATCCCTATGGTGTCTGTCCTGCCAGATACCCCCAGCTGATTACAGTACATGTGACTTGACTTAGAAAGTTTGATATAAGTGTTTTGCTCCTCATATACTTGTAGACCACGTTGCTGCAGTCACAGCTGGAAAGTAAAAAATCTGAAAATATCCTGGAAAACTTTGTAACACTGTAACTCTGTAACACTGACAAAAATACAGGTTGGCTGCATAAGGATTACTTGGTTGTACAGAATATTAGCAATCTAGATACCATCACGCTAAAGTACGGCAGAAGACTGCCCATTCCATGACCTTTATCTTGAAAATTTGTCCTCTTTATTCCATTTAACAAGACCTACTATATACTGTAGTACTGTCTTTGACATCAGTGTACTACACAGCATTTGGGGGGAAAAGTATGCGTTCAAGAGCTCCAAAACAAAACCAAAAATTGTTGAATATTGGACATGTTTTTATATATCCAAATCCAGTTTCTTCTATTTAGCCTTTTTCCCGATTCTTGGGACCACATTGCTATCAGAGAAGTAGTCTATGATCACAGAATTATACAATTGTATTTTTTTTTAAAGAAAAAAAGTGCAATATAACTCGTTACAGCGCTGGACTCCATCATCAATAAGGAAAGTTGGGGAAAGAGCCCATAATGAAAGTACAAAGTTTACAAAGCAGAAGCCGCCCCTTTTAGAAATTGAAACCTATGCTTGTGTGCCTGGAAAGTGAAAGTAAAATTGTGTGAAAGTGAGAGTTAAGCTTGTGCGGGTACGGGCAATGCATTTATTTTGGGTCTACCATACATTTTCCGGAGTTATATCTAAGTGTAGTTGAGTGTGTGCTTGTGTGCCTGTGACTATTCTGCTTCATCCAAGTCATTTTATGCACAGGCTATTTAATCGATTGCAACGGAACAGTTCAGATTGTCTTACAAAACGTGTTACCTCTCAGCCGAGGAGGCTTTATCAATAAATGCTCAAACAATATAGAAACACAGGAGTGCCAAAATGAAAAGGAAATACATGCAAAAATATAAAGAGAATCAATAATGCAAATATATACAAATTTCACATCTGTCACCCTGTCAATACCTGATCACACTATTCCTGCTTACAGTGACTCTGTAGTAGCTATGTTTAAATGTAATGACAGACAGGAAATAACATCAATTTCACTTTACCATGCACATACTTTGCGTCAACGTCTTACACAATGGAGTCCATATCAAAGCTGCTGACAGAATTGGCTAACAGGCTGGATGGGACTGGTCACCCTGGCAGAAGGACCCACCCACTGGAAAGGCAGTAGGCGGGTCCATGAATAGACATTGCTTTTTTCATTTAGCATCAGGCATCTGGTAAATGCAAAGAGGAAAAGCAAATGGAAAAGACAAACCAGGAAATTCAATGATGAAATAAAAAAACACGACAGTACAGAAAAAGCAATGACAAAATGGAATTACAATATTAATATATACATAATAAGTAATATATACATTTGTATATTTTCGTATTATTGATCGTCTTTATATTTCCACATGTGTTTCCTATGATTCCATAAAAGAATAGGTGGGACAAACACAAGTCAGACTAGATAGTACAGTTGTAGTCTGAGAACTTGGTGCAAGATCCAGTGTAATTATACTGTAAAGGAAAAGGTGTGTTTGTGTCTTGAAGGCCTTTATGTGAATTTATTAGACTGACAATTCCCTGAGCTATTACAGTGTATAATAGCTCATGGATCAGAATGATGGATTGAAAATTTATATGTGTTCTCCAAAAAATATTGGCCGGGCAAAGTGCCCAATAGAAAAGGGCACAGTGTCATTATCTTATTTTACCAAAATTACCACAGTAATACCATGTATTTGTCTATGCCTTTCACAGAAAATCCAGTGAACTTAATACACACTATATACTGTCCCACAATCAGATAATTAGATGTGTGATGAAATCTGTGACAGCGTCTGGTTTAACATAATAAAAAATATGTTAAATAGCAGTTGATTTGTGGTGCTGTTCATGCAGAGCATTAACTCAGAAAAAAGCTGGTATTTAGTGATGGTGTGGAGTCATTGCCTGTAAATTGTAAGCAACCTTGAGACTACTGCAGAGGAGAACATAAAGCTTTAAAAGTGCAAAACTATTTAGCAAGAGAAACATCTGCAAGACTGAATTGCTTCATTATTACTACATTGGCTTCCAAATTACAATGTGCTCAAGGCTCAGGATATAAAGGCTCTTTTCATAAGGCTCTTTTCATTGAACAACTCAAGCTGGTGCTTTAGAACAACAACAAGCGGTCTGCGGATCTAGTGGTCACTAAGGCAAAAACTCAAACATGGGAGGAATTGGGAGAGGTCATGGAAAACGTCCGGACGGCTTCAAAATGATTCTGGACCATCATCCGCCTTCTCAGAAGAGGGAAGCAGTACATAGTCAACACCGTGTATGGTTGGGATGGTGTGCTGATGACCTCGAATCGAAATGTTGTGGACCGGTGGAAGGAAAACTGTGAAGATCTCCTCAATCCCACCAACACGTTTTCAAACGAGGAAGAAGTGCCAGGGGACTTTGTGGTGGGTTCCCCCATATCTGGGGCTGAGGTTACAGAGTTTGACAAAAAGCTCCTCGGTGGCAGGGCCCCGGGGTTGTATGACATCCGCCTGGAGTTCCTTAAGGCCCTGATTGTTGTGGGTGTGTCTTGGTTGACACGACTCTGCAGCATTGCGTGGACAACAAGGGTGGTACTCATGTATTGGCAGACCGGGGTGGTGGTCTCGCTTTTTAAGAAAGGGGACCGCAGGGTGTGTATGGTGGGATAACACTCCTCAACCTTACTGGTAAGGTCTATTCAGGGGTTCTGGAAAGGAGTATCCGCCGGATAGTTCTCATATTCAGGAGGAGCAGTGCGGTTTTCGTCTTGGTTGTGGAACAGTGGACCAGCTCTATACTCTTGGCAGGGTCCTTGAGGGTGCATGGGAGTTTTGCCAATCAGTTTACATGTGTTTTGTGGACTTGGAGGAGGCATTCAACCGTGTTCCAAGGGGAACACTGTGGTGAGTACTCCGGGAGTATGAGGTCTCAGACCAAATAAATTAAGATAGTTCGTTCCCTTTATGACCGGTGGAGTTTGAGTCGCATTGCCGGCAATAAGTTTCCAGTAAGGGTTGGACTCCGCCAGGGCTGCAATTTGTCATCAATTCTGTTCATTACTTTCATGGACTGAATTTCAAGGCGCAGCCAGTGAGGGAAGGATGCAATGCAAGATGCACAGGTGGATTGGTGCAGCGTCTGTAGTGATGCGAACTCTGCATCGGTCCATTGTGCTGAAGAGGGATCTGAGCCAAAAGGCAAAGCTCTCAATTTACTGGTTGATCTACGTTCCTACCCTCACCAATGGTCATGAGCTTTGGGTAGTGACCGAAACGACAAGATCTCGGGTACATCTGCAAAAATTAGTTTTCTTTGTAGGGTGGCTGGGCTCTCTCTTAGAGAGATGGTCAGAAGCACTGACATCCGGGAGAGACTCTGAATAGAGCCGCTGCTCCTCCACATTAAGTGGAGCCAGATGATATGACTCGAGCATTTGGTTAGGATGCCTCCCTGGTGTTCAGGGCTTGTTTGACTGGTAGGAGGCCTCGGGGAAGACCCAGGACATGTGGGAGAGATTATAGCCCCATCCACACAAAGATGATCCGAGGCCTAAACGCATAAATACTTCATCAAAATGGCGTATCATCCACACGAAGCCGGCGTTTTCACGGGCTGTAAACGAACACTTTTGAAACCGGGTCCCAGAGTGGAAAGATTTGAAGACGCCGTTTTTGCGGCTCCGTCTTTATGGCTTCGCCCGTGCTTTTATAAAAAAGTCTTGCGCCATAGCTCCACCCCTTTACAAACGCACATTCGCTAAACCCCAAAAACGGAAACAACAATGGCCGTGTACATTGTTGCTTTTGTCCTGCTGAAGCTAGAAGCCAATTGTCGCTATTGCTGCAAAATCTGCTTCTTCTTCATTTTCGAGAAGAACAACAAATGCTGGAAGACACAGCACGTCACTTTATTCTGGTTTTACGGTATAATCCAGTGTGACTTGATCCACATCATCATCGGTCCAGTTCGGCCAATAATCTTTGCCGCCAAGTTTACTGTTTACAGGCTGTCTGCGCATGCTACGCAATAATGCTACGCAAGCACTACGCATGCTCAGTGTTTGGTTGCCGGTCTGTCACGTGTTTCCGCTTTAAGAGAGTCACAGCGCCACTAACAGCTTTGGCATATGTATTACATCGTTTTCACTTTTTTTCAGTACATTCATATGGACGCACAGAGTTTCTAAACTGGCTCCATCTTTACAGAAATAGTTTGGAAATGATGAGCATTTTGTCTTTGTGTGGATATAGTCTCTTAACTGACCTGAGAACGCCTCGAGATCCGCTGAGTGGACTTGGACAAAGTAGCCAGGGAAAGGGAAGTCTGGGCTTCCCTGGTAGGCTGTGGCCCCCGCGACCCGACCTCGGATAAGCGGAAGAAGACGGACAGACGGATGGATGGTAATTCAAAATGGTGACGTCACAAAACTTAATATAAAGCAGAGTCAAATGAGACAGTTTTTTTGGATCTGGCCCCCCTCAAAGAGTCATAAATCCCGTCTCTTTTTGCTTTACTGTAGTACACCTCTATCTGTATCCATCTAAATGATCTATCTATTTACCCATCTGAATTATCTGTACCCATATCTCTAGTCAGAGTGGGCATAAACCAGAAAAACGTGAGTGTATGTGCTGTATTTTGTAGAGCGGACCCAATTATATACAGTGTATATGTATATATAACACTGAACATCTGACTGATTCAGAGGAAGACTGGGTGAAAGTGTTGTGGTCAGATGAGACCAAAATTGAGCTCTTTGGCATCAACTCAACTCGCCGTGTTTGGAGGAGGAGGAATGCTGCCTATGACTCCAAAAACACCGTCCCCACCGTTGAATATGGAGGTGGAAACATTATGTTTTGGGGGTGTTTTTCTGCCAAGGGGACAGGATAATTGCATCGCATCAAAGGGAGGAAGGATGGGGCCATGTACCGTCAAGTGTTGGGTGAGATGGGTCGTGGTTGGGTATTCCAGCATGACAAAGATCCAAAACACACGGCCAAGGCAACAAAAGATTGGCTCAAGAAAAAGCATATTAAGGTCATGGAGTGGCCTAGTCAGTCTCCAGACCTTAAAATCTGTGAAGGGAGCTGAAGGTTCGATTTGCCACGAAACCTTAATGACTTGGAGAGGATCTGCAAAGAGGAGTGGGCCAAAATCCCCCAGAGATGTGTGCAAAACTTGTAGCCAACTACAAGAAACGGCTGACATTTGTGATTGCCAACAAAGGTTTTGCCACCGAGTACTGAAGCACGTTTTTCAAAGGGATCAAATACTTCTTTCCTTCATGGAAATGCAAATTAATTTAATTTAATTTAACTCTTTTTGAAACGCATTTTTCTGGATTTTTTTTTGTCATTGTTGTCTCTCAGTGTTCATATAAACCTACCATTGAAATTATAGACTGATCATTTCTTTGTTAGTAGGCAAACTTACAAAATCAGCTGGGGATCAAAGAGTTTTTTCCCTCACTGTATATATATATATATATATATATACATACTCCCTGTTTTAAAATACTTATAATGTATTATTATGTTGTAATATTTGTCTAAATTTTTTTGTGTATGTTCAATGATCCAAGTCGATTCTACCAAACCAACAACAATGGAAGAACTTGAAGGTCGAATACGACAAGTTATGTCCTATCCTACTAGAGTTCCCTGTGAAATCAGTTAATGCGGTTCTCAGGCAGCTTAAAAAACTGGTGGAGAATGCTGGCGCCCATATATAATTTTAAATAAATATCCATGCAATACACATTCTTCTCATGTTCATTTCTTATAAGAATTATAGTTCCGAAATAAGTGACAAGTACAAAAACAGGGAGTTATTGCCCCATGGGTAGCTGCGTGACCGTTGAAAACACTTTTCTTTTTAACATCTGGAATGGCATTCGCATGTGTGCTCGAGATTCAATTCAGAATTGTTCATCATAATAAAATATTTTTATCCAAAAATGCGTTATTACCAGTGGGTGTCACAAGATCTTGCGAGATTAAAATGTGACAAGAATACTTGTTCAGAAAAGAAGAAGAAGAAAATAGGGCGGCCCGGCATTATGCCAGGGGGGTTAGCATGCACATTTTTTATCATTACTGTATTTTTCAGACTACAACCTGCTACTTTTTTCTCTCTCTTAGAACCCAGCGGCTTAAATAACAAAGCGCCTTGTTTATGGATTTTTTTTGCCACTTTGGGTGTGTTCAAATTATCTTCTGACTGACTAACCCGGGACGGGAGTTTGAGGCGGCAGGGCGCAGCGACGGCGGCCGGAGGTAACGGAAGCACGGTTTCTTTCTCACCCAGGCACCCGTGGCGGCGTTCACTAAAGGATTTCTATAGGCTGAGATGTTTTACTGCAGTCTTACAGGCACTGTTTGGAAACAAAAGTACTTAAAAAAAAAAAACACATACAAAGTCTTTCTGTGGAAATCTTCTTTTTCACAACGTTTATAGCCGCGGCGTATGGTTGCGCGGAGGTGTGGGGACAGAGGCGGTTTTAGGCGCGAGCAAACCGGCCGGGGCGGCATTTATTTGTGTCACATGGGGGGCGGTACGAGCACTGGGGAAAAAAAAAAAGATCTGCGGGGGGGTGCTCGGAGTGGTCTCGCCCGGGGAATAATCTATCAGAGTTTTGGACCTCAAAAAGTGGGGCGCGGCAAAAAAAGTTTGGGAACCACTGTAATAAAGCAATTAAACAAACAAGAAACATATTACAGTTGCTGGCCGACATATATTTCCTTGTGCATACAGGTCTGTTCTCCTTGTTTCCTGCAGAAAGAGGGATCACTCTTTGCAATATTTTCGACACATGTTTTTTCCATAGAATAACAACATGAATGGAGTTATCCCTTTTGTCACTCTCTTTGTCTTGGTGGGTGCAGGCGGGGCTGGTAGCATACACACAGAGTGTAGAAGAGTGTAACGTAGTAGAAATTTAATTAGTACATTACAGTATATTGTCACATAATGTATTTTTTTTACAGTACGTTTCTTAAAAGTAATGTTAAAATCTTGTCTCGAAGATCCTAATTTGTGTATCTCGTGACTAATTGGTACTTTTTATGTTTTTAACATCAGCATTTCGTTCACAAATCCTGTACATACAGAGAACAAAAACATTTGGTCTTCCCTCACTGTGCCCTCAGAGCAGGGTTGTCAAACTCGTGCCATGGAGGGCCGAGACCCTGCAGGTTTTCTTTCCAACCGACACTAAAGCAGGTGATTTTAATGATCAACATCTCCTTCAATTTGAGGGAAGGAGCTCATCAATTACAACTGCTGCTGAATAAACTAGTTAGGGAAAACCCTGAAGTGTCCCTCCAGGGCACAAGTTTGACACCTATGCCTTAGAGAATCACATGCACATTTCCAATAAAGACAATGTCACCATGTGATAAGATGGCCAAAAGATTGTTTTTTGGTAATACTTAGAGAGAGGACAATAAATACTGATAATACAAAATCTCCACACCAAAGCATCCAAAATTGGCAACAAATCCTACAACTGAGGATTAGTTGGCATGCATTGAGGAACATCAGGTGTTGAGCATCAGTGTGGAACACACAGCATGGCGCTACATATAATGCTTCTGATGCATGAACAATTCCAATGGGCATTGAGCTGATGGGCAGTCATGAATTGGTGTGTAACATTCCTGCCTGAAAGGGATGATTTTTGAAATTTTTTTAAGGAAGATGATACTGCAACAGAAAATGTTCCCAGATTAACACACCGCGCTTTCATCAGTGCTAAATGAATGTATTTAAATACAGCTTTCTCGTTTTTGGTAAAGTGATTTTCCATGTTTATCAAAGAACATTTCACACCAGTCTCACAGCTATTAGACTGTCTGAGCAAATATAGCATCCATTTGTTTTTATGTTTAGTCTGGAAACAAAACAATACTCCCAAGCAGCACAGTGCCAAGCTGATGCTGCATGCAAGAAATGCGCCCTGAATGTAAATAAACAGGAAACCAAATGTTGAAATCTTTTGCAAAATCTTCTAGAAGATGTGTTAGTGATCTAATGTGTCATGCCATTTGACAGGAATTAACTGGGCGCAGCCAGCAAGAAGATGATAGAAGAAGATAACAGTAACAGAAAAAACACATTAGGCTGAGCAGATCACTGGAATAGGGAAATTAACATCTTCTCTCTCTAGTGTTTATGGAATAGTATTAATTTATTGATTTATCCCAAATGTATTGGTGTAATTAGTTGGCAGCCCGTCCCAGTAAATCTAATAGCCAGTCTGTCCTTGGTGCTTGGGAAAGACAATTACTTTTTTCTATCACTCTCCAGTGCTGTCACAGTTCAGTCCTGCTTACAGATTGAGGCTGACAGCAGATCCACGTGGCACTAAATGATTTAGATTGAGTCGACAGCAGTTCACGTCTACAGTATGTGTGAGAGTTAAAAGTGTGAGGGAGTTGTTGTTAGTGTTCTCTGCATGAGTCAAATTAAAGATTAATTCGGTGCAAAGCGTTATAGGATAATTTGAGGAGCCGCTACCCACAGCAGGACAAGCAAGAGAGAGGCAGGGAAGACTATGGGACTGGGGGGTACTGACCATTTACATGCTTCTGGAAATCACTGTGTTTGCATGGCATTTTGTACTAGACCCCCTAGAATTTAATTAGATCATTTAAATGAGACCCAGGTCTTTTCTCAACTTTATGATGCGGCCCATGAGCAAGCTACTAAGAATAACTTTATGTAACCCCTTCTGTCACAGTCCTGTTGAGACTGGTGATCTTCTGTATAAGTTAAATTTACAGTGCAAGTTGCTGAAAATATATATTTAAATCCCCTCTAGGTGTGTTGTCTATCCTTACTCCTTCCACGTATCTAGGGTCAGGTCACGGGGGAAGCAGCCTAAGCAGAGAAGCCCAGACTTGGGCACCTCCCAGGGGATTCAGATGAATTCTCAGTCCCAAGACAGTCTCTCCAACCGGTGCTGGGACTTCCCCAAGGCCTCCTACCGGTTGGACGTGCCATGATCACCTCTTTAGAAAGGCGCCCAGGAGTCATCCTGACCTAATGACCACTGGTGCGGACGGGAACGTAACTTGACTGGTAAATTGAGCTTTGCCTTTTGGAAAATGGATATTACTGCAACGTAGGGTAGTGCAACACATATTTCTGTCCTGGCTGGTGAAGTATAACATGTCTCAAGCAACAATAATGTCAATAACAGCAATTAAAAATAAGAATGGAGTGTAAACCCTGAAACTGGCAGTGCTTAGTCAAGTGAAGTGACTTATCATCCAACAATGCTCCAGCTCTTGCTTTGTGGACGTCATGCATAATTAAAAGGTAGTTTTATATAATTTGAGTTTTATTATACAGCTATTGACTTGTTTTTATAGTTGTGTGGCAGTTGTTTAAATGTGACCCACTGAGGGCAAGCGCAAATGGACGAACATATCAGAGGTTGACCAGAATTCTGAAACACACTGTGTTCAACCTCAGAGGATTCCACTTCAGATATGTTTTTTGGTTTTTGCAATTCCTGTCCGTAACCCATCTGCTCCAGCCAGCTCCACATTTGGCCTTGGGCTTGAACAAGTGTCGCAGAATGAGAGTCTAGAGTGCTAATAGCCTGAGCTGTCAACTTGCTTCACAGAGTAATGTTTACCGACGTACACCCGCGCAACTGCTCCAGCTGGCAACTGATTCTATGCTTTTTTATGCCCCGTCCACACGTAGGCGGGTATCTCAAAACAGAGGTTTCTCCACGTTTTTGCCTATCATCCACACGTGTCCGCAGATATATTCTTGTCCTTTTGGTTTATGCCATCAGGGGTTGCCACAGCGGATCCTGTCCGCATGGTTTGATTTGGCAAAAGTTTTAACGGCACTAAAAACAAAGGTTTTCAAAACCTTTAAAGAAGTAACTGTTTAGTAACTGTTGCCTCCTACAAGTTTGGCATTCTTTCCCAATGCATTTAATGGTTACATGAGGATGCATTTTTTTTAATACGAGGTTGTGTGTTGACATTATTTTCTAGTTTAACATGTGGTATTATTAAACATGTCTTCTCATATACAGCCATTTAGCACTTTACCTTTGGTTGTCACCACATTGCATGTGATTTATTGCATTTCCACAAACTACACTGACTTGTTAGTTGAATGATGTGATTCATTTTGCACATTCTATAATTTAGCATTAAGTGTGTAAATGTAAAATAACATATTGGAAGTTTGTTCTTAACAAATACTCTTCAGTGAAGGTAAACTGTGCAGGGTAAATCCACTCCACAGCTTTAGTTGGCAGGCAAATCAGTGCAATAGTAGACCTGTCTGGAGCAGTTATTGCAGAGGAGTTGTTGAGACAAAATGAAATGAGGCTGCTGGAGTGTTTAGGAGACATACAATAGTTCTGATAGTAACAGTAACAAAATCAAGGGGTCATTCTAGCGGACAAGAACCTTACATAGTGGTCGCTTCACAAATTTCTTTACCACTGGGCTGCATTGTGCACAAGGTAAGTCGCTTTTTTCACAGATGCACATGCATTATATGCAGAAATGTCTAGTAAGGTGTAAAATAAGCTCTAATTAAGTAATTATATCACAGGTGAGTTCTACACCTTCAGTGATCACACATAGAAAAAAACATATCACACTCACCTGCAGGCAAAATAAAGTCTTCAACCAGTACACAGGTTTTTTGACAGTTTAAGGCCCCAAGGACAAGGAAAACATACGTCATAACAAAAGAGAAAATATGTCTGCCCCAGAACCCAGCACACAGGACAGCACAACTTAGCACTTTTACACAGCAGCATCATGCCACAATCAGATGATAAGATGCGTTCCCATCAGGCTCTCATATGATGTGTAAAATACTTTGGTTTGGTAGCAATGATGGCCTCAACAATCACTTTTCTCTCAACGGAGTTAGAGAAGTATTAAGTGTTAAACTACATACCAAGTCCAGCATTACAATGCAGCAATAGCTCTACACACAGTCGCCCTACCTCTGTTACTGCTCTGATTGTACCGCAGGAAAAAAAATACTTCTGATTGGCTTCATCTGAGCACCAAGTTCATGGGGTGACAGATGTAAGAGATATGCCTCACACACTTGTTAAACACATTTTAGTATGAAATGTATAGGTACTCACCTCTAATGAATGAAAATCTAAAATGATTGATGAACAGATGATATCGGAGCTGCAATGTAGACGTTTTTCAACAGTGGTACATGTATGCTGTCCATTTGACATGTATCATCATGGTATTTATGCATTAATAATACTGATTTATGGTGAATTAAATGTGTTTTTTGCAGATACAATAGCCTATGTTCTAAAAAAAAATGTTGCCAAATATTTGCGAGGCAGTGAATGCTACATTTCTGGTATGTGGTTATGGTTTAATTTGTTTCAAACATGCATACATTGCACAATGAATGATTCATGTTACATTCCACAGTTCCACATGCCCGAAAAGGAGTAGGAAGAAGAAGAGTTGATATGTGGGAATCCACTGTACAATATCCACAATAAAATATAGTTTTACTCATTTGTACTCCTTTGTAGGACGGCAAGAAATTCAACTTTTGCATTTAAACCATCACTGAACACAGCAAGCACACTTTATAATCAAAACTTGAGGCCCTTTGGTCACAGCACACACTACCTCCCAGCACCTCTACATGATATATTCTGTGGTGAATATATATATTTGACAAAAATGATAATCTAGGAAACTACGAGATTTATATTGTTGAATCAGCAATATAAAAAATGCATTGACCATCTAAAAAGCAGTTGCTCAGCAGAATGTGGCTGGATTTTCACCACAAATGAATACTGGAGTAGAAAAGCATCTGACATAATAGTAGTCTATTGATAAAGCGCTTCTATCATCACACAGTTCTATTTACTTGATGGCAGGCGGCTCAACGACAAAGTAAAGAAACCAATGTTCTTTCAACCATGAAGAGGTCCTTATCAGTGCAGCTGTGGGTAAGCTCTATTGTGGGTTAGTGTTGGTGGACTGAACGAGCCTACAGGAGAGGCTCTCACAGAGAGGATAACTGGAAAAAGCAGATTAACTGAAAAGTGTACGTGTTATTTATGAGGTTCTGCTAGGAGCTAATCATTTTTTTTTCCCACAACCTTTGGCATATGACAAGTATGAAAAGCCGTTTTATGTTTACAGTTTTGTCTGCATACATCCTGAAAAGAATTACAGACATTATCTTACTTCCTGTGTCTCTTTTGTGTGAATTATCTTCCTCCTGCCTCTTTGTGTTTTATACACACACACACATATACATACATACATACATATATAGATACACATACTGTATGTGTGTATATATATATATATATATATATATATATA
>QODF01000180.1:257284-310322 GCA_024372805.1 Oostethus manadensis
ATTATTGTGCTAAATCCTTGTAAAGCTTGTGACATTACTCATTATTATACCATCACCACATATCAATATAACATGTATTAAAGATAATTCCTGGGTTTACTATACAGCAAATATACAGTATATATACACATACCCATGCATACATATATATACATAAAAATAAAAATAAAAAAAATAAAAAATAAAAATTTTGCATACAAGAGATATTTCATTAAAAGATATAATAGTAATCAGTGTTAATGGTAATAATAATTAGTATGGATAGCATGTGTCCCGCATGAAGAGAAGCCAAGGACTTGTGGAACTGTTGCCTGAGAGGGACTGCGCTCTAGCACCATCTAACACCAACACTCCTGGCCAAGTGTCCTATACTGTGCATTAAAAAGACAGGATTTTGGAGGTCAGTTGCTAGGAGATGGATGATTTCAGTGTATGTACACTGACTTTCCAGTGACTTTGTCTTTGATTGAAAACGACAAGTAAATGAGGCAGAATTTACATATACACAATAAATAAACACATTTATGATGTAGGCCTTTACTGTATAATCCATCTATCCATTTTCTATGCCGCTTATCCTCATTGGGGTCGCAGGGGTATGCCGGAGCCTATCCTAGCTGACTTTGGGCGAGAGGCGCGGTACACCCTGGCCAGTCAATTGCAGGGCACATATAGACAGACAAACATTCACACTCACATTCATACCTATGGACAATTTCGAGTCGGCAATTAACCTAACATGCATGTTTTAGAATGTGGGAGGAACCCGGATAGTATATTTAATAGAACTCATTTTATGTGGGAGGAAATCGGAGTAAACCTTGGAACAGATTGGGGCTACACCCAAAGCAATGTCCAAATATTCATCTATTTAAATCAAGATACAAAGAAATGGTTCTGTCTCAGTACATGAATGAGGAAAGTAGTATTTGAATCTTACCTGGTGCTTGAGGTACTATACGATACAATAGAAGGGTCATTAGTAATAACTATGTAAGTCCGAGATAATAAGTCTCTTTAAGCCTCTTTAATCTCCTTGTAGAATGCACTAACTGTATGGCCATTTATTTAACATCGACTCAGAATATAATAGGAATATCATACCACTGGAATTAATGATACACCTCAGATCACACATGTATAGTACATGTATAGCTTATACATGATCTTCTCCAATCGGAAGCATTGTTTACTTGCTTGATTTTGGCCTTTACCATTTTTATTGTCATTATTATATTTGTATATAACAATTCATATATAACAACCTAGATAAATCCTCATTTCAGAATCATAGACTAGAATTATTTTAAACGGAGCTAAAAGTGATGATGATCATTGTAATAATTTAATACATGGTCAGACTGTAATAATAATAAATGTAATAACCATTAAATTTATCGATCAAAATTTTTTTGTATGGCTAAAAGATATGTCATATACAGTATATTGAGTGTAAATATAGTCACCGTAAAGCTGCAGTCAAGGAGTGAAGGCAAAAACATGCATATTGGCGTGGACAAGAGTAAAACTGATTAATGGGCTGAAATCATACAATCAAGGAATGCTCTGTCGGGAACAGAATGTGAAAAAAATGATTCAGGAAGTCTTGGAAAGTACAGACCATGTTGTGAGACCAGGTCCCAGTCCAATGCTCACTAGTGATCCTCAACGAAGATGTAAGGTAAGGGGACTGAGGTGATGGATAGGTAGGGAGCAGTACTTTGTGAAGGATTGATTGAAGCAGGAATAGATTTAGGTTTTGTTGTGTATGTGTGTGTGTGTGTGTGAGAGAGAGAGAGAGAGAGAGAGAGAGAGAGAGAGAGAGAGAGAGAGAGAGAGATACAGTGACAATGTATTATCCCTACTGACTATTTAAGAAGCCCAGAAAAATGAAGATATCCAGTAACAGATGAAATCAGTGCAGCTTTGCGTGGCTGAAATATAGCTAGTTCGAAGGTAGTGATGGTAAACTTGATTCTTTGGAACATTTCTGAAGGGCAAGGACCTTGAATTTTGTTATTTTGTTGTATGGAAAACTATCGCTCACCCACATCAAAGTATACGTCACCCCCACCCTGGAGTCATACCATTTTGAACACAAGCCCAACCGATTGACAGACGACATCCACTGACATTCTTCAGACATCTCTGACCCACCCAGAGAATCCTGGCTCCTATGTCAGGATGTTGTTTGTCGACTCATGAGACAAACACAATAATTATATTTGCAGACGACACAACCATTGTATTGTGATCACCAACAACAATGAAGCAGATTACAGGGACAAGAAACATTCGCAAACTGGTGCCTGCCTTGTGGCATGCCCACTCTTCCAATGGACTGAGACAATCTTTGTGGCAAAGACATTAGGACTTGGTTGCAAGGGGACAGTACTCCTCCTCCTCTGTTTAGCGAGGGTCTCTCTAATTTGACATTGATGACATCTACATGAAATCTGGCCTTGGTGGAATGTAGTCACGGCTATGGTTACAGCTGAGAATACAAACCAGTCTGATAATTCCTCGCTTCATGTATTGTTTATTTATTACTAGATTCAAACAAAACAATGACGGACGGCACAACTGCACAACTAAAATTCACATAATACTTTTCAAAAGCTGAAATGGAACCATGACAGATATTAGACTCTAAGAAGCAAATACTATACAACACTTTGGGCCGTTCAAGAAAAATCAAGATTATTGATTAAATATTCACACCAAAGCCAGTGGTTAAATTTCACTGTCAGTCATTCTTGGCTCAGCTGTTGTTTCTAAAATTCGATTACCATTTTACTTTACAAAAGTGTTGACCTGTTTCTTCTAAAAATAAGCCAGTCAGTGTTGGACCAATGAGACAAGCAACATGTCCGAGTCAAAGCGTTGCCGTCCAGCTGGTTCGTTCCTAGGAAAGGGAACAGATGGCTGCCTATACAGTTTACAAGGAGGATAAAAAGATGAACCTGTCGGACGAAAACCTTGAACTAAAATGTACACCATATTCCGTCTGGAACCGATGAATTTCACGGCTTCACTAAATGAAGGTTTTTCAGAACAATATTAATTAATAAATCATGCTGTTCCGTGGCCTTTACACAATTTGACAACATCATGAAATACTTGCAACTCAACTTGGACTCTGACATCTCTGACTTAGCTTGACTTGAAAAAACTTGAAAAAAAGTGATCGAGATGGTTGTGTAATTTGCCCCATTGCCTCAATGAATGCATCTATTTATGTCCACTCAGGTTTAAGAGCATGCTGTGTCAGCACTCTTTTTCTGCGATTAAGTCTTGTCACACTGGTTTTATTTTTTTTAAATATAAAACAATTCAAATGCATTCATTGTATTTATCAAATGTAATAGATGTTTATTTGGGAAACCCTAAACAGTACTTAGCACATGTGTGGAAAGCTCACTTCATTTGGTCACGCTAGTTGAAAAAACAAAAAACAAATATACATACATATATATATATATATATATATATATACACACCACACACACACACACACACACATATATGTATACGTGTATATATTTGTACATATGTGTATATATATATGTGTATATGTATATATGTCTATGTATATATATATATATGTGTGTGTGTGTGTGTATATATATATGTATGTATATATGTATAAATACACATATATGTATATATATATACACATATATATGTATATATTATATATATATTTGTGTATATGTATATGTGTATATGTATATATATATATATATATATGTATATATGTATATGTGTATATATACATATGTGTATGTATATGTACATATATATATGAAATATATACATATGTGTATACATATGTATATATATATATACATATATATATATATATATATATACACAACCCACACACACAGACTTGGCTTTCACTATCCAGGCACTCAGGCTTATTCAAACAGATTCAAACTGATTGGGAACTGAACATACGCCGCCCGCATGAGATACTATTAGTGACCACATGTGAGTGAGAATCTCTGCTAAGTTTGTTAAAAGGGGTTTGCCACAATATCAGTGTAATGTTAGAGATTAAATAACATTGGAGTTATATTACTGCAAATGCATTTGTCCACTCACAAGCAGCTTTTTCTCATTGTTGTACAAAAATGGCAAAAATAACACCAACAACAACTCTCCATGTAGCTCCATGATAATGTTTTTGGATAACACATCCTAGATTACTGCATTTGCGCTTTGAATGATTAGATTCACTTGCAGATAAAACAGGTAATTCTGTTTTGACCAGTTTAACCTATATCGTCTGTTAAAATGAAAATGTTTCCTCGTGAATAGTTAAAAATAACTACTTGCATACGGAATACCCGTATAACACAAACACTTGAGATTAGAATTTAGCTGCCTGTCTCTTTTTATCCTTCAAAGGACAAAGACATTAAACTTAGCCATGTCCATTTAGGACAGTTGTCACACCCCATTTTCCAGAATACAAAGTTAATCGAGTATGAACTGCATCATCACCTCAGTATAATTTGGCCCCAACTCCTTGTGTCATCAGCTAAAATCACTCAAGTCGACCCATACCATTTTCACATTACTACAGCTTCCCATTTTTACTTTACTCTTTCTGTAGTTACATTAAATGTCATTCATTCTTTCAGAGGGATTCATTACATTCTTTTATCAGGCCAGTGCCACATTATGTACCTCTATAACACCTATTCTACTCTAGGTGTTCTCTATTACACCTTTGATCTCTAATGGAATTATACAAATAATACCCTTTTATGATGTTATTGCTGTCAGTTGTCAAGATCAAGGTGAAAAAAAAAATACATTTTAACAATTCAAAACTAAAGAAATTTCTAAATTCCATCCATCCCATCCATTTTCTATGCTGCTTATCCTCATTAGGGCTGCCGGGGTATGCTGGAACCTATCCCAGCTGACTTTGGGCGGGAGGAGAGGTACACCCTGGACTGGTCGCCAATCAATCGCAGGGCAGACAACCATTTACACGCCCATTCATACCTATGGACAATTTAGAGTCGCAGATTAACATAAAATGCGTATTTTGAATTGTAAAACTTAATGTGCTTCTTAAGATATTACAAAAATTCACTGAACGGACAAATGTATTCTTTACATTTTTACAACCCTACCTGATTTTATGATGCAAACATAGTTCCTGAAATTAGTTGACTAGAGTGATGCAACTTAATTTAGTTTGATACACTTTTTCTGTTATTCTAAAATAGTTTTGTTAAAACAGTCATACCAAATAAAAGCATTCAAAAAGTTTTTACTCGTGTCCAGTGACCAATATACTGCAGCCACCCTTCTTGTCAATAACCGTTAATAACAATCTTTGTCAATTGACAGACTATGAATAGAGTCATGTCCATTTCTTTCATTGACAACCAATTATTGATGCATCAGCAGCCACTGTTTTCCTCCATGGTCAATATCCCATTTAAGAAGAGGCCTTAAGTTCTCAATAAGGTATAAGTCATGTAAGGCAAGGGGCCATGTCTTTATTCTTTCATCCTTAAGGCCTTTACTGGCAAGCCATGCTGTGAAGTCTTTGATGCATGTGATGGAGCATTGTCACGCATAGTAATCATGGTCTTCTTGAAAGATGCAGTTTTTTTTCTGCACCACTGCTTGAAGAAAGTGTCAGTAGTTCTGGGAGTTGATTGTAAGTCCATGTTCAAACCAAAAAGCTTCAACTAGCTCATCTTCAATGATACCAGCTCATACTAAAACCGTTGCCACCTTGCAGTGGTCTGAATACCAGTGGAGTTTTGTGCCCATAACTGATCCAGCCATGGGCCTCCTCAGTCTGGTCTATCAAGAGTCAGTCTCACTTCATCGGTCCATAAAGCCTTTGAGAAATTAGTATTTCTTGTCCCAGTCTTGACGTTTCATCGTATGTGCCTTGTTCAATGGTCATCGGATTTTACATTATGATGTGGTAAAAATGGAAGCCAGAAACAATAAATCCTACAGCAACACATAAAAGAATGTTTGTTTTCTTCCTATATTTTCACAGATTTTCACACAGTCGTTCCCTGCCACTGTGTGGTTTGAATTGCACAGCTTTATCATGGATTTTCAAATGTATTTTATTAGTAGCTACTAGAGAATATTTCATTTTTAAAGAAGGAATCCTACTTTGCAAAAATTCACTTATCACGGCCGGGTCTGGTACCAATTTATCGCGATAAATCAGGGATTACTGTATTAGAAAGTAAACCTTTCATGCACACGTGTAGCATATCTGTCCAAGGAGGGTAGATGAATGGCAATATGCAGCAGGTACATAAAGTATAGTACAAAGCTGCCCAGCCTATATCATCAAGTCAAGCCGCAATCCAATCACATGACACCAGCAAATTACAAAAGGACACCTTATCGCAAAGTTAGTCTCTGGTTTGTAGTACGCCGGTACTACACTTAATGCAGAAACAATTGTTTGTTTCTCTCATGGAATCTAGAATAATGACATAGCATGTACTGTGCCAGCCAACCCGCCTACCATCTTTTAGCAAGAACTTTATTCAAGTGTATTATGAGTATACTTATTTTATACTAAAACCGAGGAAGTGTACTTGAAGTTGACTTTTAAAACTATAAACTATATTTTTTTTACTTAATAACAATATAGTGAAGTATACTTGGCTTATCCTTAAAAGTATAAACAAAAGTCTACGACTAGATCATTAATACTATGACTTACCCTTATACTATAACACTAAAACTTATACTGTACTTTAGTATACTTTTTATGTCTTTCTGCCACAAAGTACTAATATGTGTACTAATATGTGTACAAAGTACTAGTATAACCTGCTTCAAGTACATTTTAAGATCAGGTTATTGACTTGTGCTTAACATTTACTGTAATTTATATAACATTTTTCCATATAACATTTTCCATTCTCCATTAAGGCCTTGATTTTGTTGGTCTTTCTTTGAAATGAACATTTTTGAAAATATATCAAACTTGTTTTCAACAATCTGTCCTGTGATCTTGGAAATTCATCACTCTCTTGTGTACATACAGCACAGTATGACCTTGAACTAATACCTTAAGGGGTGTATATCAAGTATATAAATATCAAGTATATAAAGTGTGTAAAGAGAAAGTATATCAAGTATATAAATAAGAAGCTGCAAGTAATATGCCAACCAAACCTAAAGTATAACAAGTTAATTTAGAAAAATTACCAAAGTTTATAAAAGTATACTTAAAGAATAATATAATACCTTCAAATAGTGACTCAAAGTATATAACTAGTACAATGGCAGTATATAAGATAAATGTACATGTGGTATACTTTTTTTTAGTCATTTCTAAATTACTATCCAATTGATAAAATATTAATAAAAGGGGGTGGGCAACATGATTACATGTACTAGAAGTACATGGTCTTTAGTATACTTGTTATACGCACACTGTAGTATTCATTCTATGCCGCTTATCCTTATTATGGTCACGGGTATGCTGGAGCCTATCCCAGCTGACTTTGGGCGAGAGGCGGGGTACACCCTGGACTGGTCGCCAGTCAATTGCAGGGCACATATAGACAAACAAACATTCACACTCACATTCATACTGATGGACAATTTAGAGTCGCCAATTAACCTAACATGCATGTTTTTGGAATGTGGGAGGAACCCGGATAGTATATTTAATAAAACTCATTTTAAGTATACCAGTTTTTGCTAAGGGATTGACTAGACCCAACAAGGCGTCAGTGCATTGGCTAGTGATACTGAAATTGTAATAAGTTGTTAAACTGGCCATAAATAGTCTGGAAGTGGATTTATGGGAGAAAAGCCAAGCAAATAAACAGCTAAATATGTACTTACTGTATATGTGACTTTCAGCCTCTTTAGCTGTGTCTTATCTTGTGAACGTGTGTTTACTGGCTAATGACAGCTTTAGATAATGTTAGAAAAGTCATTGTCAGCTGAAAGTCCCTGTGACCAGTTTTCTATGCCACTGTACTACTGAAATGTCAGTTCTTAACTGTTCTCTTCTCTTTTCTCAGTACAGTGGTATAAAAAAATACCTCAATGAGCAAATGAAAAACTCTCTATGCTTTAATCAATGATTTCATATTGTTGGAGGAAAGGAGACTAAATTTTACTACCATGTGATTTAGATATGAATATTTATTTCCTGACAAACAAATCTAATACACAGAGCTCCGGGGTGCCTGCCTGTCCCTGTAGGCCTACAATGAAGTTAGTCTTACTACAGAGACAGACAAGGACACAGCTAACTGTCCCTCCCCGGCCTTTTGTACATTGAAGATGCAAATGTCGGTTGAGTCTCATCCAATGGGTGAAGACAGCGCCCTGGTTTGCGGACGGTATGGATCCAGTCAGATGAGGTCGCAATAGTGAGAATTGCAGCTCTAGAGAACCAATCAGCAAGGAGATGGTGACCCCCGTTGGTCCGTGTGAAGATGGCCTTCGCTCTGGATGTTGGCGCCAGCCGTCTGGGACAGGAGGTGGTGTTTTCGATCGGAGGGTTCCTGCCTTGGGTAGTTTATCAGTTGTGAGTCAGGTGTTTGGGTGCGTGATTATGGTCTGCAAGCTCTATGTGTTTAGTAACTGCCTGTAACTATTGAATATAATATGTCTGCTCAGGCGAATATAATGCTTAGCTAAATATAACATGACTGCTTAGCGCTTAAGCGGATTCAAATACTTAAAACAGAAACCCTTCCATATTTATTTGGGGAAAAAGCTTGAGATAACATTCAGCTTTTAGATAACTTTGGTCGGTGCATTAAATATAGTGATAATTGTAATAAAATTAAGTGTAGGCAAGGGTCTCATTTTTCAAATAGCTTCAGGCTTTAACCACACCCAGACATAAACAATGCACATTTATGAGGCTTCCATGAAACAAGGCAGTCAAAACAGCTAATTAGTGCTTTGGGACTATAAAATCCATTATAGGAGATGTGACTCAATTAAGAAGGCAGCATAGCCTGATTTTGTTGACAATCAGTCTTCCTCCTCCTGATCTCGCTGTCTCATTTTCTCTTGTGGTGCATTCAGTGATTCAAATACTTATTAAAATGACAACGTTTAGTGTGATCTAATTACTTCCATCAGCCTTTAGGAGTCAGGTGTCCATTTTTTCCTGATTAACGGCAGAATACAAAACTGCATGAATGAATCAATCTGGAATGTAAATCAGCACAATTCAGTACAGCACATAATGTCTATTTGGGTTCACTTTATTCGTCTTCTATGCTGGTATGCTGGAGCCTATCCCAGCTGACTTTGGGCAAGAGCCAGGATACTTACTGAAACTGACAGATCAATTGCAAAATAGGCTTGAAAACGAGTGACACAGTTTGGGTAGGAATTTGCTAAACAAAAAAGCGAGGTGTTTGACTGGCAGTGATTGACACTGAATAAGTATAAACGCAGCGAGTTACAAGATCAGTGTGCGGCAATCGCTGTTTAGCTAGCAATTGGGCATAATAATATTACTATTGCAACGTTTGTACAATATTACTAAAGAACACTAGTAAAAAAATGTGGATTGACATACTGCCACCTTGGCATACTTTGCCACAGTTGAATGTCTTGTGGGGTTTTAATTTATTTCCATCTGCACAGGGTAATAAATATGAGTTTACCGTATATGAAACATTTCTTTCCAAACAGGCAGGTTACACGAGCACACATCTTACGCACATATATGCCTTTTAATGTTATTTTTCACAGTGAAAATACAAGATTCCGAAGTTTGGAGCGTCTTTGGATTAATTTGAAGAAAGGTGCGAAACTTCAACAGCCAGACAAAGAGAAGCGAGTATGGGGACTTTTTTGCTTTGTAACTGATTACTTTGAAATCGGAGTATTGAAAACACTATGCTTAGGCTGAAATGTTGTAACACAGTATTACAGAGAGAGAGATGTGTCATTATGTTAGGGGCTTTACACCATTTACTTATTTAGTTTTATTAATTGCACTGAAGGTGCACTGAAGACTTCTGTTTTATCATTTTTTAAATTATAGATATGAAATGTAGAATGTCAACTATTGATTCCATCAAAGAAAAACAGATCATTCAGCAAGTCTTTTTTGGTCTGTGTTTAAACAATATACTGTAAATTCCAGTGTTGTGTTCTAAAATGTGTGGCTATATTCTAACATCGTGACATCTCCTACACTTTAGAACTATTACTAATTGTTTAAATGATGCATTTACAGTAATAATGTAAAAAACACTATTACAAAGATAGTCTATCATTGTGTGGAGCTGGTTATGCATGCACACACTTGGTTGAGCAGCAACAAGCAAAGAAGGAAACATAAAAGCGGGGACGTTTTGGAATTGTATTGGACGTTGTTAACACATACATGCACCTGCCGGGGGATCCACACACTATGATGACTCACGTATACAATATACTACAGTATATGAGTAAATAGTTATTAAATAGGTCTACATACTATATCCACAAATAGAAATGCAGATGCAATAAAAACTTTTGGTGCATACCGACACCTTCTGTACCGGAATGTAGACGTATTCTTCTTATTATTTTTGTTTATGGCGGGTCGCAACCAAACCTTTGGTGCATACCGACACTTACTGTACTGGAATGTAGACACGTTCTTCTTCTTTTTGTTTACGGCAGGTCGTTACCAACGTTTAGGTGCATACCGGCACCTACTGTAATGGAGGCATGTTATTCCATCATATAGTAGAGAACAAACAAAAAAATGGATATGTTGCCATTTGCAAGTTAAAGGCAATGGATTTGACGATAAGTGCCACAAGTGCCACAGAAGATGGATGGATGGAAATTGATTTGCTTGTCAAGACAAGGAAACATGGATGCTTCTCTAGGGACTACTGCCAGATGTAGGACACTAAGACTGCCAACCTGTGTGATGAAGAAATTAGGATGCTGTTCAATTCTGACACAGAAGAGGAAGACTTTAGTAGTTATAGTTCTCAAGAGGAGAGCGAGAATAATTTTTGTGGTAGGGTATTGTACCTGAGCACCCCGCGCAAAGCTCTGGTCAAACAGTCTCATTTGTTTGTGCAGCATTTGTGAGTTTTGTTTTTGAGTTATTACAGTCTCTTTTATAGGTCAAACAAAGTTCATCCAGCCCCCTATTTTTTCCAAATGAAACCAAAATAATCCCATTTTGTTGCGCTGCGTTTGTGCTGTTTTGTGCATTTAAAATGAACACTTGTGCTGCTTTAATTTTTGAAATATTAACCATTAAAGTTTTGGGCTGTTCCCCTACTCTACATCTTATTGTTTGCACACACCGCATCAAATCCTATAAAATCGTTATGTTTTAGATCATACAAAGTATCGTAAACTGTGTATCTAGATTTGAATGAAATTGTCTATCATAATCCCTATATACATACCTAGTTTGTAGTAGATGTTTTTTATATGGTTACTGGATAGCTACAAATCATTTAACGGCATATATCAATTGAAAATCCAGAAAAAAACATCAAAGATTAGAAATGTATATTTGAGTGAAATACATTTTCAATCCTCAGGCAAGACATGCTTTGGTACTTGGTGGAGAAACACTTGTTGGCAGATATTTCTTGTAGTTGGTCAACAAGGTTGGCACAGGAGGGATTAGAGTCCATTCTTCTTTACCGATGCTCTCCACATCCTGAAATTTTCATGACTGTCGCTCATCTACTCATATCACACTCTCCCAAACCCTCTCCAAATTATTCAGGTGTTCGTTGGCCAATGACAGGCACGACGGAACATGTTTGTTCTTGAGCAGGGGGACTTTGTGGAAACTACTAGATTTCAATACATTACAGCCAAAGGTGTTATCAACTCATTGAGATCATTAACCATCTCCTTCTGTGTACTTCTGAGCTGATCCCTGACTTTTCTCAGACTCATCCTCAAGCCCCTTGAGATATACACGGCACTCCAAAGAGAGAGTGATTGACTCTTATCTGTTTATCCTACCCTGTTAATGATATTCCATCACTCTCTATTAAAATAAACCAACTATAAAATTTTGGGTTTCCATGTCTTTGTATGGGAGTAAATGTACATGGGATCAAATAATTATCCCCCCCACTGTATTTCAGATTGTGCACATTTATTTTGCAAAATACCTGTTAATTTCTTAATAAGATCAGTTGCCTGTGGAATTAATTGCTCAGTGTGTGAGCCTCCGACTGTTAAGTTTTATGTCTCATGAAATAGGTGGTTGTAAAATGTTCCTACCTGAGAATATTTGCATAGCTCACAGTAAAAATGAAAAATAAAAATGTCTTAAATAGATTTGGCTTATCCCACATATTCCAGTACACTTTGTCATGACATAAAAGACAAGAATAGCACATATGTCTCCCCGGTTGTTTGAAATGACAAGTCACACTTGCCGCTTCAACATGATGCTACAAACAAAAAGGCTCCTTAGTTTTTCACATTGTAGACTTCCTAAAATGAACTCACTATATCCATGCAATGTTTAAAACTGGGCAAGACACATCCATGTTAATAGTCTCCAAACATCATCAGTGTCAGTTATTAGGAATATATACAGTACATATAGGAATACAGAAACACACCCATTATCATAAATTCTACATCAAAAAACAAGCTGGCAATGCTGAAGTATAGAAGCGAGCTGAAACACTATTGTTTGACATCAATGAGCAAAGCGCAATGCTAACAAAGCGTGCAACTTAAGGACTCAGGGCAAAATTCAAGGCAGTTGGTGCGCAAATTGCAGAATGTCCTTCAAGTTAAATGGAGGACTGAGGGCAGCCAAAGTACTTCTTGTCAAAGACATCAAGAAACTGGACAAATAAGACACAACTGCTGGCTTGCTGCAGGTGTAAGTCAACAACAATCGTCAATAACGTCATGATTATGCCAAATTCAACAATAATATATCACACAATTAATTTAGTTATGATCACCAATAAACAATTATTTTTACAGAAACAAATTGCTTACTTAGTACAATACATCGCAACCTCTGATCACAATTGTAGTTTTCACGTAACTTTGTGTCAGGAGAAATCATGTTATTGCAGGCAGTTCATTTGGTTAGAGTGGAGTTCTTGTAGAACCATATGGGTTCAGCCCCTACATGGGCTACAGTCTTTCATTTAGAGGCTTTGCTGTTAACTATCACTCTGTCCATGCAATTTTATGACCTGGCCAAAATTGCCAATATCTCCTACACCATGTTAGATAATTTAAGTAATCAATAATGAATCCATAATCATAAATAATAAAATATGCTACTCTACTGTCCTAGAAATTACTTGATCAAATTACAGTAACTGCCTTAAATATAAACTTTAACACCCTTGCACACTTGTTCCACCTTCCCTGTCACGCTTAACAGGATAAGTGATAGAAAATGAACAAATAACTGGATAATGGTAGTTTTCAGTAAAAAAAAGGTCATACCATAAATACAATTTTAAAAAATAAATATGCAATATATGCCCTGCGATTGACTGGCGACCAGTCCAGGGTGTACCCCGCCTCTCGCCCAAAGCCAGCTGGGATAGGCTCCAGCATCCCCGTGACCCTAATTAGGATAAGCGGTACAGAAAATGAATGAATGAATGAATATGCAATATAATGGGACCATAAAGAGCACTTTGAGATAAAAGACCATATAATTAGGTGTCCTGTTCACTGCAACACACATTCACACCACAATAAACTAATGGACAAAGTAGCCATACATTGGATTTGTGTGTGCAACTTGTAAAACTATCCAGTTTGTAGGATATAATGCAGATTGTAGACCAGCGTAAACAGTACATGACAGTGAGTTAAAATAAAGTGACCAATACTGTAATTAAAAGACCAACAAACCATTTATCTCTTCCATTAATCATATTTTGAATTGTTTTTTGCATGTCAGCTATAATTGTAAAACTATAAGCTATGAAAACTATATGTGTTAACATTTTTGGCTTTCTGCAGTGCTTTATTTGGATTTACATCTAAATGGGAAAACTAATAAGGAAATTAATTTGGTTAGCGTCCATTTCGGTTAGAGTCAGACCATTTGGAACATATTAATTACGCTAACCAAGGTTCTGCTGTATATATGATTCATCCTGATATCGGATTGACATTGGTATCAAACAATATTGAAGCCTGCAATATTGGATTGGAAGTGAAAAAGTTGTATTCAAACACCCATAATAAATATTCTAATAAAAAATAGATTTGCAGTTTATTAAGCCACTCATGTAGTCAGCAGTTTTCTCTCAGCACTATGGGACACTGCTATTAAAACTTTACATTGGAAGCACCCTCTTGATATGTGGGAAACACATAAGCACAAATGATAATACTCAGGAAATAGCCAGAAATCTTATTGTCTCTGGTGGAAAAAGTACAAATCGCCACTAAGCAGCTATAAACACAAACACATACTCATTCAGAGTAGGACACCAGGGAAACCTGCTTGCAATTAACCTGCTGTTCTGGTGACATTGGAGGACTAAATTGCAAAGAGAGTACATTAGCTACTAGAAATGTGCAGAATTAAATTTAATTTTCAATAATAACAAAACACTGCAGATGGTAAGGGAGAAAAACAACTTGGGGTTCTGTGTCTCTTTTCAGGCAAACAACCACTGCAAAAATGGTTCAACACTGTGATAAGTGAATGCATGGATAACGGCCGCAGAAGAAGCCCATGTTTTTTTCAAACCTGTTCTGGCAAGCCAGTGTGGTGCTTGTGTGTCTCACCGAATCGATGTTGAACATTAGATGAATGCTAGATAGATAGATGACAATGTATTTTTTCATAAATAGATAGGCAGTATGTCTTTAGGCCAGCCAGTTCTCTAAACAAACAAAAATAATACCTGCTGTGATAATGATTTGTGACATTATAAAAAATTATAGAAATGTGACTGGTACCTATTCATTTGTGTTGTCCATAAACATGCACACGGTTACAGAGGGATTTGTTTTCTTCCAAAAAGTCCCTTTTGTGTGAATGGCAATCGTTTAACAGTACTTGTATCATTTTAAATCCACTGACACAGAGCCACACAAATTAATTCCTGCCTGTTTGATTTTTCCTCATTATATGGTCCGTAGTCCTCAGCCACCACGCAGTCATCCAATGGAAAGTGTTCTCCCAAAGGAACTAATAAAGGTTTCTCAAATTCTGGTTGTTTCTTGCCAGCTGTTTTTAGATGGTCACACAGACACACAACTACACAATATAGGAACCCCATTACAAGGAGAGAGCCGAGAGAGCTGGGAATGTACAGCTGGAAGTAAATCATTATTTATCCCCATGGAAAAGTGATGCTATTATTTGAATGTGTTTGTGAAGTCAGCTTGTGAAAAGTGAATATTCACAGCTCATTGTTATCATATGTTCTTTGCGGACCTCTTAATGATGGTTTAAGTTAAGTGCCTGAGCAAAAATAAAGAGTAAATTCAACATTCTTTACTTGAATCTAAAATCTAGCATTTTCCATACATAGTACTGTATGAACAGCAGTGAATTCAGCATTTTGACAAAAGAACTTCAGCATAACAGTAAAGGCAAGACACTGATTTTTCTCAATCAAAATATACATTGCAGTGGCGGGCGATGACCCGATCCAACTTTTAATACCACGACTATCATGTCACAATTACACACAGCATCAATAATTTACAAAAAGGCAAAAAACATTAAGTGGAATTACAGTTCAAAATCAATATTTGTCTACTAACACGACAAAAACGTTTTCTCCGGGTTCTCTAGTTTCCTCCCGCACTCGAAAAACATGCATGTTAGGTTAATTGGCGACTCTCAAATGTTCATAGTTATAAATGTGAGTGTGAACAGTTTTGTCTGCCCTGCGACTGGTGACAAGTCTAGGGTGTACCCAGCCTCTCGCCCAAAGTCATCTGGGATAGGCTCCAGCATACATGTGAGGATAAGTGGCATAGAAGATGAATGGAATTCGACAAAAACATAAAAAACAAAATAAAATACATACCATTCACACACTGGTCTGGAAGACTTTCAGTGGAAGTTGCAAACAGATAAACCATTTCTCGGGCTGACTTATGTATAAAATATACAGTATGTACAGTATAATTTCAGTTATCTGTTCATATGACTTTGTGTCTGTCTCTGTTTTCATTTTGGAATAGATTAAATAAGCGCTGCGCTGTTAATGTGATGAGACGTTCCAGCGCCGTGCAAGTGTTATAAGCTTTTAGACATCAACCAATCAGTGGATGGAAACATTCTGAAGTTACTGTACTCTAGCTGGCCCTGTGAGGTACAGTCAGTATGAAATATGATTAGCTAAAGTAACAGCTCCTGTCATGTTTTACTTCATGTTGTTGTTGTCACCCTCTGTTCTGCCTTGCCTTCTTCTGGCTGTGTTTGTTTTTCAGAGTGTCACTCTCCAGCTAGAGGCGGGACTACCGGGCACACCTGCACCTGAGTGATTCCCTCGCTATTTAGCCGGATGGCCTGCACCTGGGAGACACTGGATTATTTCGTTTGTGTAGATCTGCATGCACGGCAAACTCGTGTGTATGAGATTCCTCGTTTTTTCCCCAACCGCTGATCTTCTTACAGTAGACTGTCCTAACAGCGTCTCCCAGCACAACCTGCACCCGACAAGCTCCATTGTTAATAGTTTAAGTAGAAATGCCATCGAGCCAAGACTCCTAGCAGGTTACAGTGACATGGCAACATATAGATGCTGAAATGTGATTAATAAAAAAAAATTAAAAAAATGGAGCAAATACTACAATTTAAGTTGTAAATGTAAGTCAGTGCTTTTGATAATGTTTAAGCCAGCAGAGAGGGCGTTGCTGGCCTCTTCGTCACCACTGATACCTTAGTGAATGTCACATTCTTCTATAGAGTGTTATTGAGTTTTATATTATTCTTAAGAGCTAATATGTATAAAGACTACAAAATAAAATATTTTTTATGTTGTAGCATCAATTTAAAAAATATAGGTCTATGCCTTGCAACAGTGACATAATCATTTTCTTTCATTACAAACTTGTCATACGAGATATTCATCATCCAACTCCTCTAATCCATGATTAGTTATGCATTTATTCAAATACTTATAATACCTTACTGTCTTGCCTTCCCTGCTTCTTCCTTTGTAAAATGCGTGGAGTTACATCAGACTTACTTTATTTTTCGCAGGTTTACAGCTACTGAGCAGCTGCCACAGCTTTTTATTGGTTGTCATTTGCCTTATTGCCTGCAGCAGGTGCCAAATCACATTCTTCAGATCTGCTGCTGAATGTCTCCAGAAACCCAAGAAATAAATGTGATGTGTCCCAGCAGTGAGAATAATAACCTTCTCTATAGCCAGTGGGACTACAACTGAGATGAAAAATCTGACTGAGACATAGTTCTTAAAATGTGATAAGAGATACGCAGTCATCTACTTTATTTATTTTGACAGGTGCAGTATAGAAGACTCCCAGACCAGGGGCAGTATTAAACCTGCATCCACAGGGTCAGAACATCATTAGCAAATGTCACAACTTTGATTCACACCATGCGATAAATGTGACATCAAAACAACCAAGTCACCAGAAACTTACTTACTTATTAGAATTCAGCTGCCTTGCAGATGTTGCCCATAGAATAGAATTTGTAATGAAATATCTAGCCTACCCTGGACTATGGATAAAAGACAAAGGTGAGCCTGAACTTGTGCAATACCTTGTGGCATTACGAGGTAAGAGGCGCTTCTTCCAATTGAGGGCCGAGTTCTCATTGGTCATTGCGTTGGCCGACAAGCCTTTAAAAGTGCCATTCTTTTGGACGTTCGTCCTTTGACCTCAAGCATCTGCCCGCCTACCGGCATTACATTTTCGTGTTTACTCTCGGCCTCACGGCAGATAAGAGAAGCTCTGCATTGGACTGTTTAAAATTCCGGTATGTGGCCGCTAAGTGTAATTTGTATTTATAGGACTGACAGTCGCACACTAACATGCGCACTGGCTCCTCCCACTAAGACGTGGGTACGATTATTTTGTTTTTCTGTGTACTCAGGGTTACTTTAGCTCTAACATAGCTTCTATGTACTGGAAGCAGTACACAGTCAACACCGTGTATGGTGGGGACGGTGTGCTGCTGAACTCGACTCGAGATGTTGTGGACCGGTGGAAGAAATACTTTGAAGACCTCCTCAATCCCACCGACACCGCCTTCCAACATGGAAGCAGTGCCTGGGGACTCGGAGGCGGGTTCGCCTATCTCTGCGGCTGAGGTCACCAAGGTGGTCAAAAGCCTCCTTTCTGGCAAAGCCCTGGGGGTGGATGAGATCCGCCCGGAGTTCCTTAATGCCCTGAATGCTGTGGGCGTGTCTTGGTTGACACGACTCTGCAGCATTGCGTGGACGTCGGGGTTGATGCCCCTGGACTGGCAGACCGGGGTGGTGGTCCCGCTTTTCAAGGAGGGGGACCGGAGGGTGTGTTCTAACTATCGTGGGATCACACTCCTCAGCCTTCCCGGTAAGGTCTATTCAGGGGTTCTGGAGAGGAGGATTCGCCGGATAGTCGAATCTCGGATTCAGGAGGAGCAGTGTGGTGCCTCAAGTGGAGAAGTTTAAGTACCTCGGGGTCTTGTTCACAAGTGATTGAAGGATGGAACGCGAGATGGACAGGCGGATTGGTGCAGCGTCTGCAGTGATGCGGACTCTGCACCGATCTGTCGTGGTGAAAAGAGAGCAGAGCCAAAAGGCAAAGCTCTCGATTTACCGGTCGATCTACGTTCCTACTCTCACCTATGGTCATGAGCTTTGGGCAGTGACCGAAAGGACAAGATCGCGGGTACAAGCCGCCGAAATGAGTTTTCTCCCCAGCGTGGCTGGGCTCTCCCTTAGAGATAGGGTGAGAAGCACTGTCATCTGGGAGGGACTCGGAGTAGAACCGCTGCTCCTCCGCATTGAGAGGAGTCAGATGATGGAATGGAATAGCCCAATACTTGAATAGTTACACTTGTCATATTCATTCATATTTTTCATGTTGCTAAAATATTTAGACAGTTGCTGCAAAGTGTTCAAAGTTTACAGTTTTATTTTATAATTTAAACATTTTTTTTTAATGCAAAGGTTTATTTTAAAAAAACAAACAAAAAAACCTAGGACTTGCTGGAGGGACTATGTCTCACAGCTGGCCTGGGAACGCCTCAGTGTCCTCCCGATGGAGCTGGAAGAGGTCGCCGGGGACCGGGAAGTCTGGACTTCCCTATTGAAGCTGCTGCCCCCGCGACCCAGACCCGGATAAGCGGAGGAAAATGGATGGATGGATGGATGGTTTATTTTATTATTTTTCTATTTTAAAAAAATCAGTCTAAGTTATTGAAAAAATCACCACAATTAATCACTTTTTTTTTTATTTAAAAATATATATTGTTTGCATATTTTCTACATAAAAGCATTTGAAGTCATTTTCTGCCTTTTTTGTACCGAAAATTAACCCAACCAAGCACTTCAAGAAACTGAACTGAACCAAAATTACATTTTAGTGTACTGTTCCACCACAAATATATATAAATATATATATATATATATATATATACAGTGGGGGGAAAACTATTTGAACCCCAGCTGATTTTGTAAGTTTGCCCACTAACAAAGAAATGATCAGTCTATAATTTCAATGGTAGGTTTATTTGAATACTGAGAGACAACAATGACAAAAAATCCAGAAAAATGTGTTTCAAAAAGAGTTATAAATTAATTTGCATTACCATGAAGGAAATCATGATCTGAAGGAAATCAACAAGATCTCACCTTGTGGAGTTTCAATGATAATGAGTACGGTGAGGAATCAGCCCAAACCACTCGGGATAAACTTGTCAATGATCTCAAGGCAGCTGGGACCATAGTCACCACAAAAACAGTTGGTAACACACTACGCCGTGAAGGACTGAAATCCTGCTGTGCCCGCAAGGTCCCCCTGCTCAAGAAAGTCCATCTAAAGGCCCGTGAATTTTGCCACTGAACATCTGACTGATTGAGAGGAAGACTGGGTGACAGTGTTGTGGTCAGATGAGACCAAAATTGAGCTCTTTGGCATCAACTCAACTCGCCGTGTTTGGAGGAGGAGGAATGCTGCCTATGACTCCAAAAACACCGTCCCCACCGTCAAATATGGAGGTGGAAACATTATGCTTTGGGGGTGTTTTTCTGCCAAGGGGACGGCATAATTGCATCGCATTTAAGGGAGGATGGATGGGGCCATGTACCGTCAAGTGTTGGGTGAGATGGGTCGTGGTTGGGTATTCCAGCATGACAACGATCCAAAACACACGGCCAAGGCAACAAAAGATTGGCTCAAGAAGACGCATATTAACGTCATGGAGTGGCCTAGTCAGTCTCCAGACCTTAATCCCATAGAAAATCTGTGGAGGGAGCTGAAGGTTCGAGTTGCCAAACATCAGCCACGAAACATTAATGACTTGGAGAGGATCTGCAAAGAGGAGTGGGCCAAAATCCCTCCTGAGATGTGTCAAACCTTGTGGCCAACTACAAGAAACGACTGACCTCCGTGATTGCCAACAAAGGTTTTGGCACCAAGTACTGAAACACGTTTTTCAAAGGGATAAAATACTTATTTCCTTCATGGAAATGCAAATTATTTATAACTCTTTTTGAAAAGCATTTTTCTAGATTTTTTTGTCATTGTTGTCTCTCAGTGGTCAAATAAACCTACCATTAAAATTATAGATTGATCATTTCATGTGTGAGCACTGAGGGTGGGGTGGACGGGGCACGGGGGTGGGAGGGGTAAACCCATGGGCCCTTTACGGGCGCCTGCCTCTGGCGTCGGGGAAGGCGATGGCCCGTGGCTGTTGTGTCTGGGGTGGCCTGGAGGTCGCGGGGTGTTGAGTATTGCACCTGCTTTGGGAGTTGGGTGGCTTCTGGGCCCGGGGGCTCGGGGGAGGTTGTCCTGCTTGCCCGAAGCTGGCCGGCCCCCGGCGGGTGTTCCGGCGGTTGGCGCCCGGGCCCCCCTTGTGGCCCTTGCTCGGCTGCCGAGTGGCGTCCGGCCGGGTCTCTCTTGCACCTCTTCGGAGTGGATTCGCGGTTGCCTCTTGGGGGGGCGGGGTCGGGCCTTCCCCTCTGTAGGGAGCCTTCTGAGGGACCGAGCTCCGGCGTCTTCCTAGTTGGACCCTCGCTTTTGGAAGGAGTGTGGTTTGGGATGCATGGCTGGGTTCACCACGAACATCCCCTCATTCTCTGTTTCACTCTGATGCAGTTATCCTGTCACTGCAGACTAATGTAGATTTAATGTAGATTTGTTGCACGTGTCATCTGGATGGTCATTGTTCAAGAGGTTCTGTTTCTTTTCTCGTTGTTTTTCTTGTATGTTTATCATTATTAGTACATATGTATGTATGTGTGTATACATATATATGCACACTGTATGTGTGTGTATGTATGTATGTATGTACTGCATGGATATGTGTATGTGCACAGTATGTGTATGTATACCTGTACGAATATGTGTATATGTATGTATATATATATATATATATATATGTGTGTGTGTGTATATATATGTATATATATGTGTGCGTATATGTGTATGTATATATGTGTATATATATATGTGTGTGTGTGTGTATATATATATATATATTAGTATTATCATTATTAGTATTATTATTATTTTTTTTCCCCCTGTATTTTTGCTCATTTTGCTCTGTGACTGTTCTGGTTGTTGCTGAAATTGTGATTATCATGGTTGTTTATAATATGGTTGAAATATGTTTGTGAGGTTCTTCTGCACCCTTTCTTATATCCTCCACCCCCCACACATCCTTTTTCAGGTCAGGTCCGGCATCGAAATGTGGCGCAAAAAAATTCATAATAAATGCAGTCAAATGTCAAGGGAGACTGATTTGGATTATGAAGTCTCCCTTGGCAAAGAAATTTTGCTCAGCATTTAAAGGCAGCTTGACTCCCATTCAGCTGTTAGTTCAACCTGGAGCTAAATGCTTAGAAGACAGTGGTAATGATCGTGGACTTCAGGAAAGTCAAAGCCCCCCTGCCCCTCCCTCGTCTTGACAGACTCCCCCATCACAACTGTGGACTCCTTCCACTTCCTGGGCACTAACATCACCCACGACCTCAAGTGGGAGCAGACCATCAGCTTCCTCATCAAAAAGGCTCAGTAGAGGATGTACTTCCTGAGGCAGCTGAGGAAAGCCAAGCTGCCTGTCCAGACGATGGTGCAATTCTACACGGCCATTATTGAGTCCATCTTCACCTCTTCCATCACAGTGTGGTTCGCTGGGGCCACTGCCAGGGACAAACAAAGACTGCAGCGCATTGTGCGCTCCGTCGAGAAAGTGATCGGCTGCAGCCTTCCATCTCTCCAGGACCTGTACGTCTCCAGAACTCGGGGGCGAGCAGGCCGGATACTTGCTGACCCTTCCCACCCTGGACATGGACTATTTGAGCCACTCCCCTCTGGCAGAAGGTTATGGTCCATTCGGACCAGAACCTCTCGCCACAAGAACAGTTTCTTTCCTGCTGCTGTTGAACTCATGAACACTTTATAACATTTGCACTATGATCACTTTATAACCAGTATTTTTGGCACCTTATAATACCTGCACTAAAAACACTCTCATGCCTTTACTTATCAGTGATTTCAACTTTTTACTCAGGGTTCTATGTTTAGTTAGTTCTATGTTTATTTAATGCTCTATGTTTACTTAGAATTCTACGTTGCACTGAGTCGCCAAAGAAAGTGCCTAGTTCGTGAATTGTTCACTTACAATGGCAATAAAGTTTTTCTGATTCTGATTCTGATTCTGTTATGATGCTGGACAAGTCAAAAAAAATAATTTTTTGCATATTTTTTAATTTTTTTCATGCAACAGTTTAATTCATTTTATTTATTTTTATTTAAAAAAAGTCAAATTCTGAGTTATTTGAAATATCACCAAAATGGTCACTTTTATTTATTTAAAAATATATTTTAAAAATAAAAGCATTTAAAGTCATTTTTTCTGCCTTTTTTGTACCGAAAATGAACCGAACCGAGCACTTTAAGAAACTAAAACCGAACCGAAATTACAATTTGGTGTACCGTTACAGCTTTTCTTATTATGTCTACTATAGTGAGAGAAAAAACTATTTGAACCCCAGCTGATTTTGTAAGTTTGCCCACTAACAAAAAAATTATCAGTCTATAATTGCAATGGTAGGTTTATTTGAACACTGAGAGACAACAATGGCAAAAAAAATCCAGGAAAGTGCGTTTAAAAAGAGTTGTAAATTAATTTGCATTTCCACGAAGGAAAGAAGTATTAGATCCCTTTGAAAAACGTGCTTTAGTACTTGGTGGCAAAATCTTTGTTGGCAATCACAGAGGTCAGCCGTTTCTTGTATTTGGCCACAAGGTTAGCGCACATTTCACGGGGGATTTTGGCCCACTCCTCTTTGCAGATCCACTCCAAGTCATTAATGTTTCATGGCTGATGTTTGGCAACTTCAACCTTCAGCTCCTTCCACAGATTTTCTATGGGATTAAGGTCTGGAGACTGACTAGGCCACTCCATGACCTTAATATGCTTTTTCTTGAGCCAATCTTTTTTTGCCTTGGCTGAGTGTTTTGGATCATTGTCATGCTGGAATACCCAACCATGACCCATTTTCAATGCCCTGACTGAGGGAAGGAGGTTCTCACCCAACACTTGACGGTACATGGCCCCATCCATCCTCCCTTTGATGTGGTGCAATTGTCCTGTCCCCTTGGCAGAAAAACATCCCCAAAGCATAATGTTTCCACCTCCATATTTGACGGTGGGGATGGTGTTTTTGGAGTCATAGGCAGCATTCCTCCTCCTCCAAACACGTCGAGTTGAGTTAATGCCTAAGAGCTCAATTTTGGTCACATCTGACCACAACACTTTCACCCAGTCTTCCTCTGAATCAGTCAGATGTTGAGTGGCAAACTTCAAACGGGCCTGTAGAAGGACTTTCTTGAGCAGGGGGACCTTGCGGGCACAGCAGGATTTCAGTCCTTCACGGCGTAGTGTGTTACCAACTGTTTTTGTGGTGACTATGGTCCCAGCTGCCTTGA
The DNA here is from genome assembly GCA_024372805.1 of Oostethus manadensis. NCBI lineage: Eukaryota > Metazoa > Chordata > Actinopteri > Syngnathiformes > Syngnathidae > Oostethus > Oostethus manadensis. Next base: position 281,387 of record QODF01000180.1, read on the forward strand.
GATCATTGACAAGTTTCTCCCGAGTGGTTCTGGGTTGATTCTTCACAGTTCTTATTATCATTGAAACTTCACAAGGTGAGATCTTGCATGAAGCTCCAGACCAAGGGAGATTGGAATTTGTTTATTCGATTTGCAAATAAGTGCACCAACTGTTGTCACCTTCTCACTCAGCTGCTTGGCAATGGTCTTGTAGCCCATTCCAGCCTGTATATAGGGTAATATGATTGTAGAGCCATTAGAAGCAGCCATTACAAAACATTGTTAAGACATAGCCACTGCAGGAAATGCTCTGCCTACAAAAAAACAAGGGACTGCTAATGTGTGAGTCTGTTACCTTATTTATGTCTCATTTTCTCTGTCCATATCTACTTTTTGGGTAATACAAATGTAAAGATGATAACATGGGTGTCATTTCATGTCTGGATGGCTAAAACAACATTAGCAACCGCTAATGTTGTTTGAGAAGCTCGTAAACAGGTTTACGATGCCATGACTACGAAAATATTTTGTTTATTATCGTTGAATCCTTTTTCACAGAAATTCACTTATCCCAGCCAGGTCTGGAAGGAGTTAATTGTGCTAAATAAGGGATTACTGTAGTTCAAGACTTGTAGCAATATGAAAATAACATTGCAATTCCTATTGTCGGCTACAGATTCAATGTTATATGTTTAAAAAATATATTTAGAAACATCCAGCTTCAAAGACTTAAGGCACATGATATGACCCGCGGGCTATGGTTTTCCATGGTCCACTTTCAAGCAGCTATGGGAAAAAAAAAACTTGTGTGGTCTCTGTGTGATCTCCTATTACAAGAGCATGAGCAGTATTATTTGAAGCACAAAAGATTCATAAATCTTCATGAACGTCCTCTCTGTTAACCATAAACGTTCATGTATTTACTCTTTTAGCGTTCATGTAGAATCTTGGTTGAAAGACCCCCTGTCCATTGGACACACCGTTTAATAAGGTCCAATATAAAATCTGTCTTATGTCTGCCTTTGCAAAGATAACAATTATCAGACACCGTCTCATAGTAAATTAAATGTTAATTGTTGTGGTAGTAGCCTACAGGGAGGTTGAACTGCACTGCATCATACTGACTGTTCAGAATGTTGTGTCTCCCTTGCAGCTGAATAAAATAAACTCATTAGAAGCAGCGCTCACTATGTTATGCCATGAGGGACATGTGCAAAATAAATATAATGTTTTGGCCTTTATATGGATATAGATTAGGGTAACAGTCAAAAAATCTGAGTCCCGTTTGAAAGCAACAGGAAGCCACAAATATCCTATAAATATTTGTTGTCAGCACATTTTGACCTGACAAGAGCAGGATTTGATGTATTAAACAGATGACCACATAAAGCACCAGCAGCATCTGTGTCAGGCCACACATTAAGTCTACATCAGTAAAACATTCATCATTGTCATTAGGTATCATTAATCACTTCCATCTGTGAACATTAATCACCTTTGCAACCTTAATTGACACCATCTGTAAACAGTTTACTTCCCGTGCACAATGATGCACTTGGGGAAGGAGGGTGTGCCACAAACGACCTTAGAAATATTCATCACATCAGCTTTGATGTATTGTTTTCAAATTTACCATAATAACGGGACTATAGAGTGCACCAAAATAGAAGATGCACTGACTAGATTTAAAGAGAACAAAAAATGTGTACAATTATAAGTTGCAGGTGACCACATTGTAAAGGGATATTTAGTTACACAAAAAGATGTTTTTAACTTTTAATGAAATAATTGTTGTTTACACGGCTGGTTAAACAGTAGCCTACCAGAAAAGTCATTCATCGCTGTCAACATCTTCCTCCTTCCTTTTCTTCAATGTCAGAAAAGCCTCAAAGGTCTCGCTCCGTCTTTTGTTGTCGCTCTGTGTCACTTTCATCTCGAGGCAAATAGTCCTTGAGCATCTGCTGTCCTCTTCCTCACACAGAAGTCCAGCCCCCCAAAACGTGTTGGCGACAGTGGATTTTTTGACACTGCTCCACGCTGTCAACTCAGACATGAGCAAAAGCTCGATCTCTGATAGATCGATGGGCTTTAACTTGAAAGCTGTTTACCATGATGAGGGTGTGTGCATGAAGTGCAAAAAGTCAGTTCTGAAGCATGCGAGATGTCTATAAATTTGCCTCATCGTTGTGTAAGCAGCAGGGTTCAAAGCGTGAGAAAAAGTAACAGCTTATACACGGGAAATTACAATAATTACTGGTAATTTTATTTTATTCATAGGTACGTCTACCTCTTTAAAATCAATATGGACTGTTCAATTTTAGATGGACGAAGTGGCAGGGGAGAGGGAAGTCTGGGATTCCCTGCTCAGGCTGCTGCTCCCGCGATCCAACATCGGATAAGCGGAGGAGGATGGATGGATGGATAGGTTATTTTCGGATCAACTTTCATGTTAGGCCAGTCAGGCTGAGCTACTTTAGTACTACTCAAATTTTACTAGAATACATCTGTGTCAGAAGCAAACAGACAAAGTCTACAATGACAAGGCTATTTGTCTATTAGATACTATTCCACTCTCCCTTGGTCATTAACAACGAAATTAAAAGAGAAAAAGTCTATTAAAGTTTACTCTCTAAGTCTGTTTACTCCTGAGATGGCCAGATAGTAAAAACAATTTAATGTACAATGATTACTGATTATGCACGACTGTTTTGATTCAGAGTGAAGTCCACAAAGCAATTATATTTTTGACAGCATCAGTCAAGGGTGACAGGGCATCACCAACCTGCAACACAGCAACCCCTCACTTGTTTTTCAACACAATCACGTGCTCGTCTTCCCCTTGACTGACAGCATCAGTCTTTACCATTTCCCCTGCTGTCATCTGTCTCTCTTTCCTAAATCCTCTCCATCAGTCAAGTCTATTATCAGGTGACAGCTGTTCTCTCCAGACAGTGGACTAATGGTTATGTGTGTATGGCCAACTAACACTTAGTCTGCTGAGCTGAGTCAGGAGGAATCCAGACAGGAATGTCCAATAATATTGACCCCGGCCCGTTTATGACTTTAAAAGGTAATATCCGTATCAGGTTTTTTCCTTTTTTCCGATTTTTTAAAAATGTTGTATAGAGGGAGGCCGCACGGTGGCAGACTGGGTAGCATGTTGGCCTCACAGTCAGTTGGTTCAGGGTTCGAATCTTCGTTCATGCGTGGGTACTCTGGTTTCCTCCCACATTCCAAAAACATGCATGTTGGGTTAACTGGCGACTCTAAATTGTCCGTTACTGTAGAGTGTGAATGGTAGTCTGGCGACCAGTCCAGGGTGTACCCCACCTCCCGCCCGAAGTCAGCTGGGATAGGCTCCAGCACACCCTAATCAGGATAAGCGGAATAGAAAATGGATGGATGGATGTATTGATGGATATTTTAATGTTCACATGCCCAGAATGAGACCGCATACAGTGCAAGCCCACCTACTTTGTGCTTTCCACAGGCTGGTGTGTCCCTGTGCGCCTGGACTGTCCTGAAGTCCGCTAGCTCCACGTTTGGATACGGGACGCTAGCTGTTAGCCATGTTTCAGTAAATTCCAATAAGTTGCATTCCCTGAAGGTCTAGATGTTTTTTGTTAGTGCAGCCAGCTCGTCAATCATGTTCGGTGGTGATTCATAGGATACAATGTATTACATGAAACAGTAGGATAACAAACACAGCTGCTTGAAGGTTGACACTGGAGGCAGCGTCACAAGAAAAAAAAAAGCACAACGCCAGATTCTAAACTCCAGCCACGCTTTGCCATAGCTAGTTGGAAGTATTTTACAGATGTTTTATAATGTTGTTTACAACCATGTTGAGCAGCTAATTGCTGATGCTGTATCCATTAGCGTCACAAACGATATGTTTGAATTCCTCGACAGGAAATTTGTGATGTTACACTTATCTGAATTGGAAATTGAGAGTTGAACAATTTTGGATATGCGCAAAAAATCCATATGAACAAATCCCTGTAACACCTGTACTACTGTACTACTGGTTTAAAGATGACAGCAGGTTAACAATTATTTTTTCTATGTCCATTAGAAAAATTGTTTTGAAGAAATCTAATACAATGGATTTATATTATCCATTAGTGTGTGTACACAAAAATGTTGCTCTTTCATTTTCCAGTTGGCGTTCAAATGGTGTGCGTCCTGTCATGTTATTAATAGACTGCATGAGTGCACCTCTGTTCTAAATGTATTTCTATCACAAAACATCTTAGTTAGCATGCTATTAGCTGGCTAATACATGGAAACAGGAACTGGAAGTTAACTCTGTCACCTGTCTGTGATGTCATCAGCGGATGACTGTAGGTCTTTGCTAACTGTCACAGTTATGCCACAAGTCTTAAAAATATTAACATGTTTTAATAGTTTTACATGCATAAAACCATTGTATATACATATCTAAAGGAGGAATAAAAAGTGATAAATTAACTTTCACTTATTTTATTGTACTTTTTGTTACGGGCACGCTCCTACTCTGCTTGGTGTTCCTGCCTTCTCCTTTTGAGATCTTTGCAGATCCTTCCCGGCCGGCTGGAGGCGGAGCTGCTAGACACACCTGTTCCTAATAAGGCCCGGGCTATTTAAGTTGAGTGCTGTCGGCTGGGGGACGTGGGATTATTCCTCCACGAACCCAAGACTACGGCTCGTGCGCTAGTACGTCTTCGTGGGCTTCCAGGTGCCTCCAGCAGCTTCCTGTCTCCACCAGGCTCTGCATTTTTGTTCATGGTGCTTTTTCCACCATCGCTTTTTGTTATCACCCCTTTTGTTATTAAAGATTGTTTTTTCACTTACAGGCCTCTACGCCTCTGCGTCTGGGGGTGCAGACACTCACCACACCAGATCCTAACACTTTTGCTTTCATTGAAGATTCTCTGTTGTGCCATGAGGTATTTCCTGAATTCAGTTGTTCCCCACTTCATCATAATGCTTGATACGATGCATATATATATATATGCATTTAGAATTTCTTTCTGCATGTAAAATTATAATGGTTATATATATAACCATATATATAATATATAATGGTATTTTGGCTTTTTGCAATGGATTAATTGGTTTTACAGTGTTCCCTGTCGACATCGCGCTTTACCTTTTGTGGATGTATTTATTTATGGTATGAATGTGCTTTGTGTTCTGCATCCTGATTGGCTCAGAGAGAACCCACTTGTTGTATCTGCATCCTGATTGTCAAAGGAAAACCAATGTGTCGTGTCTGTGTCCTGATTGGCTAAGAAAAAAAACCTGCAATGTGTTCTGCATCCTGACTGGCTACGGGACTGTGGACCATTGTCAATTACTCCATGCCAGACTGTGCAGTACAGAATACATTCGATTTGCCAAATGTACATAAATGTTCAGTGGCTAGTAGTGTGACTCTGAAGTTCTGTATGTTTGCGAGTTTTATTTATTTTATTTTATTCACGACAACACCCACAATGCAGACTAAACGTTTTACACCATTAAAGGTACCTGCGGCGGCATCCAAATGGCAAAGGAGGACGATGACCATCGCACAAAAAGTTGGGCTTACGGACATTCAAAACAAAAGAAGTCATGTAGGGTGCCATTATGTGCATTGTTTGTGCTTGACACATTGTTGATTGTCAATGTTGCTGCTCAGTTGTGGATTCTGCTGCTGCACAGCAACATTTAATAATAATAAAGCAAGCCAAAATGTGACACTAAAAAAAATTAATAAATAAAAATCTACTAAACTTAAAGAACAGTTAAAGTAGAGATTGATGTGAGAAAATGTTAATACCTGTCTGACAAAAGTGTATAAAGTGCATGGTGAGGGGTTTTACAGCCTTAAAACATATACAGTATAATAATTGTAAAATAACAAAGTTGGCTGCTTCACGGATTTCACCTATTGCGGGCTATTTTAGCAACATATACCTCGCGATAAATGAGGGACCACTGTACATTATTTCTTATGGAAAACATTAGAGTTAGAGTACATTTTGGTTACCACTGCTACTGTACCTAAATTAACCCAATGGAATAAACTATCAATCTACAGATTTTTTATGACCGTTATAGACCAATAATTTATCTCTCCTTCAATGGGTTGGTGTATTTTATCGTATTATAGGTAGATGTGATGTAAGTCGAGTTTTGGTGTAAGCCGAATCTTATACCTAAATGAACTGAAGTCTCTCTCACTGTATCCAGAAAACATTAGCGACATCCAAAATATAAAAAAAATACAAAATGACAAAAGATTAAATATAAAAACAGTTTTAAAGACAAATCCTTACCTATGTCCCTGTGAATAATTAGGACGAAGGAAGAAGAGAAGGGGAGCCAGGATTTTAATAAATCATTTAGGCATTTCCTGAATCAACATGAGGCTCACTAGGATATTGATTTTGGTCTCCCAGCCAATAATAACACCACTGCACTGCTTATTTATTACTGTCACTTTCATAGACCCAGATCCTTTAACATACTCAAGCATCCAATCTTTATTCTTAATGATGGTTGTGGAAGTGTGGCCATTATTGGTCATGTTGCTGGCGTGATGTTCATTTTCACTTCTGTGGTGATGTTTTTTGTCCGTGGCTTATTTCCACTAGAAGAGCCCGCTTTACAATTGGGAGACATAATGAAGTGCAAAAACCTAATTAATAAGCGATGTTATCCACTCTGTGTAGCTGCAAATGAGGCACACAGCGTGTTCATCTGCAGCATGCGTGACGAGGCATACACTGCATTCTTGCAGGGTGCAGTGCATATTCATCCAATGCGAGTGTTGTAACTATTTCTCTAGTGAGTTGACTGGGTACAGACCAAAACGACTTTTCATTTATTTGTTGAAGCGTGGGCCGCACGGTGGTCGAGCGGGTAGCACATTGGCCTCACCCCTTCAGGGTTCGAATCTCCGTTGGGCATCTCTGTGTGGAGTTTGCATGTTCTTCCCGTGCGTGTGTGGGTTTTCTCCGGGTACTGCGGTTTCCTCCCACATTCCAAAAACATGCATGTTAGGTTAATTGGTGACTCTAAATTGTCCACAGGTATGAATGTGAGTGTGAATGTTTGTTTGTCTATATGTGCCCTGTGATTGACTGGCGACCAGTCCAGGGTGTACCCCGCCTCTCGCCCAAAGCCAGCTGGGATAGGCTCCAGCATCCCCATGACCCTAATGAGGATAAGCGGCATATAAAATGAATGAATGAATATTGCCTATTTGGGGCTTTAACATACTCAGAGACATATTCACTTATTTTAAGGGGTTGCTGAAGAACCCTGAAGACCTGGAGCCATATTCACAAAGAATCCTAAGGCTAAAAGTAGGTCTTAGAAAAATCTATATTTTTCTATAATATTTTTCTTAGAATTTTTACTTGTTGAGATAAAAGTTGTTCACAAATTGCCTTAAGGCAGCAAAATGTTAGGTGTACTGAGGAGGACCTTTAAGAGTCCTAATGACAGTGATTTAATAACACACTACTAGCTAGATTGTGCAGGGATAATGTTTGTGGTGGACCTCATTAGAGATGAGCTTACTAGTCCAACCCAGCATTATGACACTATAACGCCTGAGATGAAAGTCATCACAACATTGCGATACCAGGCCACAGGTAAAATGCAACAATGCAACAGTGATGACTTGGGTCTGTCACAACCATCTGTCAGCAGCGTGACCAGTCAGACTGTTAAGGTGCTTTGAAAACTTCCTACATTATAGTTAGCAGTTACAGGAATGGCTGACAGCTGAGTCTGCGGCCGCCATTAATATGAAATACGTTAAGTAGTAAAATGACCGACATGGACAGTAAACATAGCAATAAGCATATCAATTGAATGGGGATATAATGTGAATAAGGTATGTTCAAACATTTTAAAGCCGAGTCATGTTTAATTAAAATTTTCTGAGGTTCATCATCATCAGATAAAATAATGTCATGATTATACATTTCTTAATACCGTTTAAAACAGTCCAAGTTAAAAGTCAAGTTAATAATCAAGTAGGAATTTTCATGCTCAGTTAGGAGCTTTTTTAGTGGACTCTGATGGGCTTTGTGAATACTAAGTAGCGCCAAGCAAGGTGCCACCGCCCCATATTTCTCAGGATGAAACCATGACTCTAATACCCACTGTTATTTCTCATCCATTTGTGCATGTGTATTTCTATATGGAATAGTCAATGATCAGAAATGTATGCTTATACATCATTAAAATAAAGTCTGTGCTAACTTGAACTGCATTACATGTAAAGGTGGCAGTTAGTGTACTGAATATATGTATGTTTCAAAAGCATTCTGTTACAGTCATTAAAGTTGATTTGGACGTTATGTGGTAATACGACACTAACAAGGTACAGTACGGTGCATTTCCTGAGAGTTTCAGTCAGTGGACTTCTTGTTTTAAAGATCTCTATAAATACCCATTGATAGTGTGTAAATGTTATTATCAATTATCTGTCACCCTTCCCATCAATCTGTTGGGGCAGCCGAGCTGTAATCTTTATACCTAGAGTATAATCCAACGGCAACAGAAGCATTAGTCACCCGAGTGAGGTCTGCATGCATTGATTTAAATAAAATCTTCAAATGATGAGGTCCCTGCATTCCTGCATTCAGGTGTGACTGATGGTAATGGTGCTGTCAGAGTACATTTTGCTGTTTTGTGTATATCGATGTGGGGGAGGCAAAACACTTTTGCTATCTGATGCAAATTGTCCTGCCACTTCTGCTCGAAGCGGCGTTCAATCTTATCAAATGCTTGGATAATTTGAAAGTGGAAATATACTATACATATATATATATTTAAATAGTGTATTTCAGGAATTAGATGTCAACCATGGAACCTCTCTCTCTCTCGCAATTCAAAATTAAATTAAAAAGCTTGTTTTTATGACGAGGCCCAATCACCACAGAGCCACCGGCCTTACAAGCCAAGCAGTACAAATACCAGATCCCCGAGACCAAGTTCGCAAAGCCCCCCTCCCTCCACCAACCCGCGTGACCAGCGGGGGCCACACACCTAGCCACCCCCATCAGCCGGAAAGAAGACCTCCCATGACCGGAAGCGGCAACCTCCCACACGTCCCCCAGCCCACAGGAGCACCACCCCGCGCCCGGCCCCGGACGCAAGCTCACCCCGCACAGGGGCAGAGGCCAAACACCCAGCACCCACCCCCCTTGTATGTGAAAAATAAATAAATGAAGTAAAGAAAACATAAATATTAAAAAAAGAGGGAGATACGCACATACACATACTGACATTGTGGATTCCCCAGCCTAAAATCCATAGGCCGCGTCGTGACACTCTGTACAGGGCACCCAAAGCGCAGTGGGGCAGACCCAGATCCCGAGCCCTAGAGCGCGGATTGCTAGAAAGCATAACCCTTCTGCCCCCCAAAGACAGACAAAGGCAGAGACGCGAAAGCAGCGCAGCAGAGCACTACACACCTGACAGACCCCAAGACGCACACCCCCCAGTGCCCGCCTACCACCCTGGCCCACGGTTTCCACGAGTGAGACCATGCCCCACCTCATAACAACAGCAGCCAGCGCAGTGCAGGATCCCCAAGCCACAACAGCAGCACGCAGGCCGCCAGCAGCACGAACCCCACCCCCGGAGACTGCTGAAACCAACCCCAAGCGCACAAGTGCCCATGGCACAGGACGGCCCGAGGGAAGCTGCCCCCCAGCGAAAGCTCCAGCATCAACCGGCTCCAGTGAGCCACCCAGGTAGGGCAGGCACACCAGACCGGAACACCCCACAAGCCTCACTCCAAGTTAGCCAACCCGCCCCGCTGGCCAGGTCCAATACCAGCCCAAACCCTGCCCGGCGGAAAGGTGTCACGGAGTGGGCAGGAGGTGCCCCCATCCATCATGCTCCACCCATGTATGTGATCAAATAGGATTGTGTCTATTGTGCAAATAAATAAATAAATAGATAAATAAATTAAAAAGTACAGCTCTAAAGGGGTGTCCTCAGCATGTGTGTTTAGGGATGTGTATGTGAGTGACAGCTAATGAGGCAGTTCAAATTGGTAGATCGCTGAGGTATGGTGGACGCCTCATCTGCCCACCTCCTAAACCCTAAGTGTCTATTGTGCAGTTAAAATTGAGGGGTGACCAGGCCTAAGGCATGCCAGGGGTAGGGGTTCCACCAAAGGGCAGCCGCTGACCCCCACCACGAGCGACCCTGGACCACCCCCAAAAGTCCTGTATGTACAGTATGTGTACTGGTGCAGTGATGGAGGAAGGACGGGGGCCTCACATGCCCAACCACATCCAAATGTAGCGGGAAGGAACTGAGGACACATGACCAACAGTCTTCCTACCATAGCACAGACCCGGAAAGCCAGGGGGTCCAGACCACACCCCAAGCTCCACCCAGCCTGCCGGGGCATGCAGCCTGGCCAGACACCGTACAATGTGAGCATTTGCCCACTTAAGTTGGTTACAGTGAGCATGTAAATAAGCTTCCCTTCAACAGTTTGACAGTTTGTGCTTAAATTCTTTGGTTGCGTAAACCAATTATTGCAGCAGTTGTCCAGGTGGCTGATCTGTTAACGTTTTTGGAGATAAGGATGTTTAATGTGGAGGTCCTCGACTGGTGTGGTTACACATGGTCTGCGGTTGTGAGGACCATTGGATGTGCTTCTAAATTCTTTTAAACACCTTTAGAAATGGGTGTAAGAAAATTGAACATTCAGTTAATTTTTGGCAATACACACCCGTGATTCACCCTGGTGGTTGTGAGGTTGCTCAGGTAAAAGCAAAACACCTCAAATACTCAAAGACTAATTTTCAGCCATTAAATTCATTGTCTTTTTCCACTTTAATATGACCAGCAAAACATAATCAATTTTCTTAAGATCCGAATGCCCCCCAAGCAAGTCAGTTCAGGTACCAATGTTTCCAAGAACGTGTAGATGGGGTCATACTGTTGGTTGGTAGGTACTGAACCCATTACTCTGATTCAGCACAGTTTTACTTCATGCCTTTACTGCAGAAACAGAAAACAACCTGTCAAATACAAAACACAATGACAAAGAAATGTTTAAGCTGTTTGTGTGTGTTTAATATTAAGAGGTTGTCTGAGCGGCTATTTTGCAGGGCTGCAGGTGAAGTTAATAAAAACACCCTTTCTTTTCTGTCTCTTGTTTTTTTGCTGTGACAGATTTTGTCACTTGTGTCAAACACACACAGTTTTACTGAACTTTCTGTTATTAATCATACAAATTGCATATTCGAATGTTTGAGTGACAATGTATGCAAGTGGTAGTGTTAGAGCTGGAATAAAGTAAACAAATTAGATACACTTTAAAGGCATGACCATTTATGAAATAAAATAAATAGAGTAATGGTGTCTTTCACACAAGGAACGAATAAAAACTTAAATTTGAAGAAGTAAAGGCAAAACAAAACCACGCCAACATATTTCAGTGTTGGCCAGCGGTCTGTCAAGCATATACAGTATTTGGTGATAGTTGTCTGAACTTTGAAGACAATATCAAGACATATGAATATTGCATTACCATGATTCAATAAGACCAGCCAGCCAATAACAAAAAACATAATACTGTGTATATAAACACAGTATATAATTAGAATATAATAGAAATGAATGAATGAATGAATGAATACTCATAGTAATATAATAATAGTATAATATAAATAATAGTTTGTGTAAGCACCATCTAGCACTGCCTTAATCCCCTTGGGCGTGGAAACCAACAAAGCTGCAATCCTCCACTTCTCCAAGGTCACATCACAGAACTGGTAGCTGTTAGATAAACACCTTGCACTCCTCAACTTTCCACTTGAGAATGAACCACAGGTGCTCAGTTTGGTTCAAGTCTGGACACATAAAAACTTGGCCCTTCCATCACCTTCACTTTTTTTGTAAGGTAGTTGACATCCTTGGAGGTGTGTTTTTGGTTATTATGTTGGAAAGGTACCAAATGGATATGTCACAGTACATATTCATGTAATTCACAATTCCCTCAATGAACCACAGCTCACCAATGCCAGCAGGATTCATGCAATCCCAGACCATGACCACCACCATGCTTCACTGTAGGCAAGACATACCTGTATCTTGGCACTCACGTGTGTTGCCAGGTATTTTAACAACAATATCTGTGCACTGAGTCATCTATATCAAAACTATATAATTTTTGTTTATACCAATAAACGAACAAATTTGGGCCTTTGCAGAATTGTTGTAATTCAGCTACATTAAAGGCTTTTCCCGCATGAACTGCCTTTTTAAGGTTATGCCATTGCATCTCGATAGATAGGTAGATAGATAGACAGATAGAACAATACTTTATTCATCTCCAAGAGAAATTCAGGTCAGGACTTTGACTAGGCCATTCCAAAGTCTATGATTTGTTTTTCTTCAGCCCTTCAGAGGTGGACTTGCTGGTGTGTTTTGGATCATTGTCCTGCTGCAGCAGCCAAGTTTATTTCAACTTGAGGTCATGAACAGATGACCAGACATTTTCTTTCAGTATTTTTTAAAAGACAGCAGAATTCATGGTTCCATATATCACATCAAGTCTTCCAAGTCCTGAAGCAGCAAAACAGACCCTAACATCACACTGCCACCACCACATTTTACAGTTGGTATGATGTTCTTTTTATGAAATGTTGCATTACTTTTACACCAGATGTAGTAGGACACACACTTTCCAAAAAGTTCACCTTTTGTCTCATCAAAGGACACAGTATTTTCCCAAAAGTCTTGGCGCTCTGCCATGCAGGCTGTTTTTGCCCATCATCTTCCCTATGGTGGAGTTATGAGCACAGACCTTAACTGCCGCAAGTGTGGCCTGCAGTTCTTTTGATGTGATTGTGGGGTCTTTCGTGACATGTTGGAGTAGTCGCTGTGCTATTGGGGTAATTTTGTCTGGCCAGCCACTCCTGGGAATGTTGACTACTGTTCCAAACTGAAAGATATCAATTAATCAATTATTTAAAAGTTTTGTTTAAAAACTGCATTCTGTGTTTGGTTGTGTTGCAGTTGACTAACATTTGTATGCTCTAATTACAAGAATATTCCACGGATAAATAAAGAACCTTACTTTGTCCAAATTCACTTATTGCGGTGGACCTGTAACATATTAACTGATGAGCAATGAGCAATTACTGTAATCTGATTCTGTTTCTACACTAAATATTTTTGCAAATAGTTTACCCCAAAAAATGCTTATCCTTATCTATATTGCTTATCCTCATTAGGCTCGCGGGTATGCTGGAGCCTATCCCAGCTGACTTTGGGCAGGAGGCGGGGTACATCCTGGACTGGTCGCCAGTCAACTGCAGGGCAGACATACAAACATTCACACTCACATTCACACCTACGGACAATTTAGAGTAGCCAATTAACCTAACATGCATGTTTTTGGAATGTGGGAGGAAACGGGAGTACCCGGAAAAAACCCACGCACGCACGGGTAAACATGCAAACTCCACACAGAGATGCCCAACGAAGATTCGAACCCTGAACCTCCTGACCGTGAGGGCTAATTTTTAGGATTTTTTTTGTATTAGTCCTTCAAATTCTCTGTGATAAAAAAAATAAACAAAAAAATGAATCCGAATACCGCAGGATTGCATCTTTTTTTCAATTCTTTAATTGTAAGTTGGTGACAACAAAATATCTCTGACTGAATATTATGCTTGTTTTCATTATGAAGTTCTGACGACCTCTGCTGTAAACTGACGTAGTTATGACAGCTACAATTTCACATTAGTGATTTTTTTCCTCAAATGGAGTAGTGGGGATTTGGGTTTTATTGGAATGTCACAGTGACAGACAGTTGTGGACCTGGTAGCAAATTGGTCAGTTTACAGAGATGGAAAAAGCTGACAAAAAGCACTTCACATTGACAAAATTCCTTCTTCTGCTTTTTCAGATTAATGGCTAATCTTTAACAATGTGACAGACTTTAACAAAACATCTTAGGGTGAGGGGATATTAAAGGAAAACAGACACCTTGCTAGCACTATTATCGTCTGTGTGTTTTTAACATTGAAATCAGGATGAAGATACGTACACAAGACGTTTGCCTGAATCAAAGACAACTGAGGGAAAGAAGATTTTCTGTGCAATAACAGTATAACACTCATATGTTTTTCTCTCTTTCATTGGATTGCAAAAGGAAAAGCAGCAAGTGATAAGAAATAACTACACCACCGGGAGCATTTACAGTGATGTGGAAATGAGGTACGGGAGGATATGAGAGAAAAATTTTGACAGCCATAAAAGGGCCACCAGCTTTGCGTTTTTTTTTATATGTGATCACCTCAGAGAAAAACACCGTCTTTGTCAGAAATTGAAATGTGAATCTTATGGAAGAATTGAAGATGAGAAGTAGGATTTATTCCATTCTACTAAATCTTGTCACATGTGTGCAAATCAGTGGATTTGTTTGGGCATGGTGCCATTATCATTCCACAAACGTGGTCTGTTTCAACAAGAAAGGTACAAAAAAATGTCCTACATGCTCACTTTACAGTAAACATTACCTTCTTTAGCTATACTGAGTGGTTTTTTTCACATGTATAATTTCAGAACAAAGACCCATGCAGTCCATTCTGCCATGAAGTGCAATCTGCATTCTGCTGACTAACTTATGCCTCAAGTGATAAAGGAATCCTCACAAATTATTCAACTTGCTGACTTGAATAAAAATTCAAGAAAATGGTGTGCAATTACTGAGTGGGTTGTAGTGGAGAGTAAAACAAATCTGTACTTGCTCGGTGAACATGGGCATTTAATCAAGGAAGAAAGTGACTTTGAAATTGTCATCCCTGCCTCTCTAGTGGACTTACAATACATGTTCATATCTTTAAATGAGAAAACTTCAAGTGAAAGTGTTCCCGGCAATTCTAGGCTCTTAGAAATTTCAGCCTTGACTCTTTCACATCTTGCACATGCCTGTTTTGTTTGTTTTGTTGCATAGTTAATAGATAATTATGCATTATTTGTGCCTTTTTGCAGTGATCCTGTGTACTAATGACCTTGTTCATGGCTGGTGAGGCACTGACTTTTTTTTAATTCTTGTGCTCTAATCAATGTCCTTCACTCTATTGTGTTTTTTCAAAAAAGAATCAACTAATAAATTACTGCTGTTCCATGGTTGAGTATGGCCTATTATTAACAAAAACTAAAAAAGAAGAAGAAAAAGACAAATCACAGGTAGTTTTCTGGTCATTGGGCATCAGTAATGTTACGTTGATTAGACATGACATTCGATTACATTACGTTCACGCCAGCTGACATGCCATGGCTGATCAAGTTTTTTTTAAAAAAGGTGTGGAAATGGTAAGATTTTGGATTCTTACTTTGTCCTTTTTTCCCACTTAGTTTGAAACACTTTAAAGTTAGAATAAGTAAATTGGATAGGCTAACTAGTTAGTTCAGTAGCTTGCTTTGCTGGGGGCGGCCATCTCTTATGTAAACAAAGAATAAGAGGAGTACAGAGGTGTTTTCATTTATGCATTTATGAGGGTGACCTTCATGTGTAAAGCACCATCATTAAAAAAAAAATGAAAGTAAAAAATAACCACTGTTGTTGTGATTTGGGACTATATAAATACATTGAATTTAACCGAATTCAATTTCATGTTCACAGGGCGCATTCCATCAACATTTGCATTCTAGCCGCAGAGAGCGGTTGGAAGAGAGGACGCTTTACAAGGCTTTTTGGGCGAGCCTGAACCCTGATGTGAAGGCCACAGTGGTTGGTACATCTACTCTTGAGGGCCTCGTCGACATGGCTATTTGTTTGGACAAGCGTCTGAGATAACGTGGCAAAGAGCATCAAGCCGAGAGACCATGTTCTAGGCTTCTCTTGCTGGCTGCCAATCTGGACTCCTCCCAAGTCCTCCGGAGGCTATCTACCGTGGAGCCAGCCTCCACTCAAGAGACTGGATTAGAGATTCAGCCTATGCAGCTGGGTGGCGTGAGATTTACGGCATCAGAAAAGGCTCGTCGGATCCGTTTGAGGCTCTGCATCTACAGTACTGTGGTCGCTTTATCAACGGCTGTCCGGGGACACCAAATGCCAGACGCTAAACTGCAGGTGACATCATCCGATGAATACTCAGTCAGTGACCCACCTGCCAAACAACTTCAACTCAGAGGTATTCTTACCTGGCAAGGAAAATCCGTTAATTTGAAGCTGTCGTCTGCACCAGAGTTTCAACACTAACAAGTTTCTGTTCACGTTAAGCAACTTGGCGAACCTAAGGAGGTTCGTTCTCTTGACGGGCGTCTCCTGGCCATTAACACCCACCAAACAGAAGTTATTTTGCTTTGACTGTCCGGTAATTACCATGAGTCAATTTGGTTTTTTGTGATACCCTCTGTTAGCGCAATAGTCTTAGGTCTAGATGCACACACACACTTCTCATATTGATTGCACTTCAGCCATCATTATTAACTTGAGTGTGTTTTGTAATTCTAACTGCCTTCATTCTGCCATACCCCATACACTTTCACCCGTCAAGGCAGAATGCGGTGACCTCTCAACGGTCCAGAGGAATATAATGACTTACACCAAGATTTTAGTAAACATTGTGCAATTTCTTTACTACCTCACCGTCCATACACCTGTGCTATTGATTTACTCCCAGTTTCTTCCTTAATTTATTTCAGGCTTTATTATTTCTTACTGAAATGCATTGCTCTGGAATAGTACATTTTCTGGTCACAAGCTGCAGGACTAATCCAACCCTCATCGTCAACTGTTGGTAAAAGGTTCTTCTTTGTTAGGAAGAAGCACAACTCAATCAGACCCTGTATTGATTGCTGATCTTTAAACAAAATTACTGCAAAGAATAAATATCCTTTACCCATTATAGACTCTGCATTTACTCCCCTTCATTCCTTTAGTGTTTACCAAATTGGACCTTTGCAACGCATACCACCTTGTTTGCATCAGGGATGGTCATGAATGGAAGGCGGCCAGAACACGGCCAGATTACTGTTGATCCAGCCAAGGTTTAGGCTGTGGTCGACTGGCCTATTCCTATATCAAGGAAGCAGCTACAGAGGTTTCGGGGTTTTGCTCATTTTTATTTTCGTTTAATTCAAAATTTTAGTAGAATCTCAGAACCTTTGGCCATGCTTATATCTTGCAATATTCCCTTCTTCTGGAACCCTGAAGCTGACTATGTATTTGCAAAACTTAAGTCTTTGTTCACCATTGCTCCTGTTCTTGCCCACCCTAATACTTCTTCTCAATTTGTAATCGAGTCAATGCTTCTGACTTGAGTATCCAGCCATACTTTCTCAACACTCTGAAGTCAACCAAAGACTTCAGCCCTGCGCCTTCTTCTCTCGTCGCCTGACAGCTGCTGAACACAACTATGACATTGGTAATAGGGAGCTCTGGTTTTCACCTTGCAGGAGTGGAGGCACCGGCTACAGGGGGACTAACTCTATTGTACCTGGTAACCTTGCTTATCTTTGCTCTACTGATGGCAACACTGTGATAATGACTATCATTGATAGGTTCTCCAAGAAGGTTCTCTTTGTCGTCTTCCCCAAGCTCCCTTGGGCCCTGGAAACAGCCCAGATACTGGTGGTTCATGTCTTCCAACTCCATGGTATCCCTACAGACATTGTCTTATGCAGGTACAGTCTCTGTCTTCTGGATACCAGAAGAAAGGCTTGACGCTATTCGAGCAGACTAATCAAGACCTAGAGGCATAAACAGACTAAATCATGTTCATTTTAGCTCCCCTGGATTAAATATGCCCATAACATTCTCATCAGCACTTCCACTGGTAGGTCATCATTCTGCTCTGCTTATGGTTTATAAAACAACCGTGTTTCAATCCCACGACTGCGATACCAACTGTTTCTGCCCACCTCCGACATGCCCACTGTGCTTGGCGCAACACCATTTCTTGTGTGTTTTTAGGTTTGTTTTTAAATTAGGCTTGAACGATGTAAGGTCAGCAGTGTCACAAATGTGTGGTGCCAAAAGGTTTCAAAGGGAGGGGGCGACAACAGAGACGGTTCTGTCAACCCAGGTTTGGTGCTTCATCCTAGGAAGAGTCAGAAGGTTTGCATCTAAAGAATGGAGGGAACAGGAAGGGATGTAGGAGCAAGTCTTTAAAATAAGAGGGGGCCTTGTGGTTGAGTGCTTAATGGGTGAGTAAGAGGATTAATTGGATACAATAAAGGATAGGGAGCCAGTGGAGGTTCTGAAGGACAGGGGTGAAGTGGTCTCGTGAACAGGTACGGGTGAGGAGGCAGGTGGCAGAGTTTTGGATGTATTGGAGTTTGTTATGGAGATTGATGGGTGTGCCGTAAAGACTGCTGTTACAGTAGTCAATGTGTGATGTGATGAATGCATGAATGAGTGATTCAGCTGCAGGGAAATAGAGACAGGGGGAAGGCGGGCAATGTTCTTGAGGTGGGGAAAAGCTGTTTTAGAGACTGCTTTATTGTGTCGGGAAGGTGAGGTTACTGTCAAAGATAGTTTGTTTGCTTTTACCTTGTAAAGCGTGCATTTTTGAAAAGCGATCTATGAAAAAAAAAGATCATTGTTATTATCAAAGACATCACACTGGCTGTAGAAAGCAATGGTGCTATGATGTAATAAATGCTTCAATCGTTATATTATTTTATTAAATTGATGAACGATGACAAATAAAAATGAGCAAACACCAACCGACCAACCTAGTTTCAAATCTTTCATGTAGCACTTGTACACTACTAATACTCCTGGACCAGATCCAGGTTCAGAAGGAGTGGAATGAACATGTGCAAATAGATCAAAGACTAGAAGTTGAAGCCGGCAGTTTACTTATAAGTATAATTATAGAAAACATACAACAATATGAACAGAGGTTTCCATCTCAGGTTTTAGCCCTGTATTTGATCAAGAAATGTGCAAATTTAGCAATTTCTATTCATCCATCCATTTTCTATGCTTCTTATCCTCATCTGGGTCGCAGGGTATAATGGAGCCTGTTCCAGCTGACTTTGGGCGAGATTTAAGAAAATATATATTTTTTAAATAAATTGGAATCCTAAAAAATACACAGTTTTGTTTTTTTTTCTTCGCGGGCATATTACAAGTTCTATATGTTTGTAACTACAAACACCAAATGTCTGGATTATAGTGATCTGGGATTATGAGGCCTGGACACCTTATTTTTTATAATAAGGGGTCTGACTGTGTTGTAAGTCAAGGTTTGGTGTGTTTGATGTAGTCAGATATTATACCTAAATTAACTCCTAAGTCACCCATGCGGTAAACAGAACTCACAGAAAACATAAAATATAGTAATAGAAAATAATTAAATACAAAAACCAATGAAATAGTAATTAAAAAAGAATTCCTACTTTTATTCCTGTGGTTGTCTTGTATACTGGGAGGCGGTTATCCTTTTTAAACATGCACAAACGGTAATTTTTTGTCATATTGATCTGAAAGCCGTGTAAATATAGGAGTAAACACAATCAATCCTCTCCTCATCACTCATTAACTGTCCAGTAAAAAGTGCTTGCTGCCAACATGAAGCCAAATTATTTCCACTCTGTCACACTGGTCACATCATCAGATCAACATCACAAGTTTTTATTAAAAGATGGGGATTATGACAACACAATCCAATTTGATAAATTGTTCCAACTCAGTTTTCAGTGAGATTTATTTACATGTCGGGAAAGATAGATAGTGTTTGTGTTGGCTCAAGTAGATAACAAAAACTTCAATGTTGACTTATTGACTCTAATTAAACCACAACAAAGATCTCCTTGGAAGAAAAAGATTAAAACTGTCATTTAAATCTTCATATGTCAAATGAATGGCTGCTACTCTGATGAGCACACATTTCCTGAAACAAATGCCTGCATCTTATTGATCTTACAGATCAATTCTCACTTAGTCCGGTCATTCCATACATTTTATTGGAGCAGTTTGGAAATTGTACAACCAGCACCACAGTGTGCATCCAGCATACTACTGGGAAAGAGCAACTGTACAGATTGGTCCAGAAATTAATTAGTTATTATGCTGTTTGTTTTAACATAGTTTGTGAATCAAGAACAAAATGTTGTTTTCTCTTGCTTATAGATAGATAGATACTTTATTAATCTCCAAGAGAAATTTAGGTTTCAAGCAGCTTTCCAAGAATGTCCTGTAACAAACTTGATTACTTGACCACAGAATAAGACAAATACAAGATATAGAATAGAAGGATAAATAAATAAATAAATCACACAAACACGGGAAATAGAATAGAATAGAAGGATAAATAAATAATAAGTAACTGTTCTCTTCCAATTTGTAGCACAATAATACATAACAAATTAATATTAATCAATAAATCATATTAATACATACTATAAAACATAAAACATAATTACGTAAAAAGTTTAGCCTGGTGTGTTTTTTTTATCTCTCTCCCACTCTGTTGTGTTGAAAAGCCGCATGGCATGGGGGAGGAATGATCTTCTCAGTCTGTCAGTGGAGTAGGACAGTAATAGTAAGTTCTGTTGGGAGACGATGCTGTGCATTGGATGATGTTTGTTGTCCATGATGGACTGCAGCCTCCTCAGTGTCCTTTGCTCTGCCACAGATGTCGGGCTTTTCAGCTCAGTGCCAATGACAGAGCCCGCCTTCCAGTTTCTCCTGGCGTGTGGCGTCCTTCTTCTTCAAGCTGCTCCCCCAGCACACTACTGCATACAAGAGTGTGCTAGCTACCACAGTCTGGTAGAAGATTTGCAGCAGCTTCTTGCATACATTGAAGAACGCCATCTTTCTGAGAAGGTACAAACGACTCTGTCCTTTCCTACACAGAACATCCATGTTGGCAGTCCAGTCCAGTTCATCATCCAAATGCACTCCCAGGGATTTATAGGTGTTAACCACCTCCACACGGTCTCCTTTACGGAGAACAGGTTCTGGATGTGTCCTGTTTTTCCTAAATCCACGACCATTTCCCTGATCTTGGTGGTGTTGAGGTGCAGGTGGTTTGCGTCGCACCAGTCCTGGATCAGTTTTCTGTACTCATCCTACTGTCCACTCCCGATACATCCCACGATGGCGTGTCATCCGCGTGCTTCTGCATATGGCAGAGCTCAGAGTTGTACTGAAAGTTGGACGTGTACAGGGTAAACAGAACAGGAGAGAGCACAGTCCCCTGCGGTGCTCCTGTGCTGCTGGTCACAGTGTCAGACCGGCAGTTCCCCAGTCGCGTGTACTGAGGTCTGCCAGTCAGGTAGTCTGTGATCCATGCCACCAGGTGTGATCCTGCTCCCATCTGTGTCAGTTTTTCCCTGAGGAGCTAAAGCTGGACGGTGTTAAAGGCACAGAAGAAGTTCAATAATGTTATCCTCACAGCACCACTGCCTCTGTCCAGGTGAGCGAGAGATCGGTGGAGCAAGAAAATTATGACATCCTCAATTCCCACTTTCTCCCGGTATGCAAACTGGAGAGGGTCGAGTGCATGGTAAATCTGTGGCCCTAGGTGATAAAGCAGCAGCCGGTCTTCATGGTTTTAATCACATGGGACGTCAGGGCTACCGGCCTGAAGTCATTCAGCTCACCAGGATGTGGTCTCTTTAGGACTGGAACGATGCAGGATGTCTTCCACAGCAGTGGAACCCTCCCCAAACCCAAGCTCAGTTTGAAGATGCGCTGTAGAGCTCCCAGCTCCCACACGCAGGCTTGCAGAAGTTTAAGTGATACTCCATCGAGACCTGCTGCTTTGCTGGTGCACAGCCTCCTAAGTTCTGCACTTACTTGAGCGGCTGTTATTGTGGGTTGTGTGAGGGGAGGACAGGGGTCCCCTTTTGTGCTGGTGATTTGTTTGGGGGCTGCTGCATGTGAGATGGTCTGGTCAAACCTGTTAAAAAACTGATTAAGCTGGTTTGCCCTTTTTACATCCCCCTCAATGTGTGCACCTCCCTTTGTGCTGCAGCCCGTAATGGTTTTCATGCCCGGCCACACCTCCTTAATGTTGTTGTGCATTCTCTGTTCTATTTTGTTTCTGTACTGCTCCTTTTCAGCCCTTAGCAGGACTCTCATTTCCTTCTGTACCCGCTTCAGTGCTTGTTTGTCACTCTTCTTGAAACTCTTTTTCTTCAGGTTCAGAAGGTCTTTGATGTCACTTGTTATTCAGGGCTTGTTGATAGCAAAGCAGCGCACAGTCCTTACTGGCCCAACAACATCCATGCAGAAGTTGATGTAGTTTGTGGTGCAGGCGACCATTTCATCCATATGGTCACTGTGGGGGCCCTGCAGTGCATCCCGAGCCTGTTCAGCCCCAGGGGACCACTTAATGAGTGAACGTGTAGTTTTTGGTAATTTCCTCACTTTTGGAGGTTTTAGCAGGTTCAGATTATGGTTTGCCTTCCCCAATGCAGGCAGGCGTGTGGCACTGTATGTATCTTTGATGTTTGCATACATCAGGTCCTGTTGCCCCTGGTGTAACAGTACACATACTGGTAGAAGGCAGCCAGTGTTTTATCCAGTGTGACATGATTGAAGTTCCCAGAGATTAAGACGAGAGCCTCCGGGTGCTTTGTTTGCAGTTTATCCGACACGCAGTGGATAACGTCACACACGGCCTTCGCATCAGCCTACGGAGGTATGTAAACAGCAATGAAAATGGCGTGACTGAACTCCCTCTGCATGTAGTAGGGACGTAGGCTGACAGCCAGGAGTTCAATGTCCCTACTGCAGATCGACATTTTGATGTTCACATGCCCTGGATGACACCACCGTTTGTTCACATACACTGCAAGCTCACCTCCTTTGCGCTTTCCACAAGCTCTCGTGTCCCTGTTTGCTCTATAAACATCAGGCAGTAGAACTCACAGCTCAGCAAGAGAAAAATGCTACATACACCTGCATAAAAGAAAAGATGCAAGTTTACCAAATGGGATTTGGCCAGGCTACTAGGTGCCAGACCTGAGAGATATCAGTCTTAGAGGGCATGAGCAGGATACTTACAAAAAAGGAAGAGTAAACGTTGGTAAAAGTGTTGCATTAATCACTGGT
Source organism: Oostethus manadensis (assembly GCA_024372805.1). Lineage (NCBI taxonomy): Eukaryota > Metazoa > Chordata > Actinopteri > Syngnathiformes > Syngnathidae > Oostethus > Oostethus manadensis. The sequence goes on from QODF01000180.1 coordinate 304,404, forward strand.
TCAGGGAAACTATGCCTGCCGCAAATTTTGAACATTTCAGAAATGTCTTTGCGCACTGACACAGAGCCCCACACAGTATACACATACATATCACCTTTTTACGACTGTTTACTCATTGACGCTGCTTTTGTTAAACAGAAACAAAAATTGGTTGCTCTATAATAGTGTAGAAAACATTGCGTCCTAAGTCTCAGGTCTGGAACTCTTGGAACCATTTTTGTCTGTGCATTATATTTTTTATGTCTGTGCTTTACTGGCTGTGTTGATATTTTGTTTTGCCAGCTGTGTGTCGAAGTGTGTGTGGAATCATTCGTTTTACTTAGTTCAACCATTTAAATGCGGTGGATAGCCGCGGTGGATAGTGGATAGCCAGTGAACGAAACAGGCCACTTTGCTGACTGTAGCGGCAATTACATCTATTCAATATTTGCAGTTACAGTGTTGCAGAGTTGCATGAAGGTGTGCGTGGTGCGTGTCATGTTTCTTCACAGTGATACTGTGTAAATACTTCATTTTTTCTGAGTGAAAACATGAGATTGAAAACATGCAAACTATGATTTGAAATGGCGCAACAAAAGGAGGCATGAGGAAAAATTATAATAATTCATTTATTCATTAATTTTTCATACTGCTTGTCTTTAGTAGGTTCGTAGGGTATGCCGGAGCCTATCCCCGCTGAATTTCCAGCGAGAGGCAGGCTGCAGCCTGGACTGCTTGCCAGCCGATCGCAGGGCACATATAGACAACCACTGAAACTCACACTCATACCTGTGGACAATTTAGAAGTGCCAATTAATCTAATATGCATGTTTTTGGAATGTGGGACACCCATGCACAGTGAGAACGTGAACATACTATATGGTGCCTACTTGCAGTGCCATCTCCGGGTCGGGGATGAGATCCTGCCTCAAGTGGAGGAGTTTCAGTACCTTGGGGTCTTGTTCACGAGTGATGGAAGGATGGAACGCGAGATGGACAGGCGGATTGGTGCAGCGTCTGCATTGATGCGGACTCTGCACCATTCTGTCGTGGTGAAAAGAGAGCTGAGCCAAAAGGCAAAGCTCTCGATTTACCGGTCGATCTACGTTCCTACCCTCGCCTATGGTCATGAGCTTTGGGTAGTGACCGAAAGGACAAGATCGTGGGTACAAGCGGCCGAAATGAGTTTTCTCTGCAGGGTGGCTGGGCTCTTCTTTAAAGATAGGGTGAGAAGCACTGTCATCCGGGAGAGACTCGGAGTAGAACCGCTGCTCCTCCGCATTGAGAGGAGTCAGATGAGGTGGCTCGGGCATCTGGTTAGGATGCCTCCCGAACGCCTTCCTGGGGAGGTGTTCAGGGCACGTCCAACCGGTAGGAGGCCTCGGGGAAGACCCAGGACACGCTGGAGAGACTATGTCTCTCAGCTGGCCTGGGAACGCCTCGGCATCCCCTGGGAAGAACTAGACGAAGTGGCCGGGGAGAGGGAAGTCTGGGCTTCCCTGCTTAGGTTGCTGCCCCCGCGACCCAACCTCGGATAAGCGGAAGAAAATGGATGGATGGATGGACTTTTTTTCATTTTCATTTCTTGCAGGAATTATAGTTAAGAAGTAAATTACAAGTCCTTAAAAATAGGGAGTTACTTTTCAATCACCCCGTATAGTGTCTGCCTGTAATGAATAAAAAGAGGTTTTAGGTTTGTTTGAAATGTCACTGTGTTAAACATTTTACAGATGCCACGTGAAGATATGACATTGGGGGGGGGCGCCTTCAGGATTCACCAACAGGACACTGTGCATGACAGTACATGAGACACTGGCAAATCCTGGGACACTTGCTGAAAATGTGTATTTAACAATATTGTGCATGACAACATGTCAACTTACTTTTTGCTTTTGGCAATATTAAAAAATATATGTGATTTGGTTTATGGTACATAATTTGTTTGTTTTGCCGTCTTACTCATGCTTATTGAAGAAAGATGTTGTGAGACGAATTTTGTGTCATGTTTGACCAACAATTGTGAGGATGATAAGCGACAAGCTCCTCCAACCATTGCATGTCATATGACAGGCTACTAAATGATGATGGATGAAGCTTTGTATGGCAGAACGAGCTTCCTGGCAGTACTGCAGAAATCACTAGGAGGCGTAGACTTCTACGTCTGTCTGGCAAATTTGCTTGGTGATCTCTTTGGAAGAAGTCAGTTCCTTTGCTGTAGCATTTATGTGAGATAATTATGAGCCTGCAAGCAAAGCGCAGCAGCCCATCTTGCTATTCCTCATTTACTCCTTATTTATTATATCCTATTCTGCCACAACAAATGCAGGACAAACCATACAAAGAACAGATGCATACTGTAAGTTACATCATTGGAGATATCATTGGATCTTGATCATGGGTGTATGTAAAAAAACATTTAGCTTTCTAAGCCAATGCAGTAAAAAATAAAAACAGTACATATAACGGGCTCAGCATGATAATGATAATACATGGCAATCACAGACATATCAATGATACTTCAATGATCTTTCTATTGCATCCCATTTCTTTTAATATAAAACAAGCAAAATAACGTATTATATATTTTTTTTATTCATTAATACAGATTTTAAAATTGACAATTAAATGAATTTAGTATGAAAACAAAGTACCTGCACCAGCAAGTCCACAATGTCCAGTTTCCCACCGAAAGCGTTGGTTGTAGTATTTCCTGCTGAAGCGGTTACGTCATCTGCACCATTATATGACTTAGATTGGTAGCTGATCTACAGTAGCATGATCCAATAATATAAGGTTTGACAAATTCAGTTCAGAAAAAACTATATTTATTTGTGTGCTTTCTCTTTTAATCATATAGTTCAATCATCCAATTGAACATATTCACATTAATAACTTTTACCAGAATTCTGTATTGTTTAAATCACTTTAGTAAATGCTATATCAAACAACCAGTCACAAAATATAGTTTACTATGTCTTTTGTCTTGTAGTAGCAGCTGATGTCTTTTTTTCATCAGGTGCACTGGTAGCTATAGCAGAAATGGCATTTATATCACAGCATAGTATTTTTATGAAGACTTGGCAAAATACGAAGCATTTCCAAAGAAAATCTGTCCTGACAGCCATTTTGATATGACATTGTTTAGGAGTTTGTAATGATGGGTAGGGGAACATTGATGGGTCGGTGCATGTGTCAAGCTCAAAAAGTGAAGTCCCATGTCGGAGCATGTACTGCTTTAAGAAAAAGTCACGTGACCATAGCCGTTTGGCCTGTCACTAAGGTGCCAAAATCTGTTGCGAGTCAAACTTATTTTATCAGTGTGCAACGTCTCTGTAATAAAAACAGATTTTATAAAGCACAAATCTTTCATTTAATCCAGTGTGACAAGGAGATTGAAAGAAGAGAGAGATTTTCGCTGTGTGGGACCATTTTTATCTTATATCAGAAAATAAGCTATTTGGTTTTATTTCCATATTCCATCCTGTTCCTCTGAAACAGTTCATCACCTCTTGAGCTGAAATCGCAAGCTCTGCATTTCAATTACTCTTAGTTAGAAATATTATTTTATTTTCTGCAGGTTAAATGTCATATTTGTTTTACTGAACTCAAGACACTGGAAAACATTATTTTCGTTATTTTTCTTTTAATTATTATTACGATTGGGCGACATTATATTCACAACACTTTCATTTTCATTTCCATGTTATCACACGCCCTGTCATTACTTCTTTCTCTATACAGGGTGACACAAAAAACTTTTTAATATGCAATAAGATCAAGAGTGATGGAAGAAAAATATTTCAATCATGGTAATTGAAACCTTAAAACATGCCATTTAAGAAACAATGATGGAATTTTCATTTTTTTAAATTACTTCCTGTAGAAATGTTGGAACGCCCTTTGCGCAGCTGTCAAACTATCAGTTTTTATACAACATTTTTATGGCTAACGCATGCTGTTGCCCGTTTCACTGATGCACGTTTACTAAAATGGGGGGGGGGTTACTTGCTCAAGGTCACTGCCCTACAGTGCTGCCACTTGCTCATGTCTGTCAATACGCACGTCAAAAATTCCCCCTTTTTTGGGTCACCCGGTATAAAGAAGGTGTCCAGGTCTAGCAATTATTTTACGTCATGCCACAAGTGAGGGGGGGCAGAAATGTTTTGCCATCCACCCCGATTTAAAATACTATTGAGAAACTGATAATATCTATTTATTTATCCGTAATTTACAGACTGAACACCAAATTGAAAACAGCAAACAAAGCAGTGAAGCATACAAGAATATTAAAGGGTCAAAATGCATGCTGAGTACAGCCAGTTCATACACGCTGCACTAATATTGAAAGTCCTTACTGCTGCCCTGTCCCTGACAGTTCAATGCGCCCCCCCCCCAGGGAGTCCCACCCTACTATTTGAGAAGGACTGCATTACACCAAGATAGCCTGTCAACAAATTCAATGTGTCTGAGGCATCACAGCAACGATGTGGACCATTTAAGACCCAGCAGGTGACAGTATTGACAGTATTTATTGTTGGCGTGAGTATTTTAGGTCATTTTGCACCTCCATAGAGCATCATACAGCAGGCTCCTGTTAGAACCCGGACCTCTAGATCTCTACAAACCCCACTTGGTTTCAGATGCATCAAGTGCAGGCTACAAGAGCATCGGAGGCACACGGTGGCCACCGGGGGTGGCCCCTCAACCAGTGTGACACTGAGCTCGGCGGGGGGCCATTGTGTCCTCCACCCTCTCAGCTGTGAGTATTGAGGGTTTTGGTGGTGTTGAGGTTGGTATTACAGGTAAGGTAAGCATTTTTCCCCCACTAATAAAGACACTCGTATTTAGTAATTTACTTTTGTAATATGAATATGTAATATAATACAGTGGTGTGAAAACCTATTTGCCCCCTTCCTGACTTTTTATTCTTTTGCAAATATAACACAGGTAAACACAAAATGCAGTTTTTAAATGAATGTTTTTATTATTTAGGGAGAAAAAAATCCAAACCCACATAGCCCTGTGTGAAAAAGTAATTGCCCCTGCACCTAATAACTGGTTGGGCCACCCTTAGCAGCAATAACTGGAATCAAACGTTTGCGATAACTTGCAACAAGTCTTTTACAGCGCTCTGGAGGAATTTTGGCCCACCCTTCTTTGCAGAATTGTTGTAATTCAGCTTTATTTGAGGGTTTTCTAGCATGACCACCACCACCCTCATCGGGCTCATCTCAGACGGTGATGAGTCTGCTTACAGGAAGGAGGTGGACCGGCTGGTGTCGTGGTGCAGCTGCAACAACCTGGAGCTCAGTGCTCAGAAGACAGTGGAGATAATCGTGGACTTCAGGAAAGTCAAAGCCCCCCTTCCCCCCTCGTCTTGACAGACTCCCCCATCACAACTGTGAACTCCTTCCGCTTCCTGGGCACTAACATCACCCACAACCTCAAGTGGGAGCAGACCATCAGCTCCCTTTTAAAAAAGGCTCAGTAGAGGATGTACTTCCTGAGGCAGCTGAGGAAAGCCAAGCTGCCTGTCCAGACGATGGTGCAATTCTACACGGCCATTATTGAGTCCACCCTCACCTCCTCCATCACAGTGTGGTTTGCTGGGGCCACTGCCAGGGACAAACACAGACTGCAGCGCATCGTGCGCTCTGCCAAGAAAGTGATCGGCTGTAGCCTTCCATCTTTCCAGGACCTGTACGTCTCCAGAACTCGGGGGCGAGCAGGCCGGATACTTGCTGACCCTTCCCACCCTGGACATGGACTTTTTGAGCCACTCCCCTCTGGCAGAAGGTTACGGTCCATTCGGACCAGAACCTCTCGCCACAAGAACAGTTTCTTTCCTGCTGCTGTTGAACTCATGAACACTTTATAACATTTGCACTATGCTCACTTTATAACCAGTATTTTTGGCACCTTATAATACCTGCACTAAAA
>QODF01000180.1:318988-532118 GCA_024372805.1 Oostethus manadensis
ACTGCGCCTAGAAATTCTGTCCATGAAGATTATGAACAGAATTGGTGACAAAGGGCAGCCTTGGCGGAGGCCAACGTTCACCGGAAACAAGCTCGACTTACTGCTGGCAATGCGAACCAGGCTCCTGCTTCGATTGTACAAGGACCGAATGGCACGTAGTAGCGGGCCTCTTCTGCGCCTCTTCCACAAGCTCGGGTTCCCTCCCCACCAGAGAAGTGACATTCCATGTCCCAAGAAACAGATTTGGCCTCCGAAGACCAGGTCGCCCAGACACACGCCCTCGAACACTGCCCAAATCACAAAGCACCAGACCCTTATGCTTGCCCCTCCAGGTGGTGGGTCTGCGGGGGGGAGTTCCCGTGTGGCTTCTTCGGGCTAGGCCCGGACAGGCCCCACGGGGGAAGACCTGGCCAGCAGGCGCTCGCCTGCGAGCCCCTCCCCCAGGCCTGGCTCCAGGGTGAGGCCCCGGTATCCCACGTCCAGGCGAGGTGCGGTCACTCCTCTTGTTGTTTTTCATAGGGGTCTTCTGAATCACTCTTAGTCTGGCCCGTCACCTATAACCTGTTTGCCTTGGGAGACCCTACCAGGGGCATAAAGCCCCTGACAACATAGCTCCTAGGATCCACTCAAACCCCTCCACCGCGATAAGGTGGTGATTCACGGAGGGGCCTGAGGATAAGCGGTATAGAAAATGGATGGATTTTGTACTTTTTTTTTTTTTCACAATACTATTTATGCAATAGGAAAGTGTGCTTCTCAGCAGGTTCAGCATTCAGTTGAAAAAAAATCTCACACTTCTGTATCTATATCTGTCTTGGTATACATAATACAGTATATTTCTGCAGTGAAGTGCACTAAACAAGTACACTACTTGATCACATTGGCGTGGACGCTTTCAATGTGCCTATTTTAAAACATCAATAATGAAAAATGTTACATGTGTTGCAGCTTTTTAGGCACAGAAAACAGGATTAAGTGTCCTTTTCACGAGGGATGTTTATTTCTAAGCCGACAAAAAGTTAAGAACAGGTTTACAACAGCTCCCCTCTGAAAGACGTGCCTCTACTGCGGTGTAAAATGTCGAACTCCAGTCACGTTCAAGGTACCCCAGGCTAAACACTGCGGGCCGTTCAAATGGATCTCGTAAATAACAGTACCTCTTTAAAATAACACAAACATGACACCAAAAAAACAATGGGGGGTGTCTTTGGCCCTCAAATAAAATACCAATTTTAGCACTCATGTTTATAACAATTACAAACAATCGTGTCTTATTCATTCATTCATTATGAGTACACCCTGGACTGGTCGCCAGTCAATCGCAAGGAACAATCATGTCTTAAATTACTTAAATTGCGCCCTTTTTAAAATACTAAATCATGTTCTTTATGAAATAACTGTAAATTCCTTTGTCACTCACACATGGATAGTATGGGGGCGACAATATGACTGTAAGACCACAAAACCATGAATGCCAACACTACTTGGGACTGTTTTTAACAGCAGCTATCAGTCCACAGCCAATTGCAGACATTTGGAGATTGAAAGCATCTTCCTATGAGATTCATGTGACAATGAAGAAGTCTTCGAGTTCTTGGAGAGATGTGGGTGACTGAGGAAAGACTCTATAACAAAGCTGGCGCTGCTAAACCTCAAGGGTAGGAAAGATGAATTCATAAAAGATGTAAAGAATCTCTCTTATTTTATTCTTATTGTATTCTATGACAGGATTAGCAGTGAAGGTGCCTTGCTTGACTACTTATCAAGTCAGAATAAATGCTTTCCATAAAATGCAGACTGAGCTACTTCGTGTGTACAAATTTATGAAGCAATAACATTGCATACACCAGTCCACTAAAAAAACTTGTTACAGTCCGAAGTATTGCAGCGAACTAGAAACATATATATATATACATACATTTATGTATATTCATATACAGTATACAGTATAAATAGACACACACATACACACACATACATACATACTGTATATATATATACATATATACAGACCGACCCGATGGTAATGACGAACCAACCGGACATTGTGGTGATGGACAAACAGCGGAAGGCTGTTGTGGTTGACATAGCGAATCCAAGTGATTGCAACATCAGGCAAAAGGAATGTGAGAAACTGGAGAAATACCAAAGACCCAGAGAGGAGCAGGAAAGAGCCTAGAGGGTAAAGCCAAAAGCGGTGCCCTTGGTCATCGGAGCACGAGGAGCAGTAACCCCCAAACTGGAAGAGTGGCTACAGCAAATCCCAGGAAAAACATCGGACATCTCGGTCCAGAAAAGTGCAGTTTCAGGAACAGCAAAGATACTGCACAGAACCCTCCATCTCCCAGGCCTCTGGTAGAGGACCGAGCTTGGAGAGACTAGAAAGAGGCCACCCATGGTGGGTGAGGATATACAGTGTGTATATATATATATATATATATATATATATATATACTGAATGTATACACTGAAAAACAGGGAAACTCAACTCACATGCATCCCAACTGTCCATTTATATCCACACCTGCCAAGGTTGATTGGAGTCACCTCTAAAACTTGGCTTTGTGTTTTTGGTCAGTGGAGACTATGCTAAAAATGTCATGTCCATTTTTTGTGTTTTATAGTTAAAGGGCCAGATGTATAGACTAGGTTTTTTTAAGTCACATTACGTTTTTTGGGTTAATCGTGTTCATATGATAGCAAGTAAAACTTGAGCACCATCAGGCAAAGAAGAGCTTTTACTCAATAAGAGTATGTATCAAATCTGCTAAAAGAAATGGGGTGATTCCTGCAGCACCAATCACAGTTAATCTAAGGGTCAAACACTGTTTTTTCTGAATCTGATCGATTCAGTCTTAACAACCATCCATCCATCCATTCATGCATTTTCTATGCCGCTTACCATCATTAGGGTCGCAGCGGTATGCTGAAACCTATCCCAGCTGACTTCAGGAGAGAGGCGAAGTACACCCTGGACTGGTCGCCAGCCAATCGCAGTCTTAACAGTTATATTGTAAAAATATAAAAAAATATAATATATAGTATTGGTTAGAAAAGAAAAGTTGCAACATATACAACTGTATACTACACCACTGGCTGGACTGATTCAACACCAGCATTTATCCAGTATAACTAATCATAATACAACTATGATGACTATACATTTATTGTTTTAACTCATATATAAAATTTGCAATACGAGCTATAATATGGGATGAAGCTCCATGTGTAAAAACAAATATAGGGAATAATTAACATTAATTATTTAATCTAGGTCACCACTATCTGCTGTGTTATTACTTTGTGATTATAAATCAGAACTGGGACCCTCTTAGCAATCACCGACTAATAAGCACATTAACCTTTTGAGTTATTATATGCTTGCGTGTGAAATATCATCCTGAAAGGGACCAAACACAATGAAAAGCAGTCAAATCATTAATTCAGAAGGATGAGGACATTTCACAAAGCTGTCTGACTCTTTGACATGCATATTCACGCTTGTATTGAATGAATATCAATTACTCTCACAAAGTATCAATACACTTCCCCATCTTATAGGGCAACTCACTACATACTGTATATGCTTGTGTGCCCCAACACCCTCGCACATTCAGCGACATAGTGTTGTGATAACTCTAATATAACACACACACAAAAATGGCTGCATGTATGTTTTTTTTTAACTTTCCATCTCAGACAGCTGCAAAATAAAAGACGTGAGCAGCAATCGCTGCTTATTTAACCCTAGAATGAAACCCCAAACTATTTTTCTTAGATTCCTGGAACATTTTCAGAAAAGAAATATGATTTACTTACTGAAACTGACAGATCAATTCATGTGAAGAATACTTGCGGGTGACACTGCCATGATCACACACAAAGAAAGGAACATATTCATAACTATCACATTCACTAATATTGTGTTGAGAGGAGTATAAGTTTTACTGGGAGTAATAGCTGCTGACAACTATCAGCTAGCTCTATGCAAAGTGCACAAAGGTGAAGACAAGAGTGGACTGCTTCGCATGAAGCAATTTGGCCTGAAAACCAATATTATTTGTAGTTACGCAGCAATCAAAGACAACCCTTTGGATGTATTGTTGCACGCTACCACAGATACCACATTATCCGTCTAGCTGGAGTGTCATAACAAGCCAGATAGGAATTGGGACTGCCAGCACAAGCTTGCCAACTTAGATTGATTTACTGCCGCTTCTGCATGCTTTTTCACTGTTGAACCTCGTGTGGGTTTTTCATATCCGGAGCATTATTGAAACAATTTGCCCATGAACCTTGCCAATCATCTGACAAGGTGAATGGTGTCTTTTAGAAAACAGAACAAGCTTACTTCATCTCCTTGAGTGTTCCAGCAAATGGGACAAAATCTTCCAGAAGGGACGGTCTGTTGTAGACGTCAACTTCAGTTTTAAATATCTTATACTTATGATAACGTCTGAAGTTTATTCAAAGTAGATTGCATAGTGCAGGGGTCACCAACGTTTTTTCTTATATGGGCTACTTTCACAAAACGAAAAAAAGTCATTTTGACATAGAATTATTTTCATGGCTTATTTTTAGCCAAACAAAGCAAATATACTTATTTTATCAGAACATCAACATAATGTTGATATCCACAACTGTCATTTTGTATTATAGAATGCATTTATTTCTAGTGTTCTCACATTATTAACTGAAAACATGAAGGAAAACCAGGTTCGCGGGCGCCTCATGTGCTTGGTGGCACCGCTGGCATAGTGGGAAAATGGAGTTCAAATATTCTTAAATCAATCAATCATAAACAACACATTCTTTATGATCAGAATCAAAATGTATTTATGATCTCACTTTCCAGCAGGACATTGTCATAGAAACCTTGCTTCTCTGTCCCTCTCCGTTGCAGTTAATTGGTTCCAGACCTGACTGCGATGAAATCATTTCTGCAAAGTAGGATTTAATATTGATAAATGGAATGTTTTCATAGTGACCTAACCCTATCACTCAAAAGTGCAGAATCTCTTGCTTCAGAAATCACTGGAGTCATTTTTTGATAGTTCATGACTTACGGTAATTTCAAAATAGCATTTCAAAACGTATTGCTGGCCACAGCTTCAATGTTCAAGGTTTAAAATAAAATCATTTTGAACTGTCCAGTGGGCCAGATTAATAAGCTGTATGCGTCTGAGGGGACAGGGTTTGCCTTTTTCTGATGTAGACAACTACCTTGCTAAAATCAGCTGTATATTTCTGAATAATAACCAAGGCTGACTGCTGCCTTTGGAAGTGGATCAGAGTGATTAGTTTGAGCTTCTATCCTAAAAGGAATATCTGCAAAAAATTGAGGCAAGTTGAGCCACCAAAGAGCTCAAGATAATTCTGCATAAACTGTTTTTTACCCAATAACAATTCTTGCATCTGTATACTCTTTTTCGAACAAGTTCCAGACTCAACGGCGATAAATTAATTTCCACGATACAAGATTCATTGTTAATAAATGAAATATTTTTTTTGTCAGAGCATAGAAAACCTGTTTATGACTTTCTGAATGTGTTTTAACATTTTAAGATAGAGCCCTTTAGACATGAAATAACACCCGTCATTTTTACACTCCTAATATTAATTGCGTACACCCCATTGCTCAACTCTCATCTTGCTAGGACTCGAGACAGCCACTAGCTTGCATGCTAAACAGTTAGCCTCAAATTTGTGTCTTCTAAACTAAAGAAGCCAAAAATTTACCACTTCCACATGGAATGGGAGCATAAGTTTTTTTCACTGTATTACAGTATGTCGGACTGACTTCATGCAATGTTAAGGTAAGTAATGTACGGCCTAATGTTTATGTGTCATTACTGCTGCCTAGTGACCAGAATACTAGATATTACTTGTATTTCACAATGTTTTGACAAATAATAGAGCATAGTCTATTACAAAACAGCGATCACTTATTAATTAATTAACTTCTGGAAAAAAAATAAAATAAAACAAGGGAGCAATAATCAAATCATACAATTTCAAGGGAGGACTGAAGTCCAGACCACTTTCCAACATTACTTGGTCAAGTAAAAGAGTCGGTAAAGCAAGCTGAAATAAGAATTTATCAGTGACCTAACAGGGTTTATTATGTGTAAGTAGTGAAACATATGCGGTTGTCTGTGTAGTAGTAAAGAGTGCGCATACAGGGAGCGTGGCAGTGTTACCTCCATGCCTGCAAATTACAAGCTCACCGATGTCTGGAACTGCTTATAGCTGTTTAAGTGTACATTTTAAATATATCATTTGCCATTTACTATCGCTTCCTGTCCGGAAGTCCTTGGGAAAAAAAAGTCTGTAAAATCTAGAAAGTTTTCTGCACAGGTCATCATGTATAGCTGCTCTATAAGAGTCCAGAACTCAATACAGGTACGTGAGTATGAGTATACAAGGAAAATGAGTATAATAGGTTCCCTTTAACAAAATGAAAAAGAGTACTGGTAATTTAATTTGAGTATCATATTTTTGTAGTAGCCCCTTTGCTCAGAGGACGCCGTGTCAGTGGGAGAGACCATCCTGAGCGGCTTGTAAATTTTTTTTAAACTAGCCTATTGTGTAGTATTATAAATGTTGTATTATTTTGTTGTTTAAAGAACATCACCATGGTAATGTGGTACACACAGCTGCCCCACATTTATGTGCATTAAAAAAATCCAAATGGGAATTTTGTGTGAATTTGGCTGAAGCCAGCTTCTTAAGACACGTTAACATCTTAAACAGATCTTATTGGTCCTCTTGCATGTATACACTTCAATCGATGGATCATTAGAGGGGGCTCTCTATGTATGCGTCGGTCTCCGGTGAGAAGTATCTTTTTAACAAGTAGCAGAACGTTCTAGAAGAAACCAGTTTTGTTACGTGACGTGACGCCTGAACACAGCGCCGGTGGGTAGAAATGTATTTTGTGTTAAAATACGGCTCGTCCACAATCCTAATGAGGAGCTGAAGTGGTATATAAAATGCATCAGTAGAGGACGATTACTCAGGCTGCTACATACAATTTCCATTTTGAAATGAGAAATTGTTCAATAGGAATCGTAAGAGTTGTTGACCAAAATACAGCTCAAAGGCAGTAAAAGTCTAATTTTTGTTTCACATAGTTTAGAGGGATGTAAAGGTACTGTACAGTAGAGGGCTGTAGACATTATGTGTTTAGTATTTGGTTCTTCTGTGGTGTCAGTGGAATTCACACATAAAGCATGTGGTTGGAAAACTTAAACAAAGTAAAGTCATCAGGGTGGATTTATAGTGCAACTCTCATAATTTGGCGCACCAGTTCAGAAAAAAAATCTAAACAAAAACATCTCTCATAAGGTATCAGGAGTGGTGAGAATGTATCCTCTGGCATTGCAACCACAGAATTAGTGTAGTTTCATGACTGGACATAATCTTCTTCCGCCTCTTCCTAATGACGCCCTACAGCGGACATCATCCAAACAGCCTGCCAGCCTTTTAAGCTAACTAAATACAGTGGAAACAAGCTGTTTATCATCAACACTGCCTGTAGCGTCACAGTGTGGTATAATAAAAACAATCCAAAAAAGAAATGTGATGTTCCTTTCCTTGTTGATTGACTCTGGCCCAAATGCAAACAGCCTTTAAGGAGATTTGAGGTAGTCTCATCATGTTTCACAAGCTTTGGTATTTCTAGTTGAGCAGGAGCATTCATTTTACAGACGTGGACTGTCTGGTTCAGAAGACACTTAATGAAGAAAATCAAGAGGAATGACCGCACCTCGCTTGGACGTGGGACACTGGGTCCTCACACTGGAGCCAGGCCTGGGGCAGGGGCTCGCTGGCAAGCGCCTGGTGACCGGGCCTTTACCTGTGGGGTCTGGCCGGGCCCAGCCCGAAGAAGGAACACAGGAACCCCCCCAGACCCACCACCTGCAGGGGCAAGCATAAGGGTCCGGTGATATGTGATTTGGGCAGTGGTCGAGGGCGGGTGTCCGGGCGACCTGGTCTTCGGTGGCGAAATCTGGTTATTGGGACATGGAATGTCACTTCACTGGTGGGGAAGGAGCACGAGCTTGTGGATGAGGCAGGGACATTCCAACTAGATATAGTCGGACTCACCTCAACCCACAGTTTGGGCTCTGCAACCAAAATCCTTGAGAGGGGCTGGACCTTGTTCTTCTCTGGAGTTGCTGCAGGGGAAAGGCGGCGAGCTGGTGTGGGCTTATTGTTAGCCCCCCGGCTACCTTCTTGGAGTCTATCATAGGGGTTCTGGAGAGCACCCCAGCTGGTGACTCCATAGTTCTGCTGGGAGACTTCAACGCCCATGTGGGCAATAACAGTGTGACTTGGAGGGGCGTGGTTGGGAGGAACGGCCTCCCTGATCTGAACCTGTGTGGTGTGTTGTTGTTGGACTGTTGTTGGTGACCGGAGGATGTGTTCCAACTATAGGGGGATCACACTCCTCAGCCTTCCTGGGAAAGTCTAAACCAGGGTGCTGGAGAGAAGGTTACGACCGTTAGTCGAACCTCGGTTACAGGAGATGCAATGTGGTTTTCGTCCCGGTCGCAGAACACTGGACCAGCTCTACACCTTTGCAAGGGCACTAGAGGGTATGCGAGAGTTTGCCCAACCGGTCTACATGTGCTTTGGAGACTTGGAAAAGGCATTTGACCGTTCCCTCGTGGTGTCCATTGGGGGGTGCTCCGGGAGTACGGGATTGGTGGCCCGCTACTACATGCCATTCGGTCCTTGTACAATCGAAGCAGGAGCCTGGTTCGCATTGCCAGCAGTAAGTTGAGCTTGTTTCTAGTAAACGTTGGCCTCCGCTAAGGCTGCCCTTTGTCACCAATTCTGTTCATAACCTTAATGGACAGAATTTCTAGGCACAGTCAAGGCGTTGAGGGAGTCCAGCCTGGTGACCTTAGGATCTCGTCTCTGCTTATTGCAGACCATTTGGTCCTTATGGCCTCATCACGCTTTGACCTTCAGCGTATACTCAAGCAGTTTGCAGCTGAGTGTGAAACTTCTGGGATGAGACTCAGCACCTCCAAATTCGAAGCCATGGTTCTCAGTCGGAAACGGGTGGACTGTGCCCTCCGGGTTGGGAGTGAAGTCCTGCCTCAGGTGGAGGAGTTCAAGTATCTCGGGGTCTTGTTCACGAGTGAGGGACGGTTAGAGCGTAAGATCGACAGACGGATCGTTGCAGCGTCAGCAGTAATGCGGTCGCTGTACCGGACCATCGTGGTGAAGAGAGAGCTGAGCCGGAAGGCAAAGCTCTCTGTTTACCGATCGATCTACGTTCCCACCCTCACCTATGGGCATGGGTCATAACCGAAAGAACGAAATCGCGGATACAAGTGGCGGAAATGAGTTTACTCCGAAGGGTGGCTGGACTCACGCTAAGCGATAGGGTGAGGAGCTCGGCCATCCGGGAGGCCCAGCCGGGAGAAGGCCCCGGGGAAGAGCTAGGACACGCTGAAGGGACTATGTCTCACAGCTGGCCTGGGAACGCCTTGGTGTCCTACCGATGGAGCTGGAAGAGGTCGCTGGAGACCGGGAAGTCTGGACTTCCTTACTGAGACTGCTGCCCCAGCGACCCGGACCCGGATAAGCGGAAGAAAATGCAATGAAATGGACTGTCTGGTTTGGTTTGGTTTTGAAGTAGTGGCTTGTGATTGGCCACTTTTAAAACAATGTGTAGTTATATCAGCATGAAACCTCCAAACTTGCCATTTACATTCTTCATTCTCCCAGTCCTCCTACCTTCTACGTTTGTCAATCTGCACTCACAAGTGAGCGTAAAAGTACTGCCAGGTGAACTTTCTTTCTTCATATTTTATATATTGAATAGTTGTAACATAACAAAATCAAAACCATTATCGATATTTTGAAGTTTTGGTTTTAAATGAATGAATGATTAGTGTTGAGTATTTATAAGGACTATTGACTTTAGATACTGTGACTTATTTTTACCCTACTGTGACAATTAAGACAGTTTATCAATACTTGCAGTTAATTTGCGCTGGTAGCATGTGACTTAAGAATGACTTGTAATGTAATGTAATCTAACATTATTAACTGTCCCATAAAAATTATCCATACAGTTAATAATGGTTTTATGACTGTAATGGTTCAACCCTGGAATGGATTATTTCCATTTCCATTATTTTCAATGGGAAAATAACATGTTGGACAGGCTGATTCTGCAGGCGGTATTGAAAAATAAATGGACAGATGGACAGCACTTTAAAGTACAGTCCAATGAGACAGAGACATACATTCTGTTGATTAATGAATATGTAGTATTTAGCTGTAAATCTCACTGCAATGTCAAACACATTTGGTCAAATAAAGAAATGTATTTAACTGAAGGTCCAACACACTCACACTGTTACACATAAACACACATAACTTTGCAATGAGTCCTGTTGTACAGATCCACACTTTCTGGCTTTATATGGTGCTATTTATTCCTGCAACCGAAGACGACACACGCAACAGTGATATGTAGGTTTGCGGTGAGACACCTTGGTACGAATATAGGATTTAGAAATCCCATTCCATTTCCTCGCCACATTGTCAGCTCCTCGTGGGCCATTGAACCTCTGGAAAAATCACCACTGGAGGTTTCGACAGTCATTTTTGTCTGCCATTTGATGGATGGGTGTGACAAGTCTTACATGTCTTCATGCGGCCTTTAGCGCTAGAAGAAGGATAACTAATGACTTAGCAGCCTTCATATAAATATCAGATTGGAGGAAAAAGGAACAATTTGTGTTAGTAATTAATTTGTAATTGTTTGATTTAATTGACAGTGAGGCAAGATAAACACGGCAAGTTGTAATTTCATTGTAAACTATAAAATTAATGATTATACGGACTAAAAAGCAGTGAAAGTGTGTGTGAGTAACATACTGTAGGGTGCATGGAGGCAACGCATTATGTGTGATTCACATGAAAATCAATAAATCAAATCAATATGTTTACAATTGCTTAGGGCTTTTATTTACTAAAACACAACCACTTTCCACAATTGAAAAATATGAAAGGTACTCACACTTGTTCAAATGGTTTTACTGTGCAGAAAACTGGTAATATTAATGCAGTCACGAAGAAGCTGTAAACTGGATCTGCTTAGAAAATTGTCTGTCTACTTTATATTGTTCAGATCATGTCAGAGTTCATTTTTGTGAACCGCACAATATATTTTCTTTGAAAATAGGCAGGCAGAAGGGCATTTTTTGTGGCAAAGAGGACATAAAATCCGATCATGATCAACACCTACAACTTTTTCTGCAGAAGAAAAAATATATATTTTAAGTGTGAGTTAAATGGAAGATATGGAACATATTCATTTTAGTGAACATTGTGACTATAATAAGAATATAATATAATATAATAAGAAGCTGAAGAGGATGGTGTTTAATATGTATCATAACGTATAACGTTAAATTAATCACAGTTTGCTATGCAAATAATGTAGAATGCATAAGAATGCATAATTAATTAATTCATGTTTACTTTATGTCAGAAGTCCAGTCTTCCATCCATTCGCTATGCCGCTCATCCTCATTAGAGCTGTGGGGTATGGCAGAAGTGTTTTGTGCAAATGCCTCACAGCCAAATGTGGCCTTGACCTCTCTGTGAGGGGTTTGAATGTTGACCCTGTGCTTGTGTGGGTTTCCTACCAGTATAAAACATGCATGTTAAGTTAAATGGCGACTAAACTGTCTGTAGAATGTAAGACAATAAGTGAACAATTAGTAATAAAAATATCCGGAGGCCTGATATTAAAGAGTCCTGAAAGTCAAAAAGCACTTGCAGCAAGACAAAACCAGAAAAAAGGCACAACAGCAGCAGTAAGACTTGTTTTGTCTTAATCTTTCGCGGTGAATCACAGAGCATAATGCATAGAGTACACATCTGTTTTATATACTGAGAATTAACTCGGTCTAAAAACTATTTTGAAAAAGTGTTCTCAAAAGGTGGAGTCAAATGTTTCAAAAGACGAGGATACTATGTAGCTTCAATTTAGTTTCATGTTTTCTGGGGGGATCATGTCAGTCATTGTTATGTCTTGTTATTTCAGGCATCTGCTAAGACCAGAAATGGCAGAAAAACAGACCATAATTTACAATTGAGTGGAAAGAGCTTTCAACTTGACAGGTCCAAACAAAGCCTTTCCCGAAAGTGTGTGGTTATACACAATTCCTGACCCAGTTATATGAAAAAAAGTTAACTCAATCAATGTGTCAATCAACAATAAGGCCTGACCCCCTCTTGCTATCACATTCTGGCTTTTCAACTGTAAAGTACAACTGCACTTTTAAGAAAAAATTGCCCTTGACATGTACACACAGCTGGGGAATTTAGTCTTCAGAAATGTCCCCACACTTTTGTTTTTGTGCATTTTATCGTTTATACACATTCAGTTTTAATGTTACACTGTATATTTTATTTAATTATTACATATGAATTTCATATATTATTTAATTTCTTATATTATAATATATTATAAAGACATTATAAATAGACATTATAAATAAAAACATATTTTTAACTACATTAACTATGGGCAAAATGCAATTAATAGTGATCAAATATTTTACTCAATTGACAGCCCTAATTATAATATATGAAAATATTAACTTGCAAACTCCAACTCCATCTGTTGTTTGATTTCAAAATACAAAGTTCATTCATTCATTCATTCATTCATTTTCTGTACCGCTTATCCTCATTAGGGTCACGGGGCAAAATACAAAGTTGTATTTACAAACTCTCCTTTTTACAGTTGACATACTTTCAGTCTGAGGCTTTGCTCTAAAAATCTTAATTTTCAAGGAAGCATTCTAAGCTTGTACAAAAATGTAATACCCAGAATTTGTATGCAACTGAGAAAATGGAATATATGCAGCATGTCATACAGTAAATAGCCTTGTAAACTTTGCCAAAATACTTTCTCCACAGCGATGTTTTATGTTTTTTGTAAAACATACAGATGCACAATGTGAACTTTATCAGTTGAGCTACGATGCTTGTTTATGTTGATTCACAGCAAATACCATTTATTTGCACAAACATTTTGCAAAACATCTGCATATTGACTTGATCTAGAACTTTCAACCAAACGAAAGAACAGTTGAATGTCAATTAGCTTTTCTTGCTATAAGATGAGGGCATGCACACTTTGCTAATGTGCATCAAAAAACTTTTTTTTGTTTGTTTCTGGAATTAAAAACAAATGTATACATAAATTATATAGTACTATGTAGAAGAAACCTCAAACTTGAGTGTGTCACTAGAAGGGCTGCTTGTGTGCATGAAGTTAGCGCAGTAACATGCATTCTGTAAAAATAAAAATCCCCAAAAAATAAAAAAGTATATAAAAATTGTTATGATGTCCATGCATAATGCAAGCGCCATGTTTTGTTCTTGCTTGGGGATGAGGCACATAAACAAATTAAGTGCACACCACCGTAGGGGGTTCCTAACATAGGGAAAACAAAACTGTTTTTGTCAGAATCTTTTCAATGTAGCCTGGTGGATTAGTTAAAAGCTTCATTCATATAAAATATTCAATACCATCGCTTTAATACGCGACAAGGTTGGATCGGCTTTGTGCTAACTTTCCATGATGCCGAATTTTTTTGATTGCTGCTTCTGCTGTAAGAAATTATTTTTGACTTAAAAGGGCCTTGGCCTATTGGGTTGTTTTGAGCATATGCCTATTGGTGTTTGTGGTTTGAAATGTCTTCTGTTGTCCTAAAAAATTGGTTTTGCTGAGATTTAATTTATTTTCCGTGGTCCGGCAGGTCTGACGGGTTACCTTCACAAGACGGTACACTGAGCACGCTATTCAGAGATGTCACTTCAATTAAAGCCAATTGATTAGCTAAAACCAAATTGCTCTAAAACGTTGGTGGACTGCTAATGAGAAAAGCCACACACTATTGGCATTTTATTCTATCTTCAAGGTGAATACGAAGAAAGGATTAGATTCTACTTCACTGGCTGAAAGGCAATGTTGCAAAACAGATCTGACAAAAGGACAATGCAAACAAATGTTTCTTTCTCACGCTCGGATACATCCCCTCCGAGCCTCAGAAAAAGACAAGGTCCATGCCAAAGGTGAACGCCATCTCACAGACAAGACAAAATCAAATACTTTTCCAATAAGTATTGAAAACCTGATTAGTCTTTATATTACCCATTGAGTATGGACTAGATCTGTGTTGCAATTCAGATAAGTCAAGTCACTATACAATGATCAAAAACCTGGTCTGTAAGTCTGTAAGTAGACTGTAAGCACTGTTAGCATGTTGGCCTCACAGTCAGGAGATTCAGGGTTCGAATCTCCGTTGGGCATCTAGGTGTGGAGTTGGCATGTTCTCCCCGTGCGTGTGTGGGTTTCATCCCACATTCCAAAAACATGCACGTTAGGTTAATTGGCGACTCTAAATTGTTCATTAGAGAGTGAATGTCCGTAGGTATGAATGTGAGTGTGAATGGTTGTATGTCTGCCCCGCGATTGACTGGCGACCAGTCCAGGGTGTACCTCGCCTCCCGCCCGAAGTCAGCTGGGATAGGCTCCAGCATACCCACGACCCTAATGAGGATAAACGGCATAGAAAATGGATGGATGGATGGAAATCTGTAAATAACAAGCAAGAACAGGGCAATTGCCCGTGAAGAATAATCTCAGTTCAGGACAGCTTTGTCCTGGTGGGTGGAGGCGAGGACAGTAGCAAACACACAGAGTGCAGAAGAGTGTAATTAAATAAGTAAATTGCAACATTTTGTCATAAATGTTTTTATTGTACATTTCTTAAAAGTAATGTTAAAATCCCCTCTCATCTTGTACACTTATACCCAATCTCGTGTATTGTCTTGTGAGTGTTGGTTGATTTTGAGTGCCACTTTGAACAATAAGACTTTTATAGTTATGTTTATCTGGTGGAACTAGAGTACACCGTCCCACCCCTCATACCCAACCCTCTCCCCAATATCCCACAGGCACTATCCTCATCTACTGCATATTTACAGTAGATATTTAGAGTAGTATAAACACAAACAGCCATTGTTGCAATGCATCAACCCCATGGAAAAAAAGTATGAACATGTAACAAATGTCCTCTTTACAATATATTTATTTTTAGTACTTTTTCTCATTTTGCGTCGACTGCTTTAAGCTGCTGTCAGGTCCAATCCACAGCTCACTTTCACAAGGTTTCATTTTCCATATCAATCAGCAGTGAGGCTGGAGGGCACGTATCAGAGTTTAGTCGAGGTTACTTGGAAATGGCTACAGCATATATGAATGGGTCTGTATTTTTAACTTTAAGTGGACAGAGACACTGGAGGAAGAGAAATGACTGAGTGAAGGATGCTGCATATCACTAATGTGGGGAATCATTATCCCAGCTACATACAAGATTGTGTTTCTGCTTCCCGGAATGTCCACTGCATCTCCCTCTGGATGTCACTGAGACTGGCCATCAAGCCAACTAAAAGCAAAGGTAAAACATCTTACACATTTCCACACCTTGCCCTTCACAATTTGCCCTTCTTTCATTTTCTTAATAACTTTTCAGGCACGACATTTTTCTTTCTATAGAGACTCTATAGTCACTAATTTAATGCCTACAAAGATGCCAAAGCTAAGGAACAAAACTGAAGTAGGACTCGCTGAAGGAGACTTGTACACCCACTTTATTTAATGAATGTGTGAAGTCAGATTCACAGGAATTCCACATTTGTATTCATGGTGACCTTGTTGTGTGCAGGCACTTTATTTACCCTCCCCAGTGTCTACAGAAATGCGCTCCATCTTTTCACAGATATGCCAAAGTAAAGAGCAGCAAAGCAAAGGTAAACCGTGATTCACCAAATGTCTATGTGACCTCTGTGAGCTCCTCCAAACAAACACATACTGACATCCTTATCTCTCAAAGATGCTGCAGTCTGTTTACCAAAAAGAGTAGTATGAGCTGAATTTAATAACTGCATCAAATGCAAATGTTTTTCCACTTCTATTTGTGGCTTTTTTGTAAAAAAAAAAATCACATTCAGATTTTATTATAAATATATGTTTTGGGAGTCTACTGTTGATTGATTGATTTTAATCCAAAAAAAATCTTAGACATTGTTATTTGTCATTTGTCATCATTTATACTTAGCTTTGAAAATGTCCTACATCAGATTTTAAGCACAATTTCATTTTTGTGGCCCATTCTATTGATGGTGCTCAAAATACTTGGGAAGACATGTTACCATAAATGCAACAAAGTAAAATTTTTAGTTTTATAATCATTAGACAATGACCTATGGTCAATTATTTGCTAAGTCCTGCCAAGCCCCTGCAAAGACATTCTGCAGTTGCAGATTTGAGGGTAAAACTTTGGGATTTAATAACAGTGCCACCATATGGTGGTTTCTGTCAGAAAAATAAAACCACACAGGAGGGATGCATGTTTTGCCAAATATTCACCTTTGTGCGTAACAGCTCAGGATTAAACGAGTCAACCCACTGCTGTGCTGTCAGAGCCAGCAAGGCACGCTCTGTCGACCTAACCATTACAGAAGCACTGACCTATATTTCAAACTTTTTTTTAACCAATCAGACGTCTGTTTTGCCTTTCAGGGCCATATTGCAGGCCCCTAGTCTTGATTGGGTGATCACACCAAATGGCAGGCCTAAATTTCAATTGGTTGGTGAGAGCAAAAATGTTCAACCAGATAAAGGCCCACAATGGCTGACTAAGGAGAAATTGACATCTCTGGTGAGTAGCTGTGTTGTACTTAAAAGTTTCATATTTTTGTGTTGTTGTTGGGATGTTCTTGTAGATAAATACTGATTGTGAAGTGCTTCAGATGTTGTCTGAACCTTTCACGTTTAGCCGCGTGCCAGTTACAATCACCAGAGTTCTGCCGATTAGGGCTGGAAATTAGTCACTAACTCAAAGCTAGCAGCTGTGATGTAAGTACGACATATTGGTGCCTATATAAAGGCACCAATATGTCATACTATTGGTGCCCATATAGAGACCTACATTGGTAAAATATCTCAGTTGCAACAATCTCACAGCGGCTATCCAACTTATGTGTTGGCATTCCCTCTCTCTAAAAACTGGTATGGCGCCTCAGTCGCAAGTCTACGGCTTTACATGTGCAAGTGTGATTCAGAACCAGCCGTGGCACATATTTGCTATTGTACTCTAGTGTTTGTTGATACTGGCTCTCACAGTGTCTGGCGAAAAATTTCTGGCAGGCCCACTGAAGACTCATGCAACAAATGCACTGACTGCCACTGAATTACACCACAGGTTGTCCTAATTCTTTCACATGACTGTACAACAAAAACTACCACCCATATAAATATGTTCACAATTAACTGTTGTCAATTCAGGTAATACAAAGGCACAAACAAAAGCAGAACTGCCAAAACCTCTGACTTACCATTTCACTATGCATATGTGGCACTATAATATTGATGAATACATAGAAATAGTTGCCACCCATTTCATTTCGATGTTTAAGGTCACTTTTGATAAAAAGAAACACTGTTAATGTCTATTGTGCTGTGTTAGTGTAATATAGGTTTTCACCAGCAGAAGGTATTACAGGCATCAGTAGCTGACGTCATCGTGGAAGACGAAGAAAAAGTTGGTCAGTACGCAATGACGACGTGTGCAGATACACATTGAATGTGGCGATGATAACCTATATTTCCTGTTTTTGCAGCCTTTGCAATAATAAATCTTTTGCACGGGAGATGAGTTGGCCCATTATTCTCAGTGTTACACTAATTTACTATAGTTCTGCCACAAAGTATGCTCTGTTTCTACAGACATGTTTTCGGAATAGCAAGTACAGTACATGTACTTCCTTTTTTTACTTCTTCTGCAGTCTGCAAATCCCTTTGCTTTGACCTATAATCGCTTAAAGTTCAAACAACATTGAATGAAAATTGAGACGCTTAGCACTGTGATGAGACCCCCAAGGGATGCATCAGGTGTAGACGTAAACATGGAACTCGGCACAGGTGGTGAGGCAGGCTGAGGCTAAAATTTGAGAAGAACACTTCACTTTGCCAAGATTGTAATAAAAGATATACATGTCTTGCAAAACATGTATATCTTTTGTATGTGCCTTGCGATTGACTGGCGACCAGTCCAGGGTGTACCCAGCCTCTCGCCCAAAGTCATCTGGGGTAGGCTCCAGCATACCTGTAAACCTAATGAGGATAAGCATCATAGAAAATGGATGAATGGATCGCCATTATATTTATCAAGAATTAATGCCTGAACAAAAAATATAGATATAGACAAACCTGTTAGGTTCTGTTTTTGTGTTTGTTTGTGTTTTTGTGTTATTGCTATTTTCTGGACATTCACTGTTTTTTTTCTCATGCCTAGACTAACCAAGTGCTGAGTAGAGGCGGGCCTAGGAGACACACCTGTGACAGAATGGCAATTAGGCCTATTTATGCCAGCTGCCACAGAGTTAGGTTGCCGAGTTGTTCCTTCACATGCCTGTGCTTCTTGGTGACCGTTTCCAGGGAATACTTGCGCAAATGTCCTTGTAGTTGTATCGGTACTTTCGTAGGCGAGTAATAATTGTTTGATTTTTCCCAGACCTCTCCCCGGGCCCTGGGTTTGTAATTTTGTTGTTGGCTTACACGGTTTGTTGTTGTTGTACAAGCACTTTAGTTTGCCCTAAGTTCTACCCGTCATTGTTGTATTTTGTAGACTAAGTTTATTTTTTGGAACCTATCTTTAGCCTTAGTGCTAAAGATAGGTTTTGTTTACCCTGTTTTGTTTACTTTTCTCCCATGCAAGACCCGAATAAACTCTTTAGATTTGCTGCACGCTCCTCTGTCTCTCTTCTTGGGCTCCCATCTACACCAAAACGTAACAAAACCAAAAGAGAACACTACACATTAGTATATGGAATAATAATCAAATACATTTTTTATTGCTGTGTCATTATCTTTCAATGCATATTGCAGAAGCGTTAACAAGTCAAAGCTTTTGTGGTCCTAGGAACATCTACAATGTTTTAGCAATGCCTGAATTTCATCATCCTGTTTGTTAATAAGAACAACCAAAACCTCCTAAGTAGTGCCCTCGTCTTTGTTTGAGGGCAAGCGCCTGAAGGCACACTGTATATTTAAATATTTTCATTAAGGCTGTCAATCGATTAAAATATTTGATTGCAATTAATTGCATTTTGCGCATTGTGAACTATGAATACTTAATCGTATTTATTCACACATGAAAATACTTTTTTTAAATCTGCGATGAGTAGGGATGTAAACAATTTGATACACTACAATAACTACATAAAATTCTATCATATATTTAAGAGATATCAATTTTGGAAATGTGGACTATTTTATTCAAAAATAATATAGTTAGAAATCTCTCAGTTTTTGAAGGTCCCTGAACGCACCTTATATATTCTCACATGCTGCAGAGATAGACTGCCATACTATATTTTTACCTGTTTTCCTTCACCTCATATTTGCTTCCAAATGCTGATCCTATGTGGGAATGCAAAAAGGTAAGATCTGATGGCCTGATTGATTTATTGAAGATCTGATTAAGTGCAAATGTGCATATTTGTGGTACACCACCTCTCCCACCTCGTACTGGCACAGTAGTTTTCAAAGTGGGGGGCACACCCCCTAGGTGGGACCCACAGTTATGACTGGGTTGTGTGAGGGGCTACCATGAACACTTTTCCTTCTTACCATATTTTTCGGGCGGAGGGGCACTGAAAATCACTATCTCCAAAAGTGGGGCACTGGAACAAAATGTTTGGGAACCACTGTACTGGTGGATGGTGGTTCAGTATTCATTTAATGCTTTTATTGTGATGATGTTCTTGTCAAAGTTTTGCACAATTCATAATAAAAAAGATAAATTAATTAAATAAGATAAATCAATGACGTGCTAGCTAATGCCATTGACACTATGCCTGCAGTGGACCGGTTTAAGTTGTTTTATGCTTACCATGTCCGCAAGGTCCACAAGGCTCAGCGCTGACAAATGACATCATTTTCGCACCCACACTCCCTCGAGCGGCCCTTTTCATATGAAAAATTCCCGTTCTGCACAACTCCACTTTTTACTAACTACGCGGACGGAGGCTGAGTGGGAGATCCTCGCAGTACAAAAATACCGGCATTTATATGACTCGTCGTGCAGAGACCGCCGGGATAGCCAACAAGCCGTGTCCAACTTGCTGAGAAAGATCCCCGGGGGGAAAAAGGAATGTTGTGAAATACAAAATGCACAGACTATCGTATGAGGGAGGCAGCCTACCCAGCACAGTAGTTTAAGCATAAAGAAACACTGAAACAAGTGATTTGTATTTGTACCTATTCAGTAAGTATTTGGTGTGCATTAAAGTGTCAAAGTCAAAGCAGTCATGTGTTGTCTTCAGTCTTGTTCGGCATGTGTTTTGTAAACACGTTCACCTGCCCTAGTGCAAGTCCCTGTGGTGTTAGGAATAAATGTCATTTTGAGCTATGATTGCAGCACCTTTTACTCCTGTTTTGCATCTCGCCTCCTCCTGGTGAAAGGACAAGTCGACCACCTTCTGAAATAAAATCTAAGACATTAAATTTGACTTTGACAGCTGCTTGGTCGAGTCTTTATTAGACATATATGAACATGCTGAGAAGGGTGAGTATGCATCATTACGCAAAAGCGTAATCGCATAACGTGAGCTTGCCATTGATAAAGAAAATCTGAAATTTTAGCTTCACTCATGGCTTGTTTATTGAACCGCGGCAAACCAAGTATGTTCAGAAGTTAATCGTGATTGTCATTGCAGCAATACCAATAACAAAAATGAAGCATTCTGCCCTCCCCATGGCCTCAAAAAATAACAACATGAGAGTGAGCTAGGATTGGCAGGTGTACGTTCACCTATTTGTTCTACAGAAGACAACCATCAGACTAGTAGTAATACCGTAGCTGTACAGTACACTGATGGCAATCATTGATACTTTAGACAAAGGAAGGGCCTCTCTTAGTAACCCATGCCTTGCTTTTATTGTCTCGTCTTGCTCAACAGTTGCAAAAGTAAAATATACTGAATCACAACATGGTAATTTGCTAATCCGTTTTTCGCTCCAAGCCTCCTACCTGTGTGGTTTCAGTGCTCCCCTCCAGGTACTGAGGCCAAGCCCACAACACTGCCAAAATGAGTGTTATCATCATACCAGCAGAGCTTGGAATATGTTGAGCTTCTGGGCTCAGGTTAATCTGCAATATTAGAGTACAGTGCAAAATAGATGGCCAGCATCAATAGAGGATTGATGAGGAAACAACATAACGACAGCTTCTCACTTAGTACATAAAGCAATTTCCGCTTAAAATAAAAATACATGGTTGCAGATGACCATATTGCATCCCTCCAGGCGTCTTCCAACTGTTTATTGCATTCTTATATTACATAGTCATATGAATAAGTATAAGGTTTTTCTGATTTCAGGTGAGGGTGCGGGACTGGGTGACTCAGTCTTCTTCTGCCAAATCTAGTTTTGCGAGACTCATCTCTACAGTCTGGGCCCCAAAACCAAAACTACTTGAGAGAATCTGGACATTGGGCTGATTAATAGCTCTAGGGGTTTCTGTCTTTGTGTTGGAGTTATCCCCAGTGGGTGGGAGACTCATTTCACTGCGCCTTTGGGTAGGGGAAAAGGTGCTAGCTGTTGTTATTCACCAAACCCAGCACCTCAAAATCTAAGGTCATTGGCCTCAGATTTAAAAATGGGGAAGTGTATGAAGTGAAGGTGACTGAGTAACAATTAACTTCAATAAAGATGTCATCACGTATTACATACAGTACATAATCAAACACTATGCCTCCTGTACTTATTCTTTATTGCCTGTTGTTACTACTTCACTCATACATAGTTTTTGTATGCTTGTAATTTATTTATTTCACCTCTTTAGTTTGTCTGCTTGTTCACCGTGATGGTTCCATCCTATTGCCCTTAACTGGCTGAAAGTAGAGAACAGACTGGAAGGTTCACTTTTTGACTCACCAGATCTAATACTCTATTACGCATACTGAATGTGAACCCAATCCACATAAACCAGTGATCTGTGTTGTATTAAAAAAAAATCCATAGTTTTCCCTGGGTTTCTCCAATTTAATTATGACTACGCTCTTATGTTAGACATAAAACTACTCTGTGACCCGAGTGTGTACTCTTCTAAATGAACTACTTGTTCCTTTTTAATATTAAAGCTGTTGTTTTAGTTAATGAGACCTTAAGTTACTCACTGAGCAAACTGGTTCTGCAATCAGTTGCTGCATGTTTTGAACTCAGTTCAACTCAATTATTTATTCATTCATTTTCTAAGCCGCTTATCCTCATTAGGGTCGCGGGTATGCTGGAGCCTATTCCAGCTGGCTTTGAGCGATAGGCGGGGTACACCCTGGACTGGTCGCTTTTCAATCGCAGGGCATCAACTCAAATAAATATCTGTATATCAGAATATAGCTCGGTTGAATGTTGATGTTGGATAATTCGATACTAGGGGTGTAAGGATTCATTCACTAGATTGATGTATCAATTTATATTCCTATGATACAGCTACATCAATCTGTGTTCGCCAAATTGCCATTCCAGACACTATAGTATATTGATCTCACTATTGTTTGAAAGGTAATCAATCGATTTAATCGATACTAGGAAATAAAGCATTGGAAGACGATGTTATAAGTTAATAAAGATGATAAACGTTACCCTTGTAACAGTTTATTTTCTTGTAAGTCAATTAGTTCACAAGTCTTCCTGTGTTGCCTGCTTTTTCATTTCTTGGTTTTCACACCTGCTACTGATTTGATTAGTCCTATTTAGTTCAGGTGCGTGCTCCTTCATTTGTTGGAGCATTGTCATTTGTTTGCCGTTGCTGAAGATCTGCTTATGTTGAGAGATTCCTGCCGCTGCACCGTAGCAAGTATTATTAAAACAATTTAAACTGCTTTTGGGTACGAGTTTCTTGCATCCTGGGGTTCTCGTCGCAATGCTCTCGCCTAACCCTGACAGTATCAAATTAAAGTTAGTCATTTTTTACCGGATTAATTAATGTTTAGAATAGAGTGGAAATAATTAAGTGTTGGTTGCACTTTATTCAAATAAAACGTGAATGTGTTTGCCATGAATTGTTGTTTAGCTGTTTGTGTATATCCACAAGTAATGTATACCTGATTCTCTTACAAAAAGCAAAGGGAATTTAGGAAACTTCACCTGCACTGTCCAGTATCCAGCTATTTATTTCACCGTCAGATTGCTTGAATTTTTGACTAAAAAGTGACTGATTCGATTTATAGTTACTGAATCGTATCGTATCGTTCTAAATGAACAAATATCATCCTTGAATCGAATTGACAACCAAGAATCGTGATACAAATTGAATCCTTGTTAAAACGAGTTGTTACACCCCTAATGTCTACCATCGATATTATTGACATAAAAAAGTGATATCTGTAATTATCTGTATTGTTTTTTTTCCCTATAATAAGAACCAATTTACCAAAGGATCAATCGGCCACCGATAAGTATCGGCCGATTTCCATGACAACGCACAAGATCAGCAAATGCCTTTAAGAGCTGATCCCAACAACCGATCATCAGAGGCTAGCACGATGCAACCCTAGACCTAACTGACAGCTAACTCTTTGGCAGCGTCATATTCCCATATTCCTCTCCCACAAAACAAGTTCAACATGACATACATGTTTGTTATAAACTGCCACCACATGCCATGGACACTCTTACGCAGGTAGCGCGCTAAACAAGACAATTGATGGACTATAGTGAGTTTTCGAGGTTCATGGTGTGATCATCACTCAACACTCGCACGTATGTGTGTGACAGACTGAAGGCTAAGCTAATAACCCGAAAAATAATTGAATTAATCGGCCAAGACAAGCAGCCTTGTGCAACAATGGAAGACGCCAAATCACTGAGTGCTTTTTCACGTACCTGGAAGTTCCACAAATGTACTCTCACATCCAAAGACTGCAAAGGTTTGTCGTCCTCTGAAAGTCCACCATGCAGTGACGTGTTCTCTTCAAAAAGTAAGTCCAATATTTTTTGTGTAAATGAAATGAAATAAGGAGATTTCATGTTTTTTTCATATATTGTATAGCCAGTAACAGGAGTGCAGCCAGGAATTCTGGGTCCAATGACAAAATTCATGTTGCCCCCCTCCCCATGTATTAATTTATAATTTTAATAGTAATTGCCTTTTTTGGGGGGTCCCCTGGATGTCAAGGGACAAGTCCTTACTTTTCCGCATTATAGTATACCCCCGGCCAATACAACTCATAAATAAAAATCTGACATTCCTCAGCTCTACATTTATAAATGTCATCCAAAATCCAAATCTGCAGGAACTTTTTCTTGCCAACGGTGTACTTGATGATGTACAATTACTTATGTATAAATGCACACAAGCTCTACTTGTTAACATTTACATTAATCCTTTAATAATCAATTGCATAATTTAAAATATTTTTTATTGTCTGAAATACCTCAATACTTTAACACTAATCTAGAGCTGAGGTGAGCATTTTGGCAATAAACACTAAGCAGCTGTTTCATAAACACATCATTCTCCTCAGGAGTAGGTTTATATTTTCAAAAACATTAATTATACATTCCCAGATGAGTTTTGAGCATCACTGATGAATGCAGAAAAATCAGCATTTACCAAGCACAAAAAGTTTATATGCAGTTGGTGCACAAGAATAATTTATAAAGTTCTCATACTGTCACTTCTACATGAGTGGCGCACAAGACAATTTTGGACTTAAGGCTAATTTATGCTCTACATTAGATATGCATACAGTCACACACAGAGTTTGTACTTTGCAGTCATTTTGTCAATATTTAAGTATTCCAGAAGCTTACACATATGTACCTAACTTTGCATTGTCAGTGAAAAGCATAGGGTCAGTGTTAAAATCCAAAGCAAGGAAGAAGATCTGGTACAACTTTGTGTTGCTATGGCATTGCTAATTACCTTTAAAATATGATCCCAAAGGCAGCACGGTGACACGTGTGGTCAGCACATCTGCCTCATAGTCACTTAGTTCTGGATTCAAATCCCCCACCTCTCCATGCAGAGTTTGCATATTTTCCTCATGCTTGCAGGAGTTTTTTCCGGGTGCCAGTAATTCAGCTTTACATACAGGCGGCCACGAACATCAAGTCAGCCCAATATTCTTGCGTTTAATTCTGCCTGTGTGCTGCATGTCATTACTCTTTTCAGGGGCTTTAATGCTCTGTGAAATTAAAGTGACTGTGTTGAAATAATGGAAATGTCTTCAAGTGTACATGCCGACTGTTTGACCCAAGCACTGGAAACGGCCTCAGCAAAGTTACAGTAAAATACAGCTGAGAGAAATCCCATCACAGGTTGCAGGGTGAGGGCATCAGTGTCAACTAAATCAGGAGTTTGTTTTAAAATGCTGTAATACTTAATTTTTGCAATGGCAGGAGAAAAGATACAGAATTTTAAATTGTTTTGCCTCAGTTTTGGTTTGTACGAATCTGCCTGTAAATAGATCTTGCCGTATTTTGATGATTTAAAACAGGGGTGTCAGTCTTATATTCATAGAGGGCGGCATCATAGTTAAGGCTACCCTCAGAGGGCCGATAATAACAGCAAATTTACTGTAAATGTATATAAATGTGAAAGTGCCTTATAATAACTTTAATACCTCTCATGTATTGGATTATTATTCGACCAGCCCAGTCAGCGGGGATAGGCTCCAGCGTACCCGCGACCCTAATGAGGATTAGCGGCATAGAAATTGGATGAAATGATGATTATTTTTTATATAATATTTTATAGCTATTTTTGACAATATAATACTTTTATTTTATATGTATATCATAGTATTTATGCTTGAGTTATGTTGTTGCATAATGAGACATTATTCAAGTTTAGAAGATGTGCAGCTGCATGCAGTACAATTTTTCTGTCAAAATTGAAAGAACAAATACATTTAGCAAGAAAGATGAGGTAATTTATTGAAAAACATTTTTCCCAGGCTTTCACGGGCCACATTAAATGTTGAAAAAAAATAGATCTGGAATAACTGGGCTCAAAAGAGACAATATTCTGGAAGTCTGCTGCGAGAAGGTGGATGATCTCCTGCAACCGAACCTCCACTTGTGTGCCCTAATCTGTTGATTTTACTGTATAAGAAACACACCAGAAAAAGACAATGCATAGTTATGACATTATGTATATCTTTCATGTATATCTTTTCATGAAATAAATAAATAAACATCACCTTTTCCCTCTGTTTAAGATCAATCAATCAGTCTATAAACCCTGAAATTGGGATCTAGGTTGTTATGTATGAATATAATAGTGACAATAATAATAATGGTAATGGCCATTAAAGCAAGTAAATGTTGCTTCCAATAGAAGATCATATATAAGCAATGTATGTACTATACATGTGTGATATGAGGTATGATATTCTTATTCTAAATTAATAGAATGCACTGTGATACAGTGACATTACATAATTGTGTGAATTTTCATGAGCCAATGTTAAATAAATGGTCATAGAGTTAGTGCATACTACAAGGAGATTAATAGACAACCTGTTGTCTTGGCCTTACAGAGTTATGAGTAATGACCCTTTTATTGTAAGAATGTCTATTATTACCTGAAACACCAGGTAACGTTCAAGTACTTCTTTCCTCATTCGTGTACTGAGAGAGAAACCATTTCTTTGCATCTTGATTTAAGTACTGTAGCTGAATATTTGGACATTGCTTGAGCTGTAACCCCAATCGAAAAGTTTCACACCACACACAAACATTTCCTAGTGCTTCTCACTGCTTGAATTTTAAAGTTACCACATCCCCTCGGACTAGAACCCCCTTCTCGCTGTGTGAAGAGCTTTGAGGAGGGAGGATATATTTATTGGCTTTATATAAAAGCTGTGCAGTATAAAAATCATCAAAATAAAAGAACTTTACACTTCCAAAATAAGGTGTTGGTATGATCACAAAAAACAACCCTGTGTATAGTTCTTACTGCACACTTTTGAATTACAAAGACAGGATGTGGTGAACGTTTGTAATTATTGCCCTAAACTTCTATACAGTAAGTCAAATATGATAAAACTAATGAGCAGTACAACAAATACAGTGCATTATATTCTAGGAAATACTAAGCTTTGTTGACGATTGACGCACTTTTAGAAACTTTGAATGTGTCTGATGTGTGCGTTCCAGCTTAAATTACTATCAATAGTTACTCCTAATATTTTATTTTCCGTCAATTTATCTTTTACAATACCATCTATCTTTATTAACAAGTCAGATTTTTTTTCATATAATTCCCCAATAACATAACTTTTGTTTTATTTAAACAACATTTTTTTTTACTTTGGGAGACCTAATAGAAAAACCTCATGGACATAAAATATCAATAATAACACAAACATTGAGGAAATACTAGTATACTAATATTACAGCGTGCGAGTCCAACACTCCATTACACTAAAACCGTGTAAAACACACGTATTTAACACACACGTATTTAACACACATGTATTTAAACGATTTTTTTTTTGTTGACATGTTTTTATGAAAATGTAAAACCTTTACTTTGGTAAAGTTTGTAATGTCAGATGTTCAGCTCTGTATTCCTGTGGTTAACTGGCTGTACGTGTGGGGGGGAATGCAAAGGTGACATATTATGATTTATGGACGCCGGTCCCTGCCTTTCATTTTCCAATTTCTTTGGGACCAATTATTCTTTTAACTTGGATGGGTGTATCATATTTGCAGAGAAGAAGAAAAGGGAAGAAGGAAAGGGAAACAGAAGGTTGTGTTGAGTGTGGGGATGAAATAGAATTTCATTGCTGTTCAGTAGACATCAAAATGCACTTTGCCTCTTTCTTTCCATGTGTTCGAGGCAGGGTTAGTAGTCCAAGCATGTTTAAAGTCTTGGAGCGTTAACTGCACGCTCCTACACCTCACAGCAACACATCCGAAATGAAGCTATTTGTTTTTGCTCTCAGTTAGTCAAATTAAATGATACAGCCATCCGTTCCTTCTCTTTAATGGTGCACAAACAATGGAATGCCAATGCATCTCATAAACCAGAAACAAACAATTTATTTTTCATTATTCATGCTCTCATGTTAAAGTACATTTTCAAGGCTGATAATGTGCTTTTATGACAAAAAAACTATACAGTAATCCCTTTATTATCGCTATTCCCTATTTATAATGGGAATATTTTCGTAGTTAGAGTATAGAAAACCGATTTACGGCCCTGTAAATAGGATTTTGTTATAGGTGTTGTATAGGTGTTAACACACCTATAGTTCTATGGTCATTTTTACACTCATATTTCCCAATAAGGTAGACAAAATAAGAGTAAATAAGCCATTTAAGATACAAATGCTCATGTGTTACAAATAATGTGTTTCTACCTGAAAGAGAGGTGGACAGCAGGTGACGTCTCAGAGTTGACAGTGCTCCGATCTTCTCTGGCTAAAGGACTGACATGGTTTTAGGTTTAGTTTTAGGTGGGTGTCCGTTTAAAGTGTCACAAACTACATGTACACGTTAATAATGCTCACTAATATCCATTTCCTAGCGTCTGATATTTCCGTTTTTTTTTTGTTTGTTTTTCTTCTGTGTGTTGTGTCTACAATGGCGGATCCCATTTGGTGTTTTTAATGAACAGATATGATCTTTTTGCCTCCAGAACATTCATGTTTGTATGAAGGATAACTTTGGTGTGAGACTGATGTTACGATCTCGTCCCGGCATGGTGAAACGACCCCGAAGATGAAGCGAGACCCTAGCCCCCTCTCCAGAAGGCGGATCCCAGCCGTCTTCGTCCGCCACAGGAACCAGGGAAGGGTGGAGGGAGGCTTGGAGGAGGGCTCGCGACTCACCGCTACGACGTCCCCGAGTCGGCACCGCCGGGTTTCTCCGTCGCCGGCAGGCCGGGGTGTGCGTGGCGGGTCTCGGCCCCGCCCACGCCATCGGGATCAGCGTGTTGTCTGGCCCTCAAACCATGTCCTCCAACTCCTCTGGCGTGAATCTCGCCGCCTCCTCCTCCATGGCCTTGAATATTTGCATCGTCTGGAAGTCGCTCTCTGCAAGGTCGAGTTAGTCTGGTCGGCTCATTCAGTTACGATCCCGTCGCGGCATGGTGAAACCGGAGCCGGATGTCAGGCAGGTAAGTTTGCAGGAATCTTTAATTGAGGATGCTGCAAAGCAGCGGAAAACACATGGACGCACACGACGTGAAGGAAAAGCAACAAATGACAATGAGCCGACACGGACTGGCACACAAACCTGAACATAAATAGCACGGCAAACAAACGAGGAACAGGTGCGTGTAATTAACAATGGAGAAAAACTAGTAGGCAAAGAAAACATGTGAAACTAGGAAAACAACAACAACACAGGAAGACCATACGAAACTAAAACGAAACCAAAACTGTCACGAATACAAAACACCGAGATCGTGACAACTGATATGTTTTGTGAGTTGTTGTATGTATTAATAAGGTGATGTGAAGAACCCTGGAAAAAATGCCTTTGTCTGTGTCTTTTGAATGGCTTATTTTTATTTTAGTTTATTTGTATCCATCTTATTTTAATTATTAAATGCTAAATTTATGCAAAAATATGCATTATATGTTTAGACAGCCACTCTGTAGCCAACCACAAAACAACATGACCTACTAAGGAATATACTTATGAAACACCATAATAGAGTGAAGTTTCAAAATTCTAACCGCAAAGTGGTGAGGGGGCGACTGGAAAGGTTATGGCAAGCAGAACAATATTTTCTTAACTTTCCCATCACTAAAATGCACATTGATGCTATAAAGCAGTGGTCCTCAATAGGTGGCCAGCAGGCCACATCCGGCCCACCAAACGTCACCCATGTAATGTAAACCATTTAGTCAAACCAGAGAAGTGCTCATTCATGAAAACAACAGCAATAAAGCAGCTGTAGAACATGATGACTTGCACGTAAACAAATATGGTGCAATCATATACAGTAATATGAGTCCATTCACACTAGGGTTGGGTATTGTTGAAATTCAGACAAGTCTAGTTCCGGTTCCTCATTTTGATTCCAAGTCACCGCAATTTCCAGCACATGTTCCATAAGCAACTAGGAATAACCTCCATCAATACCACACCTTAAGGTTCAAACAAACTCTAAAGAGGATGGTACAGAAGTTCGTGGATGGGACATAAAAGGATTGGGGCTGATGGCTTCCATTTCTACTTTTTGCCTACCGTTAATTTCCCAAAGCCTCAACAGGATTCTCACCTATAGAACTTTTGTACGACTCCGATGTCCATGGTCCAGTAAACCTACTGAGGAAGTGCTGGGAAACCTCAGCAACCCAGACCAGTGGTCAGAGAGTGGTGGCAGTGGTGGGACGGTGAGTCGCAAGAAACAACGCACAGGGCTGCGCTCCCAGAAACCGCAAGCAAAAATGGACCTGGCAACACACTGGAGAGTTTCTGGCCCAGATAAAAGACTACATTGCTTGACAGCAGAGAAGAGGGGAAAATCTGTTTTTGGTGATCCGAGGCTTCCGTGCCTCACTTTCACTTCCACCCGTACTCCAGTTCCACACCCCTGCACCACCTGCTATGAACCACCAAGATGGTTTAGCAATCTCCAGCACTTTTTCCCTTGATGTTGTACACCATCGTGCACTACCTGGAGAGCATAATTAACACACCAAAAAGGTTTTTTTTGGCATCTCCATTATTTTCCTTACTGTTGGGAGGGTAGTACCCCTTGACTACAACGATTCTCGATTCTGATGCTTTTAGAAGGCAGGCTCATAAAAGTTTGTATGGTTCCAATGAGGTTGCTATGCAGAGCTCTTTTTGGATAAAATGTCTAAACTTCTCCATGAATTGTTTAATGATAAAAACTGGAAGAAAAGGTTCTTATTTGGAGCAGGCCTAGATCCTACGGACTGGTAACTACCTAAGAATCGAGCCACATTTCTCCTGCCGGGTCTGTAGGGGCTCTCTGTAGCCCACATACCCTTCCTCCTTAACTTCTCTAGCCATTGGCTACCCCTTACATACACAACAAACTTTCATGCACATTTCCCTCTGGACAACTATTCTAAAACCCACACACACTATGACCCACACTATGAACTGTGGGTAGGCTGGGAATTTACCGGCTGGTGACCTTCTTCATTGCAATTCATATGAATGTACTTTTAGTTAGTGCATTGCTAATGTATTGTCCTGAATTCCATGGTTGAATTGATTTAAATGGGGCACTTGATGCATGAATGGGTATTTATTCATACATTTAATAATTTTCCCTGTATATATTTGCACTTGTTGTTGGTAATGTTTCCTGTACTATTTCTACACTAAATGGTATCATCTAAACTGCATTCAGTGTCGTGCCTACTCCCTTGTTTAGCTGCAACTCTCTTGACTATTGCAGTGCTACTGTGTCTTACAATCACACAGTCAATTTTGGGTAATGGTATAGTGACATTTGCATCACGTTCTTACTACACAGCTGCTACACAACTTTTAATACAAATCATGTCTGTTTGTATACACCCATGTGTTGTAAAACCAAGGTTGCTATGGAGACATGCTGGTGGAACTGGTGGTCTATCAGTACAGTGTGTAATTAAAGACCTCAGGGATCACATGGAAAGCCCATGGTTGTTTATTCTAGAGCAAGCTGATGTTGTGAAGATCCGTGAGTGCTTTCCTAGAATTTGACGACAGACATGCAGGTTCTGAACAGGGGCTGCTAATGCCAATGGCACTCCCCACACCCACAAACTGACATGTCAAGATGTTGAGTGTACTTAAAAAATGTCTGATACCTAAACAAATTAACATGGCTTTTGGGCTGCAACCTTGTCTTTAGATTTCGACTATTACTTCAGGGTAATGCCATTGTTAAATTATATGTATAATAAACAAATGTTTTATCCAACACACTGAGCATATAAAATATCAACATGAAAGCATCATGCCAAAACAAATACTGAGCAAAAACACAGTCAGGCTCACCTTCAGGTTTGAAAGGAATGGCACAGGGGCAATCTGATTCAAGGATGAGAAACAACCAGGCCACAAAGGCAGAAAGTCTGCAAATGGGTGTGATTTAGAGGCCAATTTTTTTGCACCCAACTGAATGGCGGGGTTTCACCTGCACTTAGCCTGTGCTGAATACCAAAAAGGAGAGACGGAATGAGAGAGACAAGTACACACAATGCAAGGAAGCAGCAGACCCACAGTGTCTCACTCTGACTTTACAGAAAAGATGACCTTTTTACTGTGCAAAACAATTTGGGATTCAAAAAGGTGAGGTTGAATATAAATACAGAATTGGGCAAAAAGACATAATTTGAAAAGACAGTCCATATCCACATACAGTACATAGACCTAAAGCAAATAGATTAGTACTGTGTGTGCTAATCTGTGCTCAAGGAGCTATTAGTTGCTCCCTCGCTGATTTTGAGTAGCTCACCAAGGGGTCAACAATTAATGACTAATATTTTTACAAATGTTTCATTATGACATCCATCCATCCTCTTCCGCTTAGCCGAGGTCGGGTCGCGGGGGCGGCAACCCAAGCAGGGAAGCTCAGACGTCCTTCTCCCGGGCCACTTCGTCTAGCTCTTCCCAGCGGATGCCGAGGCATTCCCAGGCCAGCTGAGAGACATAGTCTCTCCAACGTGTTCTGGGTCTTCCCCGAGGCCTGCTACCGGTTGGACGTGCCCTGAACACCTCCCCAGGAAGCCGTCCGGGAGGCATCCATCTGACTCCTCTCAATGCGGAGGAGCAGCGGTTCTACTCGGAGTCTCTCCCTGATGACAGTGCCTCTCACCCTATCTCTAAGGGAGAGCCCAGCCACCCTGCGGAGAAAACTCACTTCGGCCGCTTGTACCCGCGATCTTGTCCTTTCGGTCACTACCCAAAGCTCATGACCATAGGTGAGGGTAGGAACGTAGATCGACCGGTAAATCGAGATTGGCTTAGCTATCTTTTCACCACGACAGAACCGGTGCAGAGTCCGCATTACTGCAGACGCTCCACCAATGCTTGGAACGCTTGTCCATCCTTCCATCACTCATGAACAAGACCCCGCGGTACTTAAAATCCTCCACTTGAGGCAGGACCTCATCCCCGACCCGGAGATGGTACTCCACCCTTTCCCGGGCAAGAACCATGGACTCAGACTTGGACGTGCTGATTCTCATCCCAGCCGCTTCACACTCAGCTGTGAACCGATCCAGTGAGAGTTGAAGGTCACGGCTCGATGAAGCCAACAGGACCACATCGTCTGCAAAAAGCAGAGATCAAATCCTGCTGCCACCAAACTGAAACCCCTCAACGCCCTGGCTATGCCTAGAAATTCTGTCCATGAAAGTAGTGAACAGAATCGGTGACAAAGGGCAGCCCTGGAGGAGTCCAACCCTCACTGAAAAAGGGTCCGACTTATTTCCGGCAATGCAAACCAAACTCTGACACTGGTCATAAAGGGAACGAACCGCCTGGATTAGTTGGTCCGATACCCCATATTCTCGGAGCATTCCCCACAGTATTCCCCGAGGAACACGGTCGAATGCTTTCTCCAAGTCCACAAAACACATGTAGACTGGTTGGGCAAACTCCCATGCACCCTCAAGGACCCTGCCTAGAGTGTAGAGTTGGTCCACAGTTCCACTACCAGGACGAAAACCACACTGCTCCTCCTGAATCCGAGATTCGACTATCCGGCAGATCCTCCTCTCCAGAACCCCTGAATAGACCTTACCGGGAAGGCTGAGGAGTGTGATTCCACGATAGTTAGAACACACCCTCCGGTCGTCCTTCTTGAAAAGTGGGACTACCACCCTGGTTTGCCAGTCCAGGGGCACCGACCCCGATGTCCACGCAATGCTGCGGAGTCGTGTCAACCAAGACACGCCCACAGCATCCAGGGGCTTAAGGTACTCCTGGTGGATCTCATCCAACCCCGGGCACTGCTTCCATGTTGGAAGGCGTGTCGGTGGGATGGAGGAGGTCTTTAAAGTATTCCCTCTACCGGTCCACAACATCTCGAGTTGAGTTCTGCAGCACACCGCCCCACCATACACGGTGTTGACTGTGCACTGCTTCCCCCGCCGAAGACGGCGGATGGTGGTCCAGAATCTCTTTGAAGCCATCCGAAGTGGTTTTCCATGGCCTCTACGAACTCCTTCCATGTCCGGGTTTTTGCCTCAGCGACCGCCAGAGCCGCTGACCGCTTGGTCTTCCGGTACCTGTCAGCTGCCTCCAGAGTCCCATGGGCAAAGACGGCCTGATAGGACTCTTTCTTCAGCTTGACGGCATCCCTCACTACTGGTGTGCACCAACAGGTTCTGGGATTATCGCCACGACAGGCACCGACCACCTTACGGCCACAGCTCCGATCGGCCGCATCGACAATGGAGGCACGAAACATCGCTCACTCGGATTCAATGTTCGCTGCCTCCCTCGGAACATGGTCAAAGCTCTCCCGTAGGTGGGAGTTGAAACTCCTTCTGACAGGGGACTCTGCCAGATGTTCCAGCAGATCTTCACAATGCGTTTGGGTCTGCCAGGTCTGACCGGCATCCTCCCTCACCAACGGAACCAACTCACCATCAGGTGGTGATCAGTTGACAGCTCACCCCTCTCCTTACTCGAGTGTCCAAAACATGTGGCCGCAAGTCCGACGATACAACCACAAAGTCAATCATCGAACTGCGGGCCAGGGTGTCCAGGTGCCAAGTGCACATGTGGACACCCTTATGCTTGAACATGGTGTTTGTTATAGACAATCCGTGACAAGCAAAGAAGTCCAAGACACTGCTCGGGTTAAGATCAGGGGGGGCGTTCCTCCCAATCACACCTCTCCCGGTCTCACTGTCGTTGCCAACATGAGCGTTGAAGTCACCAAGCAGAACAAGTCAATCCACCGAGGGAGCACTCTCGAGTACTTCCTCTAAGGACTCCAAAAAGGGTGGGTATTCTGAACTGCTGTTTGGCGCATAAGCGCAAACAACAGTCAGGACCCGTCCCCCCACCCGAAGGCGTAGGGAAACTACCCTCTCATTTACCGTGTTAAACTCCAACGTGTGGGCTTGGAGCCGGGGGGCAACAAGAATTGCCACCCTTGCCCGTCGCCTTTCATTGCCAGGCAACACCAGAGTGGAATGAAGTCCATCCCCTTTCGAGAGGGATGGTTCCAGAACCCTTGCGGTGCGTTGAGGTGCGTCCGACTAGATCTAGCCGGAATTTTTCCACCTCACTCACCAGCTCAGGCTCCTTCCCCGTCAGAGAGGTGACATTCCACGTCAAAATAGGCTTTATTTGCACACAATTTTGACGTTTCATTGGTTGTTTTATTGGGACAGCAGCTATTTATTATTTCAGTAATCAAGCATTCTGCTGAAAATTTCTCAGATGAATCAGATAAATCATATTTTTGCTTGTATAAACAACAAGTATAATTACACAAGAGAAAATAACGCATTCCACTTAAGAATGCACGACCAATTGGTTTCATTTCTTTAGAAAAGTAACAGTTTTATTTCTGAACCATGTCTTGGCCTTTCATGCTTAAAATGATCACTGTTAGCGTGTATCTGTCCTTTGCAGATACACTTATACG
Organism: Oostethus manadensis; assembly: GCA_024372805.1. Lineage (NCBI taxonomy): Eukaryota > Metazoa > Chordata > Actinopteri > Syngnathiformes > Syngnathidae > Oostethus > Oostethus manadensis. Next base: position 354,700 of record QODF01000180.1, read on the forward strand.
AAACTGTACTGTTTGACTGGAAAAGGAGATCAATAACATAATAATAATTTTGTTAATTAGCATTACAAAGACAAAATTGCATACAGTATTACATTATGTTGATGGATGTGCATGAATGAACCCTAAACTTAGACATGTTGAGTAGAAGTAGGACAAATATATTGTGTGTATATATACTGTATATATACTGTATATATATATATATATATATATATACATTGTTTATAAGATCGTGACTTTTTGCAGTCTTCAAACAAAAATAACACCTCCTTTAGTGGAGATATTTTATTTCTCAACCAGGTGAGTGAGACACACACTTACTTGTTCGTTTACACAGTATTGTCTTGCTACTGATAAGGTAAATGCTTTTTATTTGAACTTTAATACTTATTTTACTTATTTTTAAATGTTACTTCCTATCTCACAGCACTGTCTTTTTGCAGATGAAATAAACACTGTATGAAGTCATGTTACCATCATAATAAACTAGCAACACATTTGAGAGTTAAGAGAATGCTTTCCTTCTTTATGCTAGTGGTAATTTGATGTTAAACTCTTAGATTTGTGTATGTTGAATTTACCTCCGCTCAATTCTGGGATTTTTTGGACATGATGCAAAAATGCACTATTGTCACGGTGTTAAACTTGCTGTTTAGCCTGAAAGGCTCCCACACGTTCCACATTTTTTGTTTGTTGTTGTTTTCCTTCTGTTTTTCCCACACCTCTTCCACCTTCCCGCTCCTTCAATAAACAGCGTGGGTGATGTGAGCCTGTTGGTGATTCCTCGAAGTAAAAAAAAACAAACAAAATCCTCTACTTTTTTGTAATCGAGGTACTCTAATTACTTAAGGAATCGTTTCACCCTTTCATTTATTATTACACAAAGTAACACAACTAAACTTACATGTAAACACTAGAAGCCAGTTCTCTGAGCACACTGTCGTATTACATGTTCCAATGCTGAAGATATTCTGCTTGTATGTTTTACGCCTAAACAGTGCTTGCTGATCAAAAACATCTGTTTATGTTCCAACACGTTGCACATAGTTTGCCCCAGTGTTTGTTGAGAACATTAGGAAATTGTTGAACACGATCTACAGCAGTGACTTCTGTTGGTAAATGTTAATATGTAATACAACCCAGAAAACTGAGCACTGTGGACAGGAACCAGAGGATAAAGGATAAAGAGATAAAGGATAAAGATAAAAACCAGAGGATAAAGATGTCTGAGCTACGAGTGAGTACGAGAGCTGTCCCCCAAGATAAATAAAAATTGGTAGAACATCATTTGCGGGGATTGTTTGAATTTGCATGTAATTACACCAATATATTTAGTCTAATATCTCTATCTATTTTTGCTTTACTAGCTTCTCATAAAAGGCCTTCATGGCGCACACACAGTCACACAGCACAATGAGAGTTGTGCAACACCTACGTACGACTGATGGAAAACTGCTGGAGGCAAACAATAGATGCATTGCTGTTACTCACACAAGCTTAACTCTCACCGTTACAAATCAATGACTACTTCTCTGATAGCAGCGAAATCCAAAGAGCCGGGAAGAAAGGTTAAGAAAAGAAATAGCCATTAACGCATGAATTGGTGTGATTGCAACACGGACAATACCTGGGGGTCTGTAAAATGTTAGTATCGTAGCTAGTATTCTACTGTCAATGAAGAAATGCAATTCATTAATTGAGCGAAATATTCAGTTGTGAAAACAAACATTAAAACAACTTTCTACATTTCAACATCATGTCATGAAATACATTGTTAGATTTCAGATTGTCACAGTATAAGTAATATACTGCAAGTCTGTCAGATAATGCCAGAGGATTACAGCGTTAGTAATGCAAGACCACATGGGGATGACAGACATAGCTGTGTTCTAGTGCTAGACCTGTGATATCAAAATGATTTTGAACAAGTTTTTCATGTAAAATGATTGTATATTGTAATTGTTACGGAGGTTGTGTGCATCTAAACTACAGCATGTACTGTTAGACTAGGGATGCTCTGATCAGGGTTTTATGCTGCAGATTCCAATGCTGATCATCTTTGAGTGAAATCACCTGATACCGATATCGATCACAGAGATGAGAAAATAAGTGTACATTTAAAATGCATTTATGATGGGTGCTATTGGCCAGGGGTGCGGTATAAGGGGGGCAGTTAGGACAATTCCAAGGTCCCCTTACTTTTGAATTACTTTTCCAGATAGTATACCAGCAAGATATGTTTCATGAATGTTTTGGGTTTGGCAAGCCTGCACTTCGCTAAAGGCTGCATGCAGCAATGGTACGACCCAGAGGTGATCAGATTTTGTGATTGGTGTTGAAAGGCATTCATTGTCATATGCCAGCCAGATGCTTTTTGGCAGGAATTCGCCAATTTTGATCAGTGGTCGGTCGATCGGAGCATCTTTTTTAGACCATCTCAGGACTGAGGAAATATACCACAAAATCATCACAGCATCTGATGAAATTACACTTGCTACTGAAAGATGTTGAGAGCAGATGACAAGGTGAGAAATTATGATGACTTGTATACCAAGCTGAAAATGAGAAGAGCAGTAAACACCAGATGAGCTAATATCCTCATCTAATTCATCATAGAAATTTAAGCACATGGTGTTCAACTGTGTCTCTTGGGTCTTTGTCATTTTCTATGCCTGGTTTGTGTTGAATCCAGAATCCATCAAACCACGCAGTGTGGCATTGTGTGCAAAACAGATGAACATTAAAACATCTGTTTAGATTGTGTGAGGTGCTTTCAACATGACACTGTCACCTGATGCAATGAAATTATGTGCCAATTTGTAATAGAAAGAGTGCTAATTCTAGGATTACAGCCAAGTGTTTTGAATAGATGTAGTGAACTTGAGGAACTAAATTTAACGGTTCAGCCATTAGCCAAAGTGGCTTTTGGCGAATAATTTATAGCATCCCTTTCTTGCTTTGAAATGAGATTGTGATTCACTGGGATGATTTTTTTTTACCCAAAGAGGCACTCTGCAGATGGGGAGAGTGAATAGTAAGTGCAGTGATTTAACCCCTTAACATCCAATGTCGCAACATTGCTAAACTCAACAAGCCACTGCAGCTAATAAGATGCTCTATGTAGTTAATACTTTACACAAGGAAATGGTGGACATCGGTAACTTCAATCAGAACAACATTTGTGGGCGTGTTTCTTTGCAAGGTGTAAGAGTTTATAGACTTTGAACCCATGTGTGCGTGCGGCAGTGATGGCAGTCATCCTAACAGTCCATCCACACACAGCACATACTTGAGGGTTATATACATCTGTAATAATAGCAGAAATAATAGCAGTGGAGGCAGCTGCGGTGTTCAAGATCCCGCTGTAAATGACGACGATGATGGCTGTGTTTGCTTGCGAGATGAGGAAGAGTATCACAAGTGGATCAGACATTTTCATGAGCCTGTTGATGTGCCAGTATCAGGGATCTGAAAATTTCTGACCTGGATCTGAATAAACAGAGAAAAATGGAATCCAATGGTACCATTATCATGCCAGTTGTGAGATAATTTAAAATTGTATTAAAAGCCTTTTGGTCCGGTGATCAAGTTTGGTGCTTGCCTCACCAAACAATTACTGACATCTAGTAACTAATGTAGAATGCATAAGTAGTTACCCAATGAGAATTTTCTTTCATCAAATTAATGGATAATGACGAGCGGTACTTGTCCCATGCTCGTCAGTCAGTCAGTCAGTCAGTCAGTCATTTTCTATACCGCTTACAAGGCAAAAATGCATTATCCATATACACTGAGGCAAAAAAGTATTTTGTCAGCCATGAATTGTGTAAGTTGTCCCACTTAAAAAGATTAGAGAGGCCTGTAATTTTCATCATAGGTACACTTCAACTGTGAGAAAAAATATCCGGAAAATCACATTTTCTGATTTTTTAAATAATTTATTTGCAAATTATCGCGGAAAATATGTATTTGGTCACCTACAAAAAAGAAAGATTTCTGGCTCTCACAGACCTGTACCTTCTTCTTTTAGAGGCTTTTCTGTCCTCCACTCATTACCTTTATTAATGGAACTTGTTTGAACTCATTATCAGTATAAAATACACCTGTCCACAATCTCAAACAGTCAAACTCCAAACTCCATTATGACCAATACCAAAGAGATGTCAAAAGAAACCAGAAACAAAATTGTAGACCTGTACCAGGCTGGCAATCTGCCAGCAATGACTGAATCTGCAATAGGTAAGCAGCTAGGTGTGAAGAAATCAACTGTGGCAGCAGTTATTACAAAAGTAGACATACAAAAGAAGACATACAAGACCACTCATAATCTCCCTCGATCTGGGGCTCCATGCAAGATCTCACCCCGTGGGGTTAAAATGATCACAAGAATGGTGAGCAAAAATCCGCACGAAGGGACCTAGTGAATGACCTTCAGAGAGCTGGGACCAAAGTAACAAAGGCTACCATCAGTAACACACTACACCGCCAGGGAATTAAATCCTGCAGTGCCAGACGTGTCCCTCTGCTTAAGCCAGTACATGTCCAGGCCCAGGCACGTTTTCTAGAAAGCATTTGAATGATCCACAAGAGGATTGGGAGAACGTCATATGGTCAAAAGAAACCAAAATATAACTTTTTGGTAAAAACTCAACCTGTTGTGTTTGGAATAGAAAGAATGCTGAGTTGCATCCAAAGAACACCATACCTACAGTGAAGCATGGGGGTGGAAACATCATGCTCTGGGGCTGTTTTTCTGCACCTGAACCAGGACGGCTGATCCGTGTAAAGGAAAGAATAAATGGGGCCATGTATTGTGAGATTTTGAATAAACACCTCCTTCCATCACCAAGGCCATTGAAGATGAAACATGGCTGAGTCTTTCAGCATGACAATGATCATAAACACACCAGACCGGGCAACAAAGGAGTGGCTTTGTAAGAAGCATTTCAAGGTCCTGGAGTGGCATAGCCAGTGTCCTGATCCAACCCCATAAAAAGTCTTTGGAGGGACTTGAAAATACGTGCTGCCCAGCGGCAGCCCCAAAACATCATTGCTCTAGAGGAGATCTTTATGGAGAAATGGGTCAAACTACCAGCAACAGTGTGTAAAAACCTTGTGAAGAAGTATTGACATGAACATTTGTTTCTTTCCAAATACTTATTTTTCACCATAGTTTTCAAATAAATTGTTTAAAAATCAAAAATGTGTTGTTGTTTTTTTCATTCTGTCTCTCATAATTGACGTGTACCTATGATGAAAATTACAGGCCTCGCTCATCTTTTTATGTGGGAGAACTTGCACAGTTGGTGGCTGACGAAATACTTTTTTGCCCCATTGTATATACATATGTTTTTTGTGATGTTAGAATATTTTCTCCCATTACTGTGATACTCAATATCGTGTATCGTCTTGTGAGCTGAGTGTATCGTGACAGAGAGATGCCATGCATATGTTTTGCTTTTTCTTTGGCTTTTTGCAAAAACAATGAAAACTAGGACATTTTTGTCACACTTTAAAAATAGCCTCAGGATGGCCAGGACAGTACTTGACAACACAACATTTCCTGGGAAAACAGGATATTTGGGCACTCTAATTTAACTGAACATTATTTGTTCAGCTGTGCAATCTTAAAACTGAAGACCACCGCCATAAACAAAACACTAGTGACAATGGAAAGTTAAACTAATGATCACTAGCAGCAGATGTACTAGATCCGATGTTGGATATGTCAGTGTGTCACTGTGTTGTCAAAAAGCATTAGAGATGGCAGCCAATTAGTCACGATGAGTGAAGTCACTGGGGAATTTGGTGAAAAGCTGCTCATGATCTGTGACTGACAAAATTCCTTGTCTTCCTTTATCTAGCAGACAATATCTGAAAAGGGATACAGATGCTTTTTTCCCACTGCTCCATGTAGACAGCACTAATGGATTGGTAATCTATTGATATAATCCTCAAAATGGAACAATAGAAAGTGATTATAAATAAATATGGACAAAAAGTCTTACATTTCAAGACTCGCTAAACATTAATCATCACCTACTGTGCTTATTCTGTAAATGTTGAAAATCTAATATGTATACATATTTGTATTAACAATGTACAATGTATTAACTACTCGTCACAACACAATATTAATGAATGTTATTGTTGTGTTTCTCTTTTTTCGCTTTGCTACGCATCCATGGCAGTGTTTTAATGAGTCTGGTTGCCGGAAAGTGTTCTCTGTGTGGCGTCACGTCCAAGGTGGCGGGGGTCAGAACTTCATTTCACTCGTATTTCATGGTTTACTTGATAGCAGTATGATATTTAAAAAAAAAAAAATTATTAAGTGAATATTCTTATTTCTTAATTTATTTATTTTTTTAAATTGTTGGTGTCATGAACTCTTTTAGCTCCGTAAAGTGAAGTTGTTCTTATCTCGTATACCATGAACGCACCATTGTAAGAATGTAACACTTTCTGGTCAGTACAAGTTGAAGCTCCTCTACCTGTACAGCTCTTGCTGCTTTCTGCCAACAAAACATTATAATGCATTAAATTGTCTACAATCAAACAGGTTTTGGCTGCAGTAGTAACATGGCTGCATATAAAAAATTTAGACATTTACAAATTGCATTTACAACTGCAATAGTATCACATTAGCTTTATTTAAAAGGAAATAAAATCATGTACAAGCACATATATTCAGTAAAATTCTGTCACCGCCATATTGTTTCCTGCTCATGAAACACTAAGTGATGCAAACACCAGCAAATGCCCCAAAACTAACTGAAATCAAAGGAGACAGCCAGGCGGACAGGATGTTGACAGAAGCAGGCGGCTAATTAGTTCACATTGTGACTGGGTCAGACTAGTTCAAGAAATGTTTGTAGTTTTTTAAGAGGAAAAGCCTGTTTATTTTGCCTCTGGCATCTATTAAATAAGCATGTGATCTGTAACATAATCCCTTTGATTTAGAACAATAACAGAAAATGTTATTTCCAGTGGAGCATTTTATTGTTCTTTGGTGTAGACTTTAACCTAGTATAATATACTAAATCACTCAAGATGCATTATAATTACATTATGCTGTAAATTGTGTTACATGAATTACACCGCAACAACTGAACTGCTTGTAATATTAATTTGGAGCGAGCATAAGGAAAGAGAAATGTGGACTCATTATCCTGATACCGTCTTTTTCTCTAGCATGTCTAGCATTTCTGTCATACAATTTTTCTCAACAAGAGAGGAGAAATATGATCTTAGGAATAAACTAAACTTAAAACACAAATATGCAAGAAGAACACTAAAAACCTTTAGTACTTCGGTATGTGGAATCAAATAATGGAATGGATTAAGTGAAGAAGTAAAACAATGCTCTACAATGAGCGACTTCAAGAAACATTACAAACAGTTGATGTTTACAAAATACAAGGAAGAAGACTTGTGAAATATTGTGTACATTCAAGGTCATATTACTTCATTCCTTGGAGAGTCAATTTTCCGTCTGTTGACTGTCAATGCTGTGTTTGTTACTATCACCTTGTACTTGTACTGGGAACTTTTCATCCTAATGAGAACACTGTCTGTACAACAACAACGTTGTGTTACAATTGTTATACACCACTCATCACAATTATTACTATTATTATTTATTATGAATATCATTCTTCAGGACGGAATGTAATTTATTTACCATGACAAGGACTACTACACACTGTCACATGACCTTATTTATGCATCCAAACTTAGTAACTGCAGGAAGTGTGCAAAAGTATTGAAATAGGAGAGACCCTACAGGGGTAGGATTTAATAAGCTTTGATTCTTCCTACTCCTTTTGGACATGTGGAACTGTCATGTGTATTAGGTGATGTATTCCAATGTAATTTACAGTACATACATGTTCAAATCAAATTAAACCATTACCATTACTCAGACTGGAAATGAAGGACAAACCTTAGAGGCGCTCAGAGAATACCTGAGCAAAAAAACTTTAAACCGAGTGCCCAACAAGTATCCACAACTTCCAACTACTTTTTGTATAAAGCTTAATTGGTCTTGATGCATGTGTATGTAATTTTAACAAACCCAACATTCATTCATTCATTCATTCATTTTCTACGTCCCTTATCCTCATTAGGGTCGCGGGTATGCTGGAGCCTATCCCAGCTGGCTTTAGGCGAGAGGCGGGGTATACCCCAGACTGGTCGCCAGCCAATCACAGGGTACATATAGACAAACAAGCATTCACACTCACATTCATATCGATGGACAATTTATAGCCGCCAATTAACCTAACATGCATGTTTTTGGAATGTGGGAGGAAACCGGAGTACCCGGAGAAAACCCACACAGAGATGCCCAATGAAGATTCGAACTCTGAACCTCCTGACTGTGATGCCTATGAGATAACCACTCGGCCACTGTGCGGCCAAACCCAACATGTGCATTTGAAAATAGGAGAAGTTTTCCAGAAAGTAAGGGGACTAATGAAACTGGCCAAAAAGGATGGTACCCTTAAGCTAATCTTTAGTTGCACAACCTTTTCAAGCAATTACTGCAATCGAGTGCTTCCTGTAACTCTCAGTGAGACTCCAGCACCTGTCAGCAGCCAGCTCTGAAAGAACCACAGTTGAAAGGTGTTAAAGCTAAGGTTCCATACCATTGAAGTTTTCCATCCACTGTCCATTTGCTAATTAGCAGCCTACTTTCTGATTTGTATGAATAAGTGACAGATAAATTGGACTCTGTGTACCTAACATCCTGGTTTTAACTGTTCTGTTTGGTAATTTAGTATTGATCTCACGCCTGTGTCTAGGTCCATATGGCAGTCTCTGTTAAGCACTCACTCAGATGGTTATTAGTGCGCTTCCGTGGAGAACAGAGCAGAGGGTGAGCCTTGGATGCAGTAAAATCTGAAAAAAACAGTTTCTTCCTTCAGTAAATGATTGTGATAGAGGTTCGTTTTTGTTCTGCGTTTTTTGCCCCAGAATCGATTCTTATGGTTCTTTATCTGAGGTTTTACCAGGAAAAAGACTTTTATTGATGCTCATCATGGGCTGTAACAGTTTTATCTCATCTTCGCTTACTTGCTGGCTCTGCAACATTATTTCTCCAAAACCTATACCACAGTAACAAGCAGGAAGTGATTATACAGATCCTGATTACATCAGACTGACACAGCCAGAATCACCAGGCAAGGAGAGACACAACCAAACATAATCAGACCTGACACATTCATGTGTCCAGCAGCTCTGAAAGACCACACATTTTCTGGTTCATGGGAAGTCACACAGCAAGACACGTGTTTATGTTATTTTGTATGTCAATAATAGTGGATGCCATTCATTTAGCAGATTGTATCAATCTCAGACGTCTAAAATACATAAAATTGTACAGCGGCTCAAAGTGCCATTAACAAATATATTGTATTGTCATACAGTTAATCAATAGACTTCTTCTGATAGAAGCTGAGGCGCACAAGGCATCAGTAAGCCGATACGGATACCCTGCTTCTCAAGACCTATACCAATAACTTTTTTAAACATTTTTTCTTTCTTTTTAAATTTAGATTGAAATTAAAATTTTGATTTAACTGAAGTTTGTCTGTAGATTTTTTACTAGGCGACAAAACCAGGTATCTTCAGTGATGGTAAAGAGCTGGTCATCCAGCCCCATCATTTCCATGATAAATCACAGGTCGCTTTATCTCTTGGGGCAAAGTTTTTGCACTTTTTTGCACTTTATAAAATGCTGCAGCAATAGGAACAAACCCTGGGTGTCATGGTGACGTTGGTTTGGTTTATCGTGGAGCAATTGGAGCAAATAGCCTGCAAAATGTCTTCCTCTGAAAGTGAATGTTTGTTTGCAAGTGATGTCAGAGGATGTTATGACAGGCCGTTAAGTCAAGATAAAAAAAAATTGGTCTTGATTTTCTCATTTCTCCTCATTGGACCATTTTTAAAATTTTCAGTTATCTGAGCAATTTCTTTATGTTATCGGATTTATCGGTATGAAGTCATAATTCGTCATATCAGCTCAGTAAATAATTGTCGGTCCGGTGTTTATTGCGCCCTCCTAATTGTACGCATAGACAACTTTAACATTTAGAGAAAACGCCATCACCACACATTATTCACATCATTTCACACTAAAATGTTCATGAGAAAATTACTTTTGTGCCTCGCTGCTGTTGTCAGTGATTAAGGCCATATGTGTCCAGTGTGTCAAACGAACAAGAAGGGACAGTCCCATCTCCTGTCCTGTGAAAAGCTCCTGCTTGTACTGAGCTAAGGCTGGTTGATATTAATGGCTGTTGAGCATTTTCATTGGTGGGATACTTCCAGCCACCTAGGAAACCACTGGAAGTGTGGCAGATTTATAGGCACACAACCTTGTCGGTATATTATGCTCTGCTTGTCTCCTTCCAGCTGTGCCTCTCATTAAAGTCATCGGTAGGTCACATGTACGGCTGGAGAATCTTCTTACAATGTACTGGAGACCTCAAAACTGACCCGGATGGCATACCACATGTTGAGTGAGTCATCTTAACAAGTCCTGTCACCGTGACTTACATATGGGGCTCTAGTTTCGTAGACCAGGCGCAGGAGAGCCGCACCTTCGCTTGCGCCCTGCCAATGGGCGTGTTACAGGCACATTTTGCAATTGCAAGTACGCCTCCGTCCCTCCTACCAGTGCAAGTGGCAAAGAGGGAGGAGAGAAGGCGAGAAGGCGTGAATGGGTTTAACACAACCGGGTCAAACCTTCACCAATAAAATGAGCTCCTCTCCTCACCTTTAAATGCGCCGCTGGCGAAGCAAATTAAAAGTTTCGTTGAATATGGATTAAGACAAAAAACAGTTCAATGAAGTCAGAAGAAGGGCAAAACAAAAACTATCAGAGCACTGAAGGCACGCGGTGGCCACCCGGTAAGGTAAGCATTTTTCCCCACTAATAAAGACACTCTAATTTAGTAACCTATATTTGTAATATGAATATGTAATATAATATGTGTATGTAATATGAATATACAAAAACTATGCATAATGCGGATGAAATCCAAAGCAAGTGTGCGTAAAAGACGCATTGCCAAACTCGTGGTCTGGCCTTTGTCACTTGTGTTTGCATGTGAGATTAACTTCATTTACCCAATTCTCGATTACACAATCCAAGATGTCAATACATTTGATTAATCGTTTATTTACAATTAACCACATTCATATCTGATTCACTGGCCACCAATGAGGAGGAGGATGAGGAGGAGAGGGCGGCGATTCGGGACAGATGAGGTGGTGGAGACGGTGTGACAGAGGCAGATGGGACAGTCAATAAAGATCAAAATGTATGTGCTGATTCAGAAAGTTACTTTAAACAGTGGTTGTTGTGATTATTAAATGCATTCAAACGTGCCGGACATTGTGTAAACCGGCCTGTGGGGTTTTGGTGACAAGTGTGCCAGTCAGCCACATTACCACTAGATCCACTGCGATTCGCCTTGCTCCGAGAGTAGACCAGGTTGGAGCCAGCAAGCTTTCAACACACATCTGGCGAAGCCTTTTGGCACAAAATTGTCACTACACCAGGCTGAATCAGTGTTTAATCTTGAAATTACATTTATATTGGTGTTCCAATCTCCTCATGGCACAGCGGTGAAAACACGGGGGGTGTTCCCCCGAAAATGAGGCTTTAATGTTGGTTGTATGTATTTTTAAGATAAGATATGGAATCATTACTCCCACAAGGGGAAATTCCAGATACTGCTTGAAGACCTTCAAGCAGTATCTGGAATTTTGTCCGGAATTTTGTATCTGGAATTTTGACAAAAGAAGTGAGGCTCAAATTCAAGCCATTCAAATTAAAGGAAGGATTACCACATCAGACTGGAATGAAAGATATGTAGGATTATTACTTATCTAAAAATCAGTGCTCATGGAACACTTTATCAAAATGTGACCATACAAAATACACATTTTTGACACAGGATAACTCTAAAATGATATATTCAATTAATTATAATCAATATTTCATGTCAATTAAGATAAAAAGGTTTATGCTTTTTAAGTGGACAGACAGTGATAGTAATCTGCCACTGAAAGTGCTCTTCTGTCAGGAAATGATGATGCTTCTAGGATCATGTCAAAGGGGTATGCTACTGTAAAAAGTTTGCGAGCCATTGCTCTAAAACAAGCATCAAATTAAATTCAAGTTTGTGTTAAGAAGTGCAAAATGTGTTTCTCACAAATTAATGCAAAAGAAATAATAGCAATAGTAGGGTCAGTTGGCCTTGTGAACACAGTGTCCCTTATTTATTTTTCTGGGAATTGCAAACCCTTGTAGAGCCCATCAAACAGAACCCAGCGAAGCATGACATTGCTATGTCTGTGTGCATTCACACAGCAAATCAGCATCTAGAGTTCCACAAACAGCTAATTAGATGCATCTTCTGTGATAACATACGTGCTCTGGTATAACGGAAGGAGAAATTAGTGTTGGGAGTCAAATTTAATACCACTGTTTTGCCTTTCCACTTTTTTGTTGGCAGAATAATGCTGAGTGTGCAAATGCGTAAAGTTAACACTGATTATTATACTAACTATACACTTCTATTCTTTTCATTTATCAGTGCAAACGTTGCACAACTTTGACATTCAAACCTGATCAAAATCTTAAGACCAGTTTGCACATTTGGATTTTAAGGAGGTTTTAAGTAGAGCTACAATTTGCAAAAGCAAGGAGGGGGTGTGTGACAAAAAGCGCATTGAAAAAGCAATTTATTGAAAACAACAATTAAACTGAAATAGCCTGTTTATCAGCTGATCAAAGTTTAAGACTACCACTCAAAAAATGACAAAAAACCCTCCCCAAACCAGAACTAAAAATGTTCTGGTTTGGTAGTAGGACAAACCAGTAGGACTCAGTAATGAGTAGCTCCACCGTTCTTGTTAATCACTTAAAAAATTGGTTTGGATTTGAATTGGGGGCTGGTCACGTGCAGATGTTGCAGGGGCATCCCTCATGACTGAGGGCCCTCGCCTGTGTGGTAACAGCTGGGTTTTTCTACTGGACAACGCTGCTGTTCACAACACTCGGTTGACAAAGGACTTCTTCAGGGAGAATAACATCACTCTTTTGGACCATCCAGCATGTTCCCCTGATTTAACTCCCATAAAGAACATTAGGGGATGGACCTCATCGCCAGAGGAGGTTGACATTTTAAGCTGAAAGTATGGACATAACTTGGTCAGGAACAGGTTATGAGTTTATCTCAAGTTAAAATGGTGATTGAAAGCTGCTTTAAAAGAGTGCTACCTTCATTGAACAGGCAAGTTTGGTGTAATAGATTACACCGGATTACACCCCCCCCCCTGTAAAATATTTTAATGACCACATACTGAAACTGAATACCAATAACAATAAATAAAAATGATACTGTATATTGGCTAACAGGTTAAAGGCAGTGTTCCGTTGTGTTCTGCAGATTTACACTCCACTGAGCCAACCTATACCTGCTGTACTTTTAGAATAAAACACAATAATTAATACAAAAGTTGGATCATTTATTTTCATTTAGTCTTGTGAAAGTGTTGTTTGGTCATTTTTTTTTATAATTCAGTGACTGAAGGAAATCAACCATCCTGTTTTTTACAATCCATTTTCACACAGTGGAATTGGTCGTATGATGACCACAACAAGAACAATTCATAGTAGTAGTATTAATTGTAGTAGTATTAATAGTAGTGTAGTGTGTGTGCATGTGTGTGTGTTAGTGATACAATTAGTAATAGTATTAGTATTAGTCGTAAAGAAAAGTTAGTAACTTGGCCTGCTACACCAGCTCTACACCGCGCTAACCCGCTAAACTCGCTTTGCAGTATACCCTTTTCTCATTTACAGCCAAGTGGGACAAACACTAGTCTGACTAGAATGGGCAGCTCTGATTTGCATGAACTATTTTTGTGCAGCTAGCTATTCTCGCCATTCTGCTTTGTTTGTGGCTTCAATCGCCTCCTCCTAGGTTTGTTTGCGACTTTGTTTTGCTCGTGACCCTGTGATGCGTGTTTTTGTTTTCACATATTTGTTGTGTGTTATTTAAAGAAAAAACGTTTTGCGTCTGCGTTTCAGAACAGAAGCCCTGCTATGTAAATCAATTGCATGTTCAAAATAAACTATACCAGCACCATTACCGTACCTTAACAGGTTGATAATTATTTTGTAAACAATGACATCTGGCTGAACCTGTGTAAATGCCAGGGGGTGGGGGGATGCATCCTGTATTGATGAAAAAATCACACAAAGAGGCGTTTTAATGATAAACAATGCAACTGTGAGTTGTGCAGAGCCTCACTATCAACAACCCTCCATATTTGCAAATCACACGATGTTCCTGGAAGCAGAGATCACTTGAGGCATGTGCTGTGAAGTCAGCTCAACACATCCAAACATCCTTTTGTTCACCGGCTTAAACACACACACACAATTCTGTGCTGAATTCAGAGTACGTTATTTTGGTTTCGTCATCTATTGCTGCATTCCGTCTCTTCTCTTCTATCTCCTCTCAAGGACAGGTTTTCCCCTTTTTCATGAAGCACTGAAGAACAGAAACCTTGAACTACTTGTTGCTTTATGGTGTTCATTTCGCTGCATAGCAACAGTCATTATTTAGCGTGTGATATACATGTGATCATTGACCCCATTAATTTAACCAGTATGTGTTCTTACTGTTGCAGTATTTGTGTACCAAAGTAACATGTACAATCAATTGTGTAAGTGTTAATTCACTTGACAGGCCACCATTGGAAAGGAACAATTAAGGTTCCCGCCCTCCCAGCCATCTCATGTCACCATAAGTGGTAACAAACGGAAAGATGGCTGTAGCAGTTATTGATTATGCATTTTCCATGCCGTGGAAAATTGCCGTCAATTTTTGTAGTCAGTTTTCATTTTAAATGCAACTTCATTGTGATAATAATGTCAGGTGGTCTATTAAGAGTCACTGTTCAAAACAATTAAATGTTTTCTGTGTATATGTTGCGAACGCTGTTAATAAAAGGTAGAACTACACATAGTTAAAGCCATCTCAGGAAAATGAAAATAACACCTTGTACTCAGACAAAACAAATTATGTGGTTGTCATTATTACAAAGGAGTATTCTCTTTGTATTCTCTAAGCTTATTCATTAAGGACTTGTGCTGCTCCCAGGAGGAGGTAGCAAACACGATTCCCCGGCACCACCAAAAAAATAGAAGAACTAAAAAGTGTGGGCTTTTTTAACAGTGGTGTATTTTTACCTGGACTATCATGCAGCGTAATCATTTGTTTATAACAGTTAATTGTTTCCAACAAATCCCCGTGGTGTAGGATTTTTGTAGTTAGAGCATAAAAGCCCGTTCATGACCTACTAAATACTTCTAAATATGGTTTTTTTACTATTATTAGAGCCCTCTGGACATACAACAATATCCCCATAATCACCTTTACACTCATATTACCCAATATTTTAGATATAATTAGAGAAAATATGCAATATAGGACATAAAAACAACTTGTCTGTGATTGACTGGCAACCAGTCCAGGGTGTACCCCGCCTCCCGCCCAAAGTCAGCTGGGATAGGCTCCAGCATACCCCGACCCTAATGAGGATAAGCGGCATAGAAAATGAATGAATGAGTAAAAGAGTTGAGTTTTGGCTGAATAACAGCCGCAACAGTAGCCTGTGTTGTTATGATTGTTGATTATTATTAGTAGTAGTATTATCTTATTACTACCTCCGCCAAGCGCGAGCGTGGAGATTGGTTTTTTCTGTTTGTCTGTTTTTGTTTGATTTTTTTGCTTTGAACTGCGGGATAAAATTTGGGTACAAGTGGCTAGTGTTAACGACAGGCATAGCCGAGGACAGCTATTTAAGAGTTTATATCAATGAGACTATAGCCGAAGAGCCAGCAGTACTACCTAATCGCCAGGAAAGATCAGCAGTAAAACATACGTACATTATAGCAATCTAAAGTTTTTTTTTTTTATGTATTGTCTAAAACTAATACTTGAAAAACATCAAGAAAAACACAAAATAAACCCACCACCACCAGTACGAGCCTGGACTGTCATTTTTACTGTTTTTAAGAACGTTGTGAACCAAACAATTATGCATATTCGCACTCAGTGAGTTTATCAAATCTTAGCTTTATGCACTGTCACATAGCATCAGCATTTGGGACGAAATAAGTATAGTTAGTTATGGTTCATTTAAGGACCACTTGCATTAAACATGCAAAAACTGTGGATTTGTAATTTTTTTATTCTTTTTTTTAATAAAACAATGGTCCATATTTCCAAAATTGATATCGCTTTACAGACAACTGTAGTTGTCGTATCAAATTGTTTACCACAAAGAGATCTACATCCCTATTTATTATTAGGGATGCCTGATATTGACATAGAAATGTAATATTGGTCAATATCGGTATTGTTTCTTTCCCTATAATAAAAAAGAATGTACCCCTTTAAGCTCCAAAGTTCCAACAATGCTGAAATGGCTGAATCCCCGTGTGTGTGCGGCAGAGAATCTGCTCGCCATAACAGGGTTGCCAAAACACTGCTAATGTTGAGGGGGAGTAATGCATAATTACATAGACGCCACATCTTGAAGACACAATACTTGTCTTTAAAAATCCTTGACGATGTATGTTGTATACACAGTAATTATTCTGCCATGGAAGAAGAGCATTTCAAATACATAACGTCAAGAGCCAAAATAAGTATGACGTTCATGCCAATGGTGAATGTATTCTAAGAGTGTAACTAAAAAAAATGAAAAGTGTTCTTTTCATCGTAAAGGGTGGAAGAATAGCTTTGCACAAATTGATTACAGCTTTTGTTCTTTGTAAGAGCTGTGTCTCCTCTCAAAAGTGCTGGTGTGATAGAAGACTGATTCAATTGATTTGAAGTATGTTTTATACAACAAATGTATAAGTAGATTCCTTTAACTTCTGACTGCACACTAGAAGTAAGTCCATGCAGATTTTGGAAGGAAGCACATAGAAGAAGTAACTTTGACAGCCTGACAGCCTGGTTGGCATTAATTTCACCACAACATTACAGGAAAAGTTCCACCCCTACTTACTGTTGACTTTCTATATATATGACATTTGATTGAAATTCCACACTGCCAATAGAATTATTCAGGCTTAAAATCACTCATACCCAGGTGGTGAGATGTTTGAACAAGATGGAAAGGTGTCGCTCTTTGAAGTCAGTGTTACAAAAAATCCTTTACACACAGACTTTGGAGCGTCTTTGTAGTTGCCTTGACTGTCAGATGTGTGATTTGTGCGTCTGCCTCCCTGACAAGCTGAGGGCGCTCAACAAAGGCCTCTCATTTGGTCACTTTGACAGCTTTTGCAGAAGCGAGGGGAGCAGGGGCTGGTGCACTCCCCCGAGACCGTGTGTCAACACACAGGAGCTGGTGCTCAAATCTCAAAGTGCTGATACCAATAAAACTCTAGTAGGAGGGTATTGTTTGCTGTGATACGGGATCCCAACATCTTTGACATATTTGTCTTTTGAAAGCTTTCGAGTACTCTCAGGCTAAATACATGACAGCTAAATGTGTCAGAGGCACTGAGCACAACTGAATGCTGCTCACCTGTTAAAAACAGAAAGTAAAACTTGGATTCAGAATCCAAACCCGTTATTAGACTTGTGTTGTAATCTGGCACTGCATGGAAAATAAAATTGACTTTACCTTCTGGATGTCCAGGGCACCTTCTCCTGGTAGTCATTAGTCATAAGTCCAGCATTGCAATCCCATCACAATATGATTGCCTTGTTTAGCCTTTAGCTTTATTTATATTCATTGCAATAAGATTAAAATGGTTGGCTTTTTAATAGCACAGAGACAGTAATTGGTTTGTACAAAGGAATATAGCCTCTCGATCATCTATTGTATGAAAACCGAATACTGTGCAGCTGTAACAGGCTATGGGATGGGCTGAGCAAATGCATTTGATTGCATTGGAATTTCAAGTAATCAAATAACTTCTGTGGTGTCATCACTTCGGTGTGCCAGATGAAAAGGGAATCTTTTGGTGTGACTCAAGAGAGGACATATACAAGGCGTGGGATGGATTGGCTGCATTCATCACCCATGCCAAACATGATGCAACTGACATTCACAGCTCAGGGCTCATATTGATGGTGAGTGATGCATTTCTGTCTTGTAAAGTGTTTTGGGTCATCATACAGCTTTACAAACACTCTTGGTTTTCAGGCTACTTCATGGTTCATAGAGGATAACAGATGGAAAACAATCCATGCTTGCACTTTTACAGATTTTCATTAAAATAATATACATGCTCTCTACTAGCCCAGGCACCAACCTCTAAAAGGTTTTGTGGAAATAGTTTTTGATCATTTTTGCATTTACTGTTTTACTATGTCAACATGACAAAGAAAATGCACTGTAAAATAAAACAACACAGCCTGTGGTGGCCTAGTGAGTGCTGTGCAGAGCATGCTGTTTTGCTGTTGCTACATCACTGGGTAATCTGACAAACTTGTTCAAAAAACATCAAAAAGATACTGATAAAACATTCAGGATAAAAACAAAGCGCCAGACAAGCCAAATACTCCAGGGTGTTGACCAAAATGTTTGAAAGTGCCACTAGGTACAGAGCAATGTAATCCAAAACGGAATGGGGACATCACTTCATAATAGTTCATCGCAACATGGTGACACCACAGTGACACTTGCTAAATACACTCGATAAACGATGCAGGAGAACCTCCCGTACATACTTCATTCAGAACCCAAAATCATTGCTATAGATAAAGTGCAGACAAGAGATGGGATTTATGGCTCTTTTAGGTGAGTTGGATCTTGGTGAGCCATTCTTTTCAAAGAGCTAGTTATAAGAAGCCATTCCATTTTCTTCTGCTTATCCGGGTCCAGGTCGCTGGGGCATCAGTCTCAGAAGGGAAGTCCAAACTTCTTCTTTGTGGTCTCTGGCCACCTCTTCCAATTCCACCGGGAGGACACCAGGCCAGCTGCGAGACATAATCCCTCCTGCGTGTCCTAAGTCTTCCCTGGAGTCTTCTCCTGGCTGGGCATGCCTGGAACACCTCACCAGGGAGGCGTCAGGGAGGCATCCGGACTAGCTTCCCAAGCCACCTCAACTGGCTCCTCTCGATGTGAAGGAGCAGCTACTCCACTCTGAGCTCCTCCCGGATGGCTGAGCTCCTCACCCTAACTCTTAGGGTGAGTCCAGCCACCCTCATTTCCACCGCTTGTTCTTTCGGTCATGACCCATAACTCATGACACTAGGTGAGGGTGGGAACGTACATCGATCTGTAAACAGAGAGCTTTGCCTTCCGACTCAGCTCTCACTTTACCACGACGGTCCGGTACAGCGACCGCATTACTGCGGACCCTGCACCGATCCATCTATCGACCTCACGCTCCAACCTCCCCTCACTCGTGAACAAGATCCCAAGATACTTGAACTCCTCCACCTGAGGCAAGACCTCACTCCCAACCCGGAGGGTACAGTCAACCTGTTTACTGAGAATCATGGCCTCAGATTTGGAGGTCCTGAGTCTCATCCCAGAAGCTTCACGCTCAGCTGCAAACTGCAAACTGTACTGAAGGTCACAGCCTGATGAAGTCATCAGGACCACATCGTCTGCAAATAGCAGAGATGAGATCCTAAGGCCACCAAACTGGACTCCCACCACCCCTTGACTGCACCTAGAAATTCTGTGGCTCAATAACACTTTGCCTTGAAAGTGACGTTACTTTTTTGAATTACCATTGGTACAAATTCCGTACTACAATTAATTTCTGATTTTCACACAAGAACATTGTTACTACAGAAAACCAAAACATACAAACAAATAAAATATTCAGTAGACAAGTGGACTGTCCTTGGGTTGCATTGTTGCTCCGAAAAAATAAAAGTTCAACCCTGAGCGGGATTCCTGAACTGTCTCTTGGTTAATAGGCTTTCTCCTCCTCCTCATTTAGACCACTAACTGCTGCTGCTGCTCTTCAAGGCAGGGGGAATTCACATGTTTCTGTGTTGTTGTTGTTTTACTGGCGAACTCGTGTGAAGGTAGCGTGCACAATGTGGCGTGATGCTATTTGCATATCTAATAAGCACAGTGCAGCTGTGCTCCTCCCCATGTAACCGAGGGGAAAAAACGGTTCCCTGCTGCGATTCGGTTCCCATCGTTCATGTTAACGAATTCAAAAGAACCGATTCACTCGTGAATGTCACAACACTAGCAGACAAGGCCACAGATCTTCAAGCAGTGCCGTGTATGGCTGTGTGTTCAGACTAGAACACAAACAACTCTACTTTTATTTCCATTAGCGCACTGATTCCCGCAACCCGCTTTGCAGTTTTCAGCGGGTCGCAAAAATCTGTAATGACCTGGTGTTCTTGAACGCACTTTGTGTCTGCTATTTGCTTGACACGCTACCACGAGGTGCATGGGTGACTTGGTCAAGTTTGAGCAGGAGGGGAAAAACAGAGTGTGGACTTAACACGGCTATCTTGCCTTTATATCTGCTACGAAGAGATGAGTGCTACACCACTCCAGCTCACACTGTGTCGCGTGGGGAATTTCACCCACAATGAGACTCGCAGGTACATTTTCACGCCCAATTCGATCTAGTCACGCCCAGTTACAGTACAGGCCAAAAGTTTGGACACACTTTCTGATTCAATGCGATTTCTCTTTGCATATTTTCACTGAGGGCATCAAAACTATGAATGGACACATGCAGAATTATATACTTAACACAAAAGTGTGAAATAACTTTAAAAGTGTATTATAGTTTAGATTCCTCAAAGTAGCCACTTTTGCTTTTTTGGTTGTTTCTTGAGGTAGTCACCTGGTGTGGTTTCCAGTTCACAGGTGTGCCTAGTCGCGTTACTTAGTGGAATTTCTTGCTCTAAATAATGGGGTTGAGACCATCAGTTGTGTTGTGCAGAAGCCAGGTTGATACACAGCCGACATCCCTATTGGACAACTGTTAGAATTCATATTAGCCCAAGAATCAGCTAAGTAAAGAGAAAAAAGTGGCCATCATTACTTTAAGAAATGAAGATCAGTCAGCTCGGAAAATTGCAAAAACTTTGAATTTGTCCCCAAGTGAATGAGAAGGTGTGTCCAAACGTTTGGCTTGTACTGCACATCTATTGGCCAAAGCAGATGGGTGGTCTATAGAAGGAATGGACCTCCTAAAATTACTAAATTTTGAATTGTACTTTTTATAGGAGGAGTTGAATAACAGTAACTGGACTAGTTTGATTTTCTAACAAAAAGTCTCACCTCTCATCCAGGTCCAAGTCCAGGTGCTGTCATGCAACTCATCAGATGCAGCAGGTACTAAAGACCTTTACACAAACTTTTAGTTCATGTTATTTTGAGTTTTTTCTTTTTTAATTATTGGATAAAAAAGAATTGTTCCTGAGCAGGAAGAGGATAGGATATAATGTCATGTCTTGGCTTGTGCCAGCAACTTATACACTGGTTTGTACAGATGAATACATAAATAAACATCACAGGTACTATTTGAAATCCGGCGGGGGAAGGAAAAAAATTCCATCCCTTGGTGGGTATGACAAAATTGACCAGCACTGCCTTTGACTTTAAAAATAACAGTTTTAACTCCAACAAATAGTCTCAGCCTATAGAAAAAAAATTCCAATATTTTATACAAAATATATCAATATTGTGTAGGTCACATTAAAATCATTTATGACTTTGTGTTCAAAAAGTCTGAAATCACAATCAGATTTTTGTTCAGAAAAAAACACACAATGACATTATTTTCCCCAAATCGTTCAGTCCTAGTCTGATCTTCACATTATCCAGCAGATTCAGCCACCAAGCCAGCACAGAGCAGATACATTACAAATGCAGAATGCAGACCAAGCTCAAGATATTGACTCATTTTTCACAAATTCATGTTCCTGTCTCTATCTCCACACAGCGTCTGCCTGCATGCTCTCTTCTCCATTATTCCATTTATTCCCCTTCACACACCAGAACCCTGCTCATCCCTCCTTTTTGCTGGCACTTCACACCATCTAGGCTGCTTGCCAGCATCAGAGTCCTGTTGAATCGAATCCAACATGTCGGTCAGGGCGGACACCATTCTTGGTACAGCCATCCAGTGGGAGACAAAGGAAGCTAATTGATTCACCCTTGGGTTCTTTTGAAATGGACCAAATCAGCTCTATTAGTGTAGTCATGGCTGGGCTGAGTGCAAGGTCACGCAGTATACAGGCGTGAATAAGATATTTGTCGAGACCAGACAAAGGTTTAAAAAGATGCTAGTACTTTGTCATTGGTGATTACGATGTTTTTATCATCATTATGACCTGTATTGTTTAAATAATAATTTGTATGTATTCAAGAAGTCTTGTGTAGCATTGGACCGTGTAAGCAACTGTATTCAAGAATGCCAAAAGAATATCACATTCTTGTTAAGATCCCCATTGGCATAGGTGAGTGTAACAGTACAAGGTATGAATGAATGGTTTGGAGTTGACGGCACTAGATTCACTTGTATAAACATCAATCATCATCATGCAAATGTCAGCATACCATGCACAGGTTACACTGACAGAACACAACCCTGTATCAAACAACACTGGCACATAACATCCAAAAAGAACTCAATTTGAGAGCTACAGAGCCGAATGGTGGTCGAGTGGTTAGCATGTTGGCCAACTTGGTATCGCTGTGTGGCATTTGCATGTTCTACCCATGAGTGGGTTTTCTTGGGTACTCCCGCATTCCAAAAACATGCATGTTAGGTTAATTGGCGACGCTAAAGTGTCCATAGGTATGAATGTGAGTGTGAATGGTTCTTTGTCTGGCCTGCGATTGAGTGGCGACCAGGGTGTACCCCGCCTCTTGTCCAAAGTAGGCTCCAGCATACCCCCGCAACCCTAACGAGGTTAAGCGGCATAGAAAATGAATGGATGGATTTTCAAACAGCTCCAATCATGCACAAAGCAAACAAGCAACAACCTGCTTGAACATTTATTTTCAAACAATTAACACATTTCTATGAACATACTAAATTGGTATGCAGAGTAAAACCAAATGAGATGTAAAAATATGCATAAATTGGCAAAAATGTACTAATGTGAATCTGTTAAAAAAACACCACAAGCGTGTGTTACATGATACATTCAAAAGCAAAATGAAGAGAACCACAGTGTCTGATATTATTTATCCTGAAAACGTTATTTAAGAAGGTACATGTCCTGTTATCATTTTTTTAAATCCTGTTATTCTTAACTAATTATTTATTCCCTGTTTTCTCATATTTATCATATATTCATATATCATATCATATATTTTGTACTTATTTGTCTCTTATACTGTCTTTCTGTCAGTTCTTACCAAGGAGCCTAGTGTTAAAAAAGGGGTGCCGACTCGACCGCAACAGAATGGAACAGAGTGTACTGTATGCTGTGGAGGAGAAAGTCCACCGTGATGGTGAGCAAGAGAGAGAAGATGTATTCACTAGCTCTGTGCCAAGCATAAAATAAAATAAAGTTATACGCTTTGCATACACTGTGATAAAATTGATGAAATTTACTTTACTTTACTTTAATTTTAGTAAATTGTGAATTTACTGAAAACAGTGAATGTATATGTAAATCTTTTAATTGCGTGAAACTTAGGGATCGATATAATCGTCCCGATATTGGCATAAAAATGTAATATTGGTGTCGGGTTTCTCACAATAATAAAAACCATTTGCTGTATATATGCCCATGGGCTCCCATATTGCCAAAGCATCCATTGGCGTGTGTGCCGAATCGTTCGCTTGGAGCAGCGGTGCGGCCTCCTGGTTGTCACTATTGTCAGTCGACATTTTTACCACGTCAAGGGTCACCAGACGTGGAGATGCGATTCACAGAGACAGGAGTTGGGGTAGGAGGCATCAATCAGTTTACTCGCCACTCAACTCAACAACAAGCAACAATTCTTTAGCAACAGGCAAGTGGTTGCAACCATAGAACCTACAACCTCATAGCCCAGAAAAGGAAGTCCACTTGGTGAATGTCTAAAACAGTCTTGTGGGTCGCCACAATAAGTTCTTTTGGAATTGGAAATTGAGAATTGGACAATATCAGGATATCAGATCAGCAAAAACGCCAATTTTGGACATTACACTGCAGAAATATGACTTACATGTAGATGACAGTACTTGAGCAGCAGTATGAAGGAAACACTTTTTCATGACTTTTTCCTTCCTTAAAGCGTTGCCAACGCTTAATAATAATGAGATGAAATGAAACAATTGATGAGCCACTGCAGGAACACAACAATGTACAGAACAAAAACAAAAGGTACCACAAAGAACTCTCCTAATGCTAATGTGTGAATGTAAATAATGTCTTAATTACTCCTCTTATGTCTACTACGTGTTGGGTAATACAAGTGTAAAGGTATGGTGTGGGTGTGATTTCAGTTTAGAGGGCTATAATAATGTTTAAAAAAAACTCGGGTAGAAAGTGGTAAACCGGTTTTCATTTATAAATAAGGAATCCCACTTCACAGAAATTCACTTATCACAGCCAGGTCTGGAACCAATTAACCACAATAAATGACTGTATTTGAAACAACTCGTTAGGCATATTATACTGTAGGGCTTGGGGTAAAAAAAAAAAAAGCCTTTTTATGGGTGCTTCTAATTGCAAGGGGTCTCGGATCGTAATCCCACAAATAGTGGAGATCTATAAATTACTGCCGAGTATGAAACTTTATGGCCATTAGTCTGCACTGTGCCACCCAAATAAACATAACCTGTCTTTTTCTTTTGCTCTGTTAACGAGTAAGTTCATTCAAATGCTAAATTAAGGATGCATTGCTGTTTTTCCAGCACTTAGACGGATGTACACCAATGTTGTGGTCTGGGAACCGAATGAGAAAGATCTTTTTCATTTCATTTTATGGGGGGGTTTAGGATAGAGACTTGTTGCGACCAACAAAGAAATACTGAACAAGCAATAGTGCTGCCTCGGTTCCGTCGCGCACGCACGCACACGCACGCTGCCAACGGACTAAATGGAAGTCATGCGTAAGGTCCGGATGAAACGTCCTGCTCTTCGCCTCGCACACAAGCACTACCCGTCTTGAACAAACTTTATGTTCAAGTGGAACCGACGACCCGAACCGAGCAACTACGACTCAAACAAGTAGAATCCCTGAAAAGGGGTTGATGTGCGCGCCTGCACTGGTCACTTCCGCCATCTAGTGGCTGCAAAGCATAACGACACAAACGACTGGACAGTATTACAGTACCAGTACTGTGTGGTACTACGACTAATGTTGATACAATAACACACTTCTGACATGGAAAGTACTACCAACTCGTGTCAAATGTGACAAGTATGCTGCAATGGGCTTTTGTGCTAGAAGTACTCCTGCATATCACTACTGTCATTTGAATTGAACAAAAGAACACACATCCATCCAGAATAATTGAAACGCATCAAGTGTTGAATATCGTTGCTGTGGTTTTGAGGAAGCCGGTATCAATATAAAGGGTAGGATCGGCATCAGTATCGACACTAGAATGGTAGGATATTTCATGGTATGGTTTATTTGGAAGTTTTCTATTCAGTTCTGCAAATGTGTGTACTTTTTCCCTGTGTTGTTCGTATTGTTACAGTTATATTTAGGGAATTGATCCTTCAACACAGTTTCTGTTTAGCTATATTGCACGAAAGGCTTTATTCTGCTCAAACAATTGCGTGTAGTAAAAAGGAATGATTGTTGGTATTGTTAACATCGTTGTATGTACAGCTTATGTTAAATAGCTCACATATATGTTTGTGGCTACAATCTTTTGTTTGCCTAAAGGTGTTATTCGGATTTTAAATCATCAATTCATTCATTTTCTTTGCCGCTTGTCCTCAGTAAGCTCGCGAGGGGTCTGCTGGAGGACTGGTCACCATTCGCACTCAGAATCATACATATTAGGGTCATTTTAGAGTCTCCAGTGCACTTAACAGGCATGCTTTTGGAATATTCCGGAGTACCCGGAGAAAATCCATGCACGCCAAACGAAGATAGTAACCCTGATCTTCTAGATGTCCCGACTGTGTGGCCAGGATGCTAACCACTAGGTCACAAGTCTGATTATAATCATGAGTAACAAATTCAAGGCACAATCACACAAGCATTCAATGAAATGTATTAGTAGAATTATTGGCATCTGCAATAATGCTGTATGTGCTTTCTGATGCCAGACACACCTCCATGGGAAAAAAGCTTCAACCATAACTTAAGTCATGGCCTGTCACTGGACAGGGTACAATAGGTACAGCTGCACAATGATTCCCAGGATAAAAGCCGTATCAAAAAGGCATTTTCAAAAGGGGGACATCACACATCAGGGATGCCTGACTCACCTTTGCAAGGTCTTGTATGATTTTCTTGGGAGTGACTAATCAGGCATCTCTCAACAGTTTGTACTAAATGACCTCCGAACTCTCACTTTAAGTCATGAATAAGGCTTATGATTCAATATGAAGGACTTTGCGTGGGCTGATCTTCCTTGAACCTTAAGAGTGTCAGCAAATCTTTAATAAGTGTCCCTGATGTGATTCTTCAGCAGCTAGAACACATTTTTTGTTCAATAATCTATTGGAGTATTTTAGCAGTAGAGGGTTCATGAACAGTAGCACGCTTTTTAGCTGCTTGTCTGATTATTCCTTCGTATCTGAGAACATCAAACTCTCTCTAATGTATTTGCTGCTGAAGTTAAAAGAGACATTTCACTCTGAGTTTGGATTTTTTAAAGGATGAGAAGGGAAATCCCATGCGTAGATCTATGAGGCTGTAAAATGGCAAGGTCTCCCATCGGGACCCTGCTGGAGACTTTTGCTTCAAATTAATCAAAGTATGCTCTATTGCATGGGTGGGGAAACTACGGCCCGGGGGCCACATCCGGCTCGCCAGCCGTTTGAATGCGGCCCGCCAGATGCTTCCAAAGTGTTATGTAAACTTTTAACATACAAGCTGGCAGCATGACTTGCAAGTAGTCAAGAGTTAATCTCAGACAACCTTTTGATGGTTTAAGTAGCTTTTTACATGCACCGATCCAGACAGCTACCTTTACCCACAGTGCCAAAAAAACAAATGTCACCCCATATGTGACACACAACAAACCTACCCAATGCACTGTCTACTAAATAGTCAATGTTTTATCATTCATAGTTCATATTGTAAATCACACATTCTTTATTCATGTACAGTATATGCTGAGTGTCAGTAAAAAACAAAACAAAAATTCAATTTCGTTATTCGATGTGGTCTAATGTTTAAAGTGCTCCTGAAAATAGGCACACAAAAACATATAGAAGATTGTATCAGAATTTATTATTAAAATATGACAAATAATTCCAGGTGGACGGTTACACGCACACAATTTATACTTCTAACTGTGTCAAATATATCGTCTGGTCCCCCGGCCAATTTTGTTCAGTCAATGAGGCCCGCGAGTGAAAAGGTTAGCCCACCCTTGCTCTATTGGTTGCCAGGGTGGGTCAGTGGATGGATAGATGGCCGACATTTATAATAATACACCAACAGAAATGCTCCACAGGAAACATGTACATTGAGATGGAACTCATATCTCTTTTTCCACAGAGGGCCACACATTCTGAAACACCAAAGGGCCATTTTGATATTTCTACTTCTACTTCAACTTCTTTTTAAATTGCTTCTCGTAATTATGACTTTATTCCCATAATATCTTGACTTTGTTCTTGTAAGATTATAACTTTTTCTGCAACCTAATTTTCCAACAATTTACAAGTTTATATGTTGTTTTGTTCTCATATTATGATGGCTTTAAAAAATTTGACCCGTCTTTAAAATTTCAACAGTAGGCTACTAAAATTACTTTCTTTTTCCTGATAATATTCTGACATTATTCACATAAGAATAAAAAAAATGTTTGTTAGATTACAGCTTTTTTGTAAACAGGTTTGATTTATTCTTGCAAAGTGACTGGTGACCTTCTGACAAACCTGCCTTAATGAAAGAACCCTGTTATCAGGAATGTCATAGGACATTTGTGATGATGCTTTCTGAGTTGTAAAACTTAATAATTTAGACAGCATAGGAAAATAATACTTTCCCTTCTAGCCAAAATGTTCTATCTGTAAACTTTTACTATAGGTACAAACAGAAACAGTGGTAAACTGAGGAACACGTCATGAATTATTATTTTTATTAACGGGCTGTGTTACAGCTACAAAATATCATCTGTGCTGTAGTGCAAGGAACAATTCTTCCACGGAATGTTGTTTTCTCTAACAAAATTTTAAAAAAATGAATAGACGTAATGCATGTGAAGGTCAAAGGTTGAACGAATTGAATAAATAATCAATAGTGTTATCTCCTGTAGCAGTAACTTTTGTTGTTGACTACACAAAATCACATTATTGGATGCGCTTTTTCCTCTGTTTTACCAGAGGACTGAATCCTAACACTGATGTAAGTGTCTCTTTTCTGCAGTGTAAATGTGAATATAAATGTATTTTGGCCACATGGCAACCACCACAAATTGCAGGCTGGTGTTTGTAATCTTCACACTGTGAAATTGTTTTTACAAACCTATTAATGATTAAGGAAAGTGGCTTTCCTGCAAATTTGCATGGTAAATTTGCCAGTCCTTTCAATGTCATACTCAAAGCTTAAATCAAAGCTTTCTGAAAAATTCAGTTTATGTAGGCAAAATTGTGAGACATTTTACTCCCTCGGTTAAGGAGATAACAGGTTCACTGGTCTGAACTGAAAATTTTTTGGTAAAGAGAGGGAAGCATAATTGTGTTTTCAAACTGCACCATTCACTTTATTTCACTGACGCAGCTGGAAGAAATGAGCACCAAATAGGAACATGAAATCTGGAGTTACTGATCTAATATGAACTATTCTCCAGTAATTGCTTCATGTGGCTGCTCTTTCATTGCAGGCCTTCGGCACTAGATGGAGACTACGGTCTGACTTCCCAACGTTTGTGTAGAAACACGCAGAACTAAATTATCACTGAAGGTTCTTTTAAAATAAATAGTATACAAAATATTGTGTAGTTTATCAATTTAAAATCATCAAGTCCACTGCTTTACATTATTAACCACTAACCTGACTAACCTGACTATTGATAATGCAATCTGGGCTTTTCTAGGTGGTATTTGTGTTGACTAAATATTTGGCAATGTCACATCGGATGCATAGGTAATGTATTTTTAATTCTAGCAGTCGATAAGTGCTCCCTAACTGCAATGTTGGACCATGTTGGGTAACTTTATGTCAAATAACGTTTTAAAGCTGCACTCTTTTTGTACCATGGCAAATTTGGTATCAAAACCATCTGTTTCAGCACCATGGACAGAGACACAATGGCTCTCAAATATTGTTTGTCCCAACTATTGTTTCTTGTCTTTAAATATGATCTCTGGGAATCCCATGTTTGCCATCCAGGCTTTCCTCAGGAGAGTGGGGTGATCTCCCCTGGTCCTGTGTCGGGTACCGTGGGTTGGGCTGCCCAAGTACTGCACCCCGGGGATTGTGTGTGGTTTCCCATTTCTTTTCTTCCTGTGTGGGTTGTGGTCTCTCGCTCATTTGATATATCCCAAGTTGTTGGCTACTCGGTTCTGGATGTGTGATGGTACATGGAAGAATTCAAGAGTATGTGATGAGCTGGTGGAGAACTGAGCCAAAGACAGGTCCTAGCCATACAATATTCACATCTTGCTTTGTTGGGCTATTTGGATTTGCTCCCTGGATTGTCAATGAATGTTCCACGCAGTTTCAGAACCTTGTGCCTCCTTCCTTTTGGCAGCTGGTGTTAACACACTTGAGGTAACTCGTCATTCTTCTGTCCATGATGGATAAAAAGATTTTCCTCTACAAATTCAACATAGTGAGGTTTGTAATGAATCCTTTGGAATGAAAGGGGTGCCTGCTTTGGACCATGAAGAAATTGAGTTTTATAAGATGCCACCATGAGTCTCCATGGTACCTTCAACCCCAGGTTGTACACCTTGTATGGCACTGTCTGTCCGGGTGCTAATGCTGCTCTTTCACAATCTATGGCTTACAGATGTCGAATGCTGTGAGGTGCTCAAGTGGGCGGGGTACGTAACCTGGTAACCCATCGAGCTTTGCTCTTGGGTTGTCGCACAAGAACTAATGCACAATACTTTTATAATGGGGGAAAACACATAAAGGCAACATAACATACATTGCCTAGCCAGTCTGAAAAATACATCAAATTCAATACTGGCCCCCACAGTGTATGCCAGGAAAAAAAATCTGGTCTGTTAATTCCTTACTGACGGCCCAGGTACCACACGCACAGCCCTCCACTTCCTTTCACATTCTATGGAAGTTACTTTTTTATCTACAGAGTTGTAATTACAGTATTTGCTCCAATATTATGAACTAACTTTAAAAACTTCTCCCCCTTCAAAAATGGGTTTATATCCTCTCACCTCAACTTTCAATCATCTACTCCAGTGCTGAATGTGATTTTATCAAAGAGATGCCACTCTTCTCTTGCTTTGATTTTCTCTCAGACTTGGTTGACCTCTGCATTGGGGAGTTAACAGCCTCTGCAGAACGTCAAATCTTGTTGTGAGGCAGCCAGACCAACGACGTGAGAAAGAATATGTCACCTCACCGACCTTCAAAATATATGATACGTCGAGCCCAGAATAAATGAAGCAATAAGAATGTTTGCAAAAAGACGCAGCATGGTGCAGATGTTGTGAAGGTGAAATTGCTACCATAGTTATCATAAGTAGGAGTTTTATACTTAAAAAATCAATAAAATAATAACTACTACAGAACTACTACTAAGAATTACTAACAATAACTACTGTATAGTTGTGAGGTGGGCATTCAGAAGTGGTCCCGCCCGGGGAGTAATCCAATGTGGAGTCAGAATGGGCCGTATCCTGTGCCTCCATTGCTGAGGCAGCAAGGCGTAGTTACGGCCGCAAGGTGGTCATTACCAGTCGTGGCGGGAAGACCCGAACCCAATGTTGGACACTGGGGGTTAGGGCTGCTGTCAAACTGAAGAAGGAGTCCTATCAAGCATGGTTGGCTTGGGGGACTCCCGAAGCAGCTTTTGTCCCGGTCGCGGAACACTGGACCAGCTCTACACCCTTGCAAGGGTACTCGAGGGTATGTGGGAGTTTGCCCAACCGGTCTACATGTGCTTTGTAGAATTGGAAAAGGCATTCGACTGTGTCCCTCGTGGTGTCCTGTGGGGGGTGCTCCAGGTGTACGAGATTGGTGGCCCGCTACTACATGCCAATCGGTTCTTGTACAATCGAAGCAGGAGCCTGGTTTGCATTGCCAGCAGTACGTCAAGCTTGTTTCTGGTAAACGTTGGCCTCCGCTAAGGCTGCCCTGTCACCGATTCTGTTCATAATCTTCATAGACAGAATTTCTAGGCGCAGTCAAGGCGTTGAGGGAGTCCAGCTTGGTGACCTTAGGATCTCGTTTCTGCTATTTGCAGTCGATGTGGTCCTTATGGCCTCATCAGGCTGTGAACTTCAGCGTTTACTGGAGCAGTTTGTAGCTGAGTGTGAAGCTTCTGGGATGAGACCCAGCACCTCCAAATCCGAGGCCATGGTTCTCAGTCGGAAACGGGTGGAGGAGTTCAAGTATCTTGGGGTCTTGTTCACGAGTGAGGGTTGGAGGGTGAGGTCGACAGACGGATCGATGCAGTGTCTGTAGTAATGCGGTCACTGTACCGGACCGTCGTGGTGAAGAGAGAGCTGAGCCGGAAGGCAAAGCTCTCTGTTTACCGATCGATCTACCTTCCCACCCTCACCTATGGGCATGAGTTATGGGTCATGACCGAAAGAACGAGATCGCGGATACAAGCGGCGGAAATAAGTTTCCTCTGTAGGGTGGCTGGACTCACCCTAAGAGATAGGGTGAGGAGCTCGGCCATCCGGGAGGAGCTCAGAGTAGAGCCGCTGCTCCTTCACATCGAGAGGAGCCAGTTGAGGTGGCTCGGGCATCTCCCTGGTGAGGCGTTTCGGGCATGCCCAGCCGGGAGAAGGCCCCAGGGAAGACCTAGGACATGCTGGAGGGACTATGTCTCACAGCTGGCCTGGGAACGCCTTGGTGTCCTCCCGGTGGAGCTGGAAGAGGTCGCCAGAGACCGGGAAGTCTGGACTTCCCTACTGAGACTTCGGCCCCCGCGACCAGGACCCGGATAAGCGGAAGAAAATGGAATGGAATGGAATGTTTGGTTACCTTTGGTTAGGTTACCTTCAGCAGGCCAAAACACGGTTCTCAGTACATTCATTCATTCATCCATTTTTTTTGCCGCTTATCCTCGATAGCGTCACGGGGCTCTCAGTACAATTCAGTGCATTTCTACACAGATCTAAAACAAAAGTTCACTTTGATTAAAACTGCTCTGAAAATGTCAGTCAATACAGAGCATTATCATTTTTCTGATCATTAATATCCATCCAGCCATCTATCTATCTGCCCTTCTATCTGTTTACTATCTATCTATATCTTGCATTGACACCTAATGTGTTGCTGGTTATTACATCAAGTGTCAACACTGCCATCTAGTGGTTCTTTTCATTACATATTGGACCTGTCATAGCTGGCATATCCTTTATTAAAAGCACTGACTACAAGATTAGTTTTGAGGTGCGTCGAAGTCGGGGGTGGGGGATTAAGGAAATGTTGTACCTGGGCCCCAACTAAGGGTGGAGGGTTAAGACGTTTTTCTTTTAAATATGTCAGTTATTTTTAAAAAACGATGCCATTAATACTAAGCTAATGAGGCTTCTATAGTTAAATTAAGCCCTCTGAGACGTCCTACACCCACCTTGTTTGCGGAATGGATCATTCCGCATGGCAGGGGTGAAGGTTGTATGTGGCAGTGCAGCTAGCCGACACTTTAGGAGAGTTTAGGGAGTGTCAAGCCCGGCTTGGCTGACTCTGGTGCGTTTACGGACCGTTGAAGAAAGTGCGGAAAAGCTGGCTTCAACCGAATTCATGCAGTGATTTGTTATTTCTGGTGCATGTAAGTGTGCTTGTGTGTGTGTTGGAGGGTGGGACTGACTTGGGATGTTGAAAATGTCTTTTCTTCAAAGAAGTGATAGTGCACACAAGACACACACATACACAAGAATGTATCAACATTTTATTCTCTACAAGTTGCAGTGTTATTTTTCCTATTTGACATTTCAAACCAACAGTAAGAACAAATGTATATCTTTACATATTTACAAATTGGTTTGGTCATTATTTACTGTACATAACTTGCTAAACGCTGATGTGAGTGGTTGAGTCACTGTTTGTGCACATAAAATCCACATTTCAAGCTGGCCATTGTCCCCTGAAGAATAACAGAGGATGTCTGAATCCCAGCCAGGCCGGGCACACTGAACGACTGAGTGGAATATTAATAGACACTGACTAGCAAATAATATAAATTCAGGACCTCTTCATTGCTGGGCATTTTAGATAGGATGTGTTTGTGTTGCTACAAATAAAAGGTTTTTTTAATCCAAGTGTGTGACAATTAGAAACAACAATGAATATATGGACAAAAGTAATGAGACACAGCATTATAATGATGGAAAGTCAAAATGAAAGAAACATTACCCAATCACGCCTTCATGATTTATTCCCGTTCAGCTGGAGGCACAGAATAGTGAAATTTGTCTTTGGAAGATAAATAATTCATATACAGCGTGAACTAAAGAGTTTTGCTCCAACCCCTAAAGCTGATTAATGTGTCTCCATACTTCTGTCCGCACAGTGTCAATATCATACAGTCTAATTGACATGTTTTCTAATCAAATTACACACGTACAGCCTGTTTTTCTTCTCGTTTCTCTGCAGAATGGCACAGTATGACTGGATAAACGTACATGCATACACAACAGAATTGGACTTGAGCTCAAATTGAACTTGTAAATAACTCCTATGTGCAGGGTCAGCTCCTGGCATAATCTCTATGCGGTTGTTTAGGGCCACAAAAGAAAGGCTTGACCATGAAGTCAATTTGCACGCAGTTTATATTTTCAATAATTAGAGCTTTGGAAGGTTCATTCAGTTGATTTTGGCAACTGATAAAATCAGCCCCTAGTAATATTCAAGACTGAAATGGGGCTGCAAAAAGCCTTCACGATGACACAAGAAGATGGCAGTGACTCGGTGCAGTGCAACAATTTCCTAAGACAGAATGAGTTTGCATTTTTTTAGCAATTCTTAAAATGTCACAATACAAACTGCCTGAACACACAAATTAATTTCTGCATAAGGTACCAAGAAGATATTGGAGTTATTGCATGAAAATGTTTGACATTGTTTTAATTGGCTTTTGCTGGAAACAGTCAACAGCAGGTGTGATTATTTTGACGTTAAACAATGTAAAATCTGCAAACTACAAACACAATTCAATGAATGAAAATATTTTCTTGATATACTTCTGATACAAGAAAAAAATGTTAAGACGTGAGTCAAATCATGTGGCGCATGTTGTCAACATGTGGGGTTTGCATGTTTCCCTTGCACTTGTGTGGGTTTTCTCGGGGTAATCCAAGTGCTCCCCACAGTCCAAAAACGTGAATGTGAAAGTTAACGCTCTAGATTGCCCTGTGATTGGCAGGTCTAGACCAGTCTAGAGTCAACTGGGATAGGCTCCAGTGAACTGGGCAAGTGTTAAAATAGATAGTTGGGTCAGATTAGTTTGATTTTAAGATTCTAATCTACAGTTGAAGTTACAATTCATATGTACAGCAAGAAAGTAGGGTACTTGTCTGGGTAGGACGGGGAAAACCATCTTCAAATATATAATTGATTTTTTATAAAGCATTTATCAAATAAGACTTTTTTCTCGTAACAGCAGCACAAATGTGACATAAATCAGACAAGGATGACAATGTTAAAACGCAGGCGAACCTCTGCAGTGTCCGGACTAATGTCGTCTAAATATCAATCGCTTCGCCTCTTTTAAGTATCATCATTATCCTATGAAAAAACAATTACTTTCCAAAATGTAAAGAAACAGGACAATAATAATGAGACAGTTTTTGTTAACAAGACGACAGGCTGTCTAAAAAGTGCATAAAGACAATGTAAATAGTTGTATTTAATGAAGTATACTATGTAGCATATTGCACCTATCAAGCCTGGCATTCTCTTCTCTTCTAAGGCCTTTTCAACATTATATCAATGGAACATTGGCTTTATCAATGCGTCATCATCATTATTATCAAAGAAAAGAATGAGTTTCTTATCCTAAACCCAGGACACATGCATTTATGAAGGGTTCTCAGCTCACTTTAGTCCAACCGTGCAGTAGTGAAACCTGCAATCCTTTTTTAAAATCATCCAACAAAGTAAATCCAATGAAAAATATGATTTGAAATCTGTCTTCTGCGTCCAAATAAAAAGGGACGATCATTTCCATGAAGCAATTGGCATTTTATGAACTCTGCACTGTAAAATCCTACCGTGATCTGAGATAAAAAAGAAGTGGAGTAGAGAAAGACACAGTTGTAATCGTAAAATAAAGGGCAGCGGGCTGTTTCAGCCCATATTCTGTTTGTTTTTCATCACTGGATTTCAAACAACAAAAACTAACTAAGTCCTGGATTCTACGCGGATTTCAGACCAGCGAGCCTGCTCTGCTCTGGGCGGGCACCATGACGGGCACCGCCCCCATCCGCTCCAGCGTGGCCTGACTTACGGCGTACGAGTGCGTATGCTGCCCGTGTGTGGGTGTCACCACGGGTTTTAGGCTCACGGAGCCGTTGCTGCGCACCATGTTGGGGGGGGAAGGGGCGGAGTTTGTGGTGACCACCAGAGTCTTGGGGGGAGGGAGCGTGTGGCTGCCGTTGGCAAAGGATGAAGTTGTTGTGGTTGTTGTGGGCTGAGCGTGGCGAGACAGCGGGGCCGAGCCTGGTGCGGTGGCTGGCGAGCTGTGGGCGTGGCCCGGGTTCTGGGACTGTCTGTGTCCATGTGTGCCATGCACTGCGTTGGAGAAGGTCTGCCGCGTGTCTCCGTTGTAGCGCGTGTAGGAATTGGTGTCGTAGTTGGGTTTAGGGTTGTGCCAGTAGCGACTGTTGTAGGTGTTGGTGGACGTCAGGGTGTCGTTCTCTGAAGACGAGGCGTCTGCGTGGAAAGCCTTCACTGATGATGACCTTTTCGGTGGGAGGTCGTCTTCCCTGTGGACATGAGCGAGTGAGAGGTGAGAGGCCTGGCATGTCCACTTTTCAAATATACGAGATAATGTTAGTCAGACGTATTCAAAAGCAGGGCTGAGAACAGTTCTGCTACATTTTGGCAAGTTTGGCTGAGAATTCTGGAAATATTCAAAGTTGGGTAAAAGCAGGGAATACAATCTGGTTTAAAGGAATGAACTGGTAATGTGTGGTGTTACTGGTATATCAGAATTTGGTGCAAAACGTATTTGATTTTATGAGTCCAATTCAGAATAGCCCACTCATCAAAAATTAGTTGAAAAGATAATTGAAAAAACACCATCACCATTGAAACAATGTTTAGATTTGATTGAAAAATTCAGGGTAAAAATACGTACCCTTTCCCGTACATTTGGTTGAAAGGCTCTATTTTTGGGCTATATTTGGACCATATCAGTGGGACGAAATTTTCAACGTCTATTTGTGGGCTAAATCAAGGCAATGGCGGACCAACCAGATTTAGCAAAAAAATAAAAATAAAAAAAAAGTCCAAATGACCTCCAGCGAGGGGTGGGGAAAGACCAGTTATAGACCGCTGAAGTTTTTGTACTTCATTAGCTGATTAAACCACAAAGCAGTTGTTCGGAATGTTTTTTACTCTTTTTTCTTCATATTTTCTAAGATACTGAATTTTTGTTGAATTAATAGCTGAAAACTCATCAAAACAATTAAGGCATTCTAGAAATCCTGTGGAATTGTGCATTTTGTTGTTAATTTGTTCCAAAAGATTAAACAGACACCAAAACACACAAAAGAGTACAGGGCAAACGGACTAGTTTGTTCCAATATTGTACGAAAACCAAGGTAAAATTTGGGCAAAAAACTTTTCTACTTGAGTTTGAATTGCAGCAGTGAAATAAATGAACTTTTTAAAGACTGCATTGAGATGCATATGTACAGTATATACAACTAATGAATGCTTTACCAAGCTAATCTTCTGTGTGTAACTTTGGTGTGTTAGTACAGTACTTTGAATTTATGTTACGTTTGAAGGAATTGATGCATATTACGTATATGTACAGTAGTGTTCAAAAAAATATCAGTCCAATGTGACTAACCAGTTTCAGTACTGTTATTAGTGTTATTGTTACATGGCAAACAAGTTACCAGCAGGTGCAGTAGATTCTCAGAAAAGATCCGGCATAGCAGTGGGGCATTCAATCAGTGATCAGTGATCAATTTAGTGAAAAAACAGGTGTGAATCAGCAGCACTTTGAACATGCACGTCTCTTTAAACGCCTGAGAAAAATGGGTCATTCAAGACATGGTTCAGAAGAAAGTGTACTTTGACTAAAAAGTTGACTGTAGAGGGGAAAACTTATGAAGATGTTCAGCTAAAACTGTGATTATTTTCTGAGTGACAGTTGAATACTTCTAATGTACATTTTTCTTCCAAATGGCTGTACAAGTACTAACATGTATTATCATTTTGCATATTGCTGTTATTACAAAAGGCAAAGTGTAAAGCAGCTTTGGCTTTCAATTATTTCTCATCAATTTATTTCACTAAAGTATGCCAAACTAAATGTCCAAAATGTTTGCACAGCCATTTAAAAGAATTGGATTAAGCAAAGGATTCTGGGAGATGAAGTGCTGCTATATCCTCCTTTTTACCTGTTTCATCTGAGTGGGTTTTCAATGTTAATTAACTATCTACTCTAATAACAAATTGTGCACATGAAGTCCATACAATAACATTTGTATATGTAGCATACCCTAGCAGTACAATTCTACAAAAAATCAGTGATCTACCTGATTTCATTGGGGATCTCCTCCTCATCATATTTATTCCTATTCTTCCAATAGTAGAGGGTGACCGCCACTAACATGGAGCAGATGATGACCGCCAGCACTACGGTAGCAATTGTTCCTGCGATCAGACCCACACTCTGGGGCTGGGCTGGAGAACAGACAAAATATCAGCAACATCCGAAAAAAAACTGTCTGTGACAAAGCGTCAACACGTCATGCCTTTTCAGAACAGGGAAAAAAAACAAACAACATTCTTCACCGTCAAGATGTCTACATCCTGATCCTGTCTGACACGCCCCATTCCTCATTTTGGTCTGATGGTGTCAAATACGCAGATTTCTACCATCAACATCTTTTGATTTTGCTTTGCTTGGTCTTCTGCCTGTTTACCAAATGTCACTGAGAAGGCTTGACAAACTTTATTTCGCTCTGTAAATAAATACAAAATGTCACGTAGTGGCAGCAATAGAACAGTGTGTTTGAGATACTTACGTGCAACAACCTGAAGATTGATCAAGCATGTGCTCTTGCCAATAGCATTGCTGGAGGTGCACTGGTAGAGTCCTGAGGTGCCTGTGCTGATGTTTCTCAGTGTAACGGTGCCCTGCATCTGGTCTGGGGAACACATAAGGGCAGCATCATGATTAAAAGCATGCCCTAAACACAGCCTTGGCGGACATGTTCGGACAAAGAGCGACACACTTGTGATATTACAACAAGTAAAATTGCATTTCAAAGCCATTTTGTTATTATTTGAAGTACTTTTGGCATCAACCAGTAGATGGTGCTGGTTTGCTTTAATAGAAAATGTACTACAAGCGCTTTGAGTGTTATCAGATGCTTCAGAGCACAATGAGATTCAAGTCTGTCTATTTTATTCTTGGCTGTTGACTCTATAATAATAATAATAATGATGTTAAATGAAAAACACTGTTACTGTCTTGGAGTTATTGATCAGTAAGTAATATGCTAAGAATGTATATATTTCAAGAAAAATCTGCTTTAAGCTTTGTGATATAGGTGAAAACGCATATTATAAATATTATAATATAAATACATATGATAATAACTGTAAATATTTTACCTCCTGTTCTCAAATAATCTTCATAAGTTTCCTTCTCGTACAAGTTTGACTTTATTTCCATAATATTATACTATTTTGCCCAATCTAATTGTCCAAAAATTCCAAAAGGTTGTTTCTCATAACATTCCCACTTATATATTTTTCCTTCATATTTCAAATCTTAGTTACTAAAATGACAAATGTATGTTCTTCATAATATTACCAGTAAATTAAGTTTATTATTTGACATGTTTGAGGTACTTAAAAAAAAAATTTCTTTTCTTATTTTTCTTTTTTAATTTTTACTTTATTATTCTAAAATTACAGCTGTGTTTTTTTCCCAACTATTTCAACTTTATTCTAATTATATCTTTATTCCCATAATATTTTGACTTTATTCTTGTAACATTATACATTTTCCCAAACCTAACTTTCCAAAAACTACAACTTTAATTTTGTTTGTTGATTTTATAATATCATGACTTAAAAAAAAACGTTTTTCTTTAATATTTCAAATTTACACTAATAAAACGATTAATTTCCCTTTTGAATATTATGACTTTTTTTTTTATTTCTTAATACATTTTTTAATTTTTGCTGTTTTTTTTTTGTCTGTTTGCTAAATTATATATTTTTAATGTGCAATAGGTCAATCAAAAAACAGCTCTGGGTTGCAGCACTTTGGACACCACTGAACTAATTTATTAGCCATTGGGCTTAAACTGCATATACACAAGCAGACTCCAAAATGAAGAATGATATTGCAATACCTGTGTACACCACTGGCTTCCTTAAAAGGCTCCTGCGCTGCGCTGCCTATTTGATTCACGTGAAGGAAGATAACTTCTTAATACAAAACGTCCACAAAACTAACAAAGTTTCTTGCATTATTTGCAATACTGATTCTTTATTTACACTTCTGAGCGCCTGTGCAGTTTGCCTCTATGTTTAGCAACCTTTCATTCACCAATGGTGTACACACATTGAAGTACGTGATGAAGACTGTCTGCTGGGCAAAGGGCACAGCCGGAAAAAAGAGGAGAGGTTACTAAACTGGTGTTCTCTGCTGCTGAAGACCAGCTGCACAGTGACAACATCCATTTTAACACATGCAAGTGCTTCCTGGATGAAGCGTGAAAACTGCGGCAGAATTGGTAGTCAGCATGAGAGAAGGGGGTGTGCCGTAACGCCACAAATTCTTCATCACATCACGCACACACACACATTTTGCATCACTCCATCCACCGTCAGCAAGATCACAGGAGGGGAATCTCCAGGTGGCAGAGGCCTCACACAAGGTGACGGTGGTGATGATGGAGGGTCTGCGCTGCCTTAAGTGTGTGTTACATTTACCAGCAAAGGTGGGGCACAAGGGAACCCCGACGGCCAGCTTGTTTCTAATACCTTGCATGGCGTTGTGCGGCAGCTTGGGCAGCGCGTCCAGCTTCTCCCATGAGTAGGATGGTGTGGGAATACCTTCATCTGAACTGCAAAACAGCATGATGTCACTGCCCACGTCTAGCGTTCCCTGGATTCGACAGGCTGGCACCGAGGGGGGCACTGGCGGAACAAAAGAGTGGGTGGTGATAGGTTAATCACGTTACAAGGGAAATCATATTGCATTTTGTGCCTCATTAGACTGTAAATGACATGGTGCCTAAAGGGCTTGTTTTTTCATCTGCTGTATATCACGATCCTGAATGTTATTTGGAGGTTTTTATTGTGAGACTTAATGGGTGCACTTTAATGTTCCTGCTTCATTTGGAAAAAGGCAAGCCCATATTTTTTGGTTCCTGACTTGACATCCAACTTCAGTGTTTAGTTCTGGAAATTCCATCCATCCATTTTCTATGCCGCTTATCCTCATTAGGGTCGCGGGGGTATGCTGGAGCCTATCCCAGCTGACTTTGGGCGAGAGCTGGGTACACCCTGGACGGGTCGCCAGTCAATCACAGAACAAACAACCACAACGTGGGAGGATACCCAGCACAGGGAGAAAATGCAAACTCCAAACAGAGATTTACAATGGAGTTTCGAACCCTGATCTCCTGACTGTGTGGCCAACATGCTAACCACTTGAACCCCGTATGAGTTCTGCAAGTTTCATACACATGAGGTGCACAGAGATACTTTTACGTGCCTAAAGGAAGAGACTCTTAAATTGGGCATGCACTACAAACACTGACCTCGTAGTGAGATTGTCACGTTGTGAAATGAAAGGGGGGATCACAAGACAGAACACTAATTAGAACCACGGTGCAGTAAAGCGAACAGATAAGGCAGCTACTACTACTATGGGGAAATAGGTTAACAACTATGTTAAGTCAAAACACATAACTTTTTACAAAACAAGTGCCGCAAGGCATGCCGGGAAGCCGGAAGCACTCGCGGCGACTCTGTATCAGAGGTGCGCTGCCAGGTCTCTGGCAGAAAGGAGTAGGCAAAAAAAGCCTATGTTCTAAAGAACCATTCATGTTCTGAAGAACCGTTCGAATTGTGAATGGGTTTATTAAAGATTATAAAGATTGGATTTTTTTTTTTTTATACTTGAAACCCTTGATGACTCTACTTCCAGCAGGTAAAAGTTTGAGAAATGTGGTTTGGACAGTCGTTGCAGCTCCAAATTAATTAATGGAAATATAATGACAATAAATGAGTCAATGACAAATTTACGGGTCAAACAAAACCTGCTAATAGTTTTTTTTTAAATGTAAGGGGAAAAAAATTAAGAGAGTGTAGCTACCTAGCACAGTCAGCCCGATGACACCAATATTGCGCCCCCCTCTGTCCGGCAGGTTGTTGACCAGACACTGATATGTCCCCGTGTCTGACAGCTGGGTGTTGTTGATGAAGATGGAGGCACTTGTACTTGGCATGGTGGACAAGAAACCCACACGGCCGTTGAGGTGGTTAGCGAGGCTGAACACCTGGCCGCCCTGGTATATTATCACCTGGATTGGGACAGGATGGGGTAGAGTAAGATATTTAGTTAAAAGCATTGAGGACATATAAAAGCG
This sequence comes from Oostethus manadensis, assembly GCA_024372805.1. Taxonomy (NCBI): domain Eukaryota; kingdom Metazoa; phylum Chordata; class Actinopteri; order Syngnathiformes; family Syngnathidae; genus Oostethus; species Oostethus manadensis. The sequence continues at coordinate 396,810 of QODF01000180.1, forward strand.
GGCGGGAAGCAGGTCCCACTGGGGTGTAACATAAAAAAAGGAATAAATAAATACAATTAAGACTTACTAAAATCCTTAGTTCTAAAGTTTTTTTTACACAGCCTAACTGAAAGACAAGCAAGATTACAAAATATAATATTGTTAAACAATAGTGTTGTAGTATCCTAATATGTACAAAATGTTGCCATATATTTCTTAAAAAAGACAAAATTATTATTAAACAAGAGACACTGCAATACACCTACTTATACTACACAAAAGCAAAGGTACACTCGTCAAAAATTTATAAGCAAAACTTTGCTCCCATGTTTCATTGCAGTTCTAAAACTATTTCTATGCACACAAAAAGCTTGTCTCTCTGAAATATTTGTCACAAATCTTTCTAAATCTGTCCTAGTGAGCATTCATAATTCACGACTCATAATCTATACACCTCACAGGTGTGGCATGTCAAAATGCATGATTATTGCACAGGTGTGCCTTAGGTTGGCCACTACAAATGGGCGGTTTAACTGTATTGGAGAAGACACCAGTCAGTATCTGTGAGACCCCCAGTAGTTTCTGAGTTCAGGTTATGATGGGAGCAAACGTAACACGTAACTTTAGCCACAAAAGCATGCTGGGAGCATCATCCCCATCACTGGGAGTGCTTCCTGGCTTCCCAGCATGATATGCAGCGCATGCTTTGTAAAAAGCAGTTTAGTTTTCTTTATGTATTTTAATTTTAAATTACATAATTTCCTTATGTAATATTAGGACTTTAATCCCATAATATTATAACTAATTTGCAACCTAATTTGTTTTTAATGACAATTTTATTTAGTTTTGTTTGTAATAATAATAATAATTAATTTATCTTAATCCCCTCCGTGAATCACCACCTTACCGCGGTGGAGGGGTTAGAGTGCCCGAGTGATCCTAGGAGCTATGTTGTCGGGGACTTTATGCCCCTGGTAGGGTCTCCCAAGGCAAACAGGTTCAAGGTGACGAGCCAGACTAAGAGTGATTCAGAATACCCCTATGAAAAAACACAAGAGGAGTGACCGCACCTCGCCCAGACGTGGGATACCGGGGCCTCACCCTGGAGCCAGGCCTGGGGGAGGGGCTCCCAGGCAAGCGCCTGGTGGCCAGGTCTTCACCCGTGGGACCTGGCCGGGCCTAGCCGGAAGAAGCCACACGGGAACTCCTCCCCGCAGACCCACCACATGCAGGGGCAAGCATAAGGGTCCGGTGCTTTGTGATTTGGGCAGTGGTCGAGGGCAGGTGTTAGGGCGACCTGGTCTCCGGCGGCCAAATCTGGTCCATGGGACATGGAATGTCACTTCTCTGGTGGGGAAGGAGCCCGAGCTTGTGGAAGAGGCGGAGAGATTCTAACTACATATAGTCGGACTCACCTCAACCCACAGTTTGGGCTCTGGAACCAAATTCCTTGAGAGGGGCTGGACCTTCTTTGATCTTCTTTGGAGTTGCCGCAGGGGAGAGGCGGCGAGTTGGTGTGGGCTTATTGTTAGCCTCCCAGCTTGGTGCCTCTGTGTTGGAGTCATCCCCAGTAAACGAGAGGGTTATTTCCCTACGCCTTAGGGCTGGGGAAAAGGTCCTGACTGTGGTTTGTGCATATGCGCCGAACGCCAGTTCAGAGTACCCAGCCTTCTTGGAGTCTATCAAAGGGGTTCTGGAGAGCACCCCAGCTGGTGACTCCATAGTTCTGCTGGGAGACTTCAATGCCCATGTGGGCAATGACAGTGTGATTTGGAGGGGCGTTGTTGGGAGGAACGGCCTCCCTGACCTAAACCCGTGCGGTGTGTTGTTGCTGGACTTCTGTGGGAATTACAGTGTGTCCATAACAAACACCATGTTCGAACGTAAGGATGTCCATAAGTGCACTTGGCACCAGGACACCCTAGGTCGCAGGTCTATGATAAACTTTGTGGTCGTATCATCAGACCTGCGTCCGCATGTTCTAGACACGCGGGTGAAGAGAGGGGCTGAGCTGTCAACTGACCAAAACCTGGTGATGAGTTGGATTAGATGGCGGGGGAGGATGCCAGACAGACCTGGCAGACCCAAACGCGTAGTGAGGATGTGCTGGGAACGTCTGGCAGAGTCTCCCGTTCGTCGAGTCTTCAACTCTCATCTCCGGCAGAGCTTCGCCTGCATCTCGAGGGAGGACCGGGATATTGAGTCCGAATAGGCCGTATTCCGTGCCTCTATTGCTGAGGCAGCCAGTTGTAGTTGCGGCCGCAAGGTGGTCGGTGCCAGTCGTGGTGGCAAGCCCCGAACCCGATGGTGGACACCGGGGGTTAGGGCTGCTGTCAAGCTGAAGAAGGAGTCCGATCAAGCATGGATGGCTTGCGGGACTCCCGAAGCAGCTGACAGGTACCGGCAGGCCAAGCGGCACACGGCTTCAGCGGTGGTCGAGGCAAAAACACGGGTGTGGGAGGAGTTCGGTGAGGCTATGGAGCACGATTTTTGGTCGGCCTCGAAGAGGTTCTGGCAAACCGTCTGACACCTCAGAAAGGGGAAGCAACCCCCAGTTCACACTGTTTACAGTGCGGACGGGGGCTTGCTGACCTCGACTGTGGATATAGTTGGTCGGTGGAAGGAATACTTCGAGGCCCTTCTCAATCCCACTGACATCCCTTCCGTAGAGGAAGCAGAGTCTGAGGATACGTACGTGGACAGTTCTATCACCGTGGCTGAGGTATTTGGGTAGTTAAATCACTCCTCAGTGGCAAGGCTCCGGGGGTAGACGAGTTCGGCTCGGAATTCCTCAAGGCTCTGGATGTTGGAGGAATGTGTTGGTTGACACGCCTGTACAACATTGCATGGAAGTCAGGAACAGTACCTCTGGACTAGAAGACCGGTGTGGTGGTCCCCATTTTTAAAAAGGGTGACCGGAGGGTGTGTTCCAACTATAGGGGGATCACACTCCTCAGCCTCCCTGGGAAAGTCTACCCCAGGGTGTTGGAGAAGAGGGCACGACCGTTAGTCGAACCTCAGTTACAGGAGCTGCAATGAGGTTTTCGTCCCGGTCGCGGAACACTGGACCAGCTCTACACCCTTGCAAGGGTACTGGAGGGTATGTGGGAGTTTGCCGCTGCTCCTTCAAATCGAGAGGAGTCAGTTGAGGTGGCTCGGGCATCTAGTCCTGATGCCTCCCGGGCACCTCCCTAGTGAGGTGTTTTGTGCATGCCCAGTCGGGAGAAGGCCCCTGGGAAGACCTAGGACACGCTGGAGGGACTATGTCTCACAGCTGGCCTGGGAACGCCTTGATGTCCTCCCGATGGAGCTGGAAGAGGTCGCTGGGGACCAGGAAGTCTGGACTTCCCTACTGAAGCTGCTGCCCCCGCGACCTGGACCTGGATAAGCGGAGGAAAATGGATGGATGGATGGATGTTTATCCTAATACTTTATTTTTATGGCTTTAAAAAAATTGCGTTATTTTTATTCAAAATATTACATTACTCTAATAAAATAAAATAAAAATTCTCATTAGATAACTTTTTTCTCTATTATTTTGATTTTATTCTTGTAAAATTACAGCAATGTTTAAATTTTTTTCACAGTTGTTTTCATTTAATTATTTTGTAAATCATATTTTTAGGTCACATAGTGTTTTAGTGGTTAACATGTTGGCCCACAGTCAGGAAATCTGGAAGTTCTGGGTTCAAATGTCTGTCTGTTTTCTCCAGGGACTCCCGTATCCTCCCACATTAAAAAAAAACATGCATGTTAGGCTAATTGGTGACTCTAATTTGCCCATAGATATGATTGTAAATGTGAATGGTTCTACATGCCACTAGCCAATGAATATAATAAGCATAAGATGAGAAAACTGGACACACCTAAGACACTAGAGGGGGTCCTAGCTCTACCGACAGCAAGTAAAAAAAACAGTATTTTTGTGTTGTAAAAAAATCAATATACTGAACTGCCTGAAAACAGACTGAATACTGAAAAAAGCAAACAGACAGACAGATAAACTAAAATCCTTGAATATGTGGTTTCTTTTAGTTGAGTGAGTAGATAACATACTAAAAGTATGCTTTCTTGGAGCTGTAGGGCTCTTAAGATAAAAGCATCCATTTAATAGTATACATAATTGAAAACATTTGACTTCAAACATGTCAACCGCTATCTGTTGAATGCAGAGACAGCAGTGCTGGCCACCAAAGCCCAATCTTTCAACATGAGACCGGAGAACAATGACATGACAAAAACTCTTTTCATACACTTTCTTAGTTATCGTATTATATTGCGCGTACCCGTCCATCCATTTCTACTCACCCGCTTCTCCACACTAGGGCCGCAGGGGTATGCTGGAGCCTATCCTAGCGGACTTAGGGTACACCCTGGACTGGTCACCAGTCATTTGCCGGGCGCATATAGACAAACATCCATTCACAATCACAATCATACCTATGGACAATTTAGTGTTGCCAATTAATCAAACATGCATGTTTTGAATGTGGGAGGAAACTAGAGTACCCGGAGAAAACTGCGTAACAAATGATTCCATTTGCCTTGTATTGTATCATCGGAACCGAGTGTCCAAACAAGGTAATGTAATGTCCATGCATTCTGTTATTTAGCAGTACAGATGCTACATAACAGCAAAAAGCCAACCACCTATTCCACTCCGTTCCTTGCTGTCTTCGGCAACAAGAGACTTCAAAGAAGGTATATAATTAAAACTATCATTATTCTCTTAACATTTATTTTTTGGTAATATTTTAGGTGGAACGGATTAGTTGGATTTCTATTATTTCCTATGGGAAAAATTTTGTTTTTCATTTTCATTTTAGACCAAGAAAAAACACGGTTACTACTGTATTTAAAAGTGTCTCGCTCTGATTAACAACATTTTGAAAAGCTCGTTTGTGCGGCAACATGCAAAACAGCCCTCACCCTTGAACCGGTCCAGAACGAAAGATGAAGAGGACACACACAAACACATTTGTGCACATGCACACACAGAGGGGAATCAGAGGGGCCCATTCACTTGGTTGAAAAGAATCCTCATTGAACTGTTCAAAGAGCAAGCCAGCGAAACAACCAGCTTCAGTGTGTGTGTGTCTAAGTGTGTCAGTATACATGAGAGGGGTAGTATTGATGAAAGCCCACAAGTGTGTTTGTGACTCCACTGTCACATACACTGCTTCATTCATTCATTCATTTTATATGCCGCTTATCCTCATTAGGGTCGCGGGTATGCTGGAGCCTATCCCATCTGATTTCGGGCGAGAAGCGGGGTACACCCTGGACTGGTCGCCAGTCAATAACAGGGCACATATAGACAAACAAACATTCACACTCAAATTCATACCGATGTCACCAGTCACCAATTAACCTAACATGCATGTTTTTGTAATGTGGGAGGAAACCGGAGTGCCCGGAGAAAACCCACACACGCACGGGGAGAACATGCAAACTCCACACAGTGATGCCCAATGGGGATTCGAACCTTGAACCCCCTGACTGTGAGGCCAACGTGCTACCCACTCATCCACCGTGCGGCCCGTACTGCTGCTTAACGGTTGTAAATTGCGCTGCTGCAATTTCCTGAGTGCAGTCCGCTCGCTTTGTCCTCTTACGTGCAGATGAATAGGCAGCTCCTCAGCTGTGATGAGAGCCTGCGACTTCATCTCCTCCATGTCTATGGGGTTTGGTGTGTCAGTGTGCATTGATTTACTCTTGGGAATAGTGTAACAGTGTATCTTGGGTTGTGAGTGTGTGCGATTGCTCTGCCAAAATAACTGTCCCCTGCTCTCTCCGTTGTAATACTAGTGCACACTCTCCCTCAAATTGAGTCTTTTTCCTGTCAGTGTGTCCTTACACCAGCGTGGCCTGCGTCACACTCTGATGACCTGACAGTGTAATTTGCATGCTTGATGAAAATGAGCCAATAAACCGACCTCCTGATGTAACATTCCATTTGTGTGTGCATGAATGAGCAGCGGATTATAGCAGCTGATAACCTGACAAACGTTTGCATTTTTGTGGGCATTCAAGAGCTTATGCAGTGTTTTTTAAACCAACAACTCAGGGAGGCTAATAATCAATCTCCTTTTTAATCTGAAATACAGTACTGGCTACAGTATAGACAGCATGTTGATTTGATGTACTGCATGTGTGAGTCTAAATCACCTCATCCTGCCGCGTGACCTGCTTGGCTTTGCCGCCGCGCGCTGATAGAAAAGAGGTCAGCGCTGGTGTTCAGACGACGGACAGGGCAAAGAACTCACACTGAGCGACGTCTAGACATGCCAGCGCCTGCCTAACAGTAATCAGTAAACCTCCACGCCATCCTTCCTCACCTAAAACATTATGAGCTACAAATGCAACTTGTCTCTAGCCTGCAGTGATTTTCTGGTGACCATAGCCTACTTCTGAGCAACCAAGAGGCTCTTTCGGCTGCGAACACGAGGGACACAGCTACCGACTAAATAAAGCCTGAATAAACCTCTAAACCCCAACAGCCTCCCTTCAATTTTCTAACCATAAGCCGTCACTGTTATCTCTTTCTATCCTTTGAGACAAGGCCTCAACAATATGGGCCCACACTCACCTTCATACTGCAGGTTTGGCATGCAGTTTACTCCTCCTCTGCTTTATTGTCAACACGTTTCCTGTTTACACTGGGTACAACGTGCATGTATAGGATTAGTACCAATAAACTAGCTATATTTCTGCAGTGATGTTAACCTTTATTATAATTTCAGCATTTAATTCTGTTTTATTTGACATTTTCATTACATGAAAGTTGTGAAATCAAAGCTTTTACTACAGACCTGGTAAATTTGCCTTACAAATTCCAAAGCTTGCAAAAAAGGCCAATAAAACTACGTACAAAATGGTATTTATTAAAAAAATAATAAAAAAGGCTGTCCTTTGTCGCTCAGTGAGTCACGGTCCACTGTGTTGTTATTATTATTATTACACAGTGCCTAAGTTGATGACAACGTGATGGGAGACTGATTTTCTCGACATGAAATGTGACCAAAAAGGAGTGGCTTCTATGAAAATTGCTCCGCATGTGTAAAGCGGTGACGTCCAAACTATTTCCACTGAGGGCCACATAATACAAATAAAAGCATGCAAGGGCCACTTTGATATTTTACAAACCAGCACATGTAGATATTTATATGCATAACTATATATTTAAAGAGAAAAATGCATCTCAGCTTTGTGATATATGCGAAAAGGCACATTATTAGAATAAACTTGGGTATTTTTTCTGTTGTTCTTTTTTAATTTTCCAAATATTTACTTACTGTTTACTTTTTTACTGGTCACCAGTCAATCGCAGGGCACATATGGACAAACATTCACACTCCAATGGACAATTTAGAGTCGCCAATTAACCTAACATGCATGTTTTTGGAATGTGGGAGGAAACCGGAGTACCCCAAGAAAATCCACACACGCACGGGAAGAACATGCAAACTTCACACAGGGATGCTCAACGGAGATTCAAACCCTGAACCTCCTGACTGTGAGGCCAATGTGCTTTACAACTTTATATTGTTTTGTTTGTTTCTTATAATATATGCCGTTAAGATTGCTGCTAAGATTACATTATTTCTCCTCATTATTAAAGTTCATTCTTAAAAAAATGTGGACTTTTTTGTCATTAGAATACAACATTTTTCTCCTAATATCTTGGTCAAGACCCGCTGGAATTGCTCTGCTGCTGCCAAGCAATCTCAGTCAGGCTTTCTTAAGCCTTGATGGAGACTCACTCTTTGCCAGATAGTTTCATTCTGCTTGGCAGTTCCAGCAGCTTCTTGTTTTTGTATAGTGTTAGCTTTGCTTCCCTGCGTGGCTTTCTCCTCCTGTGCTTTTTGTTTAATATTTTTACCTGCTTTTTTTTTTTTTACCGACTTCTGATCTCATTTTTGTGTTGCTTCGCCTGGCAATTTTTGAGTTGTATTTTGGTTATGTGTTGTACATTTTTGCTTACACCTTTGGAGTACACTTTTTGTATTAAACTCCTTTCTCTACACCTTTGACTTGTTTCACAAAGTGTTTTTCATTTCTGCAGCTTTTTTTGTCATTGTCTATTTACTATGTACTATTTACTTTATAGAAATTGACTTTATTCCCATCTTAACATTTTTTATGTGACCACATTTTTCCAAAAATGTCAACTTTATTTAGTTTTTTGTAATATTTCTACTTAGAAAAAATTTCTTAATATTTCATCTTTATGCTACTAAAATTACAGTATTCTTCCTCATATTATGATGTTTGTCTTGTGAGAACGTTTTTTCTCAATAGTTTGTTTTTACACTTCTGCTTTAGAATGTGTCGCAGGCCACTAAAAAGAAAAAAAACAGCCACAGGCTGCAAATGGCCCAATGGCCGCGTGTTGGACACCCCTGTGGTACAGTATTGTCAACTTCATCATTATTGCTAAAGCGGGCCTTGCTTCCCGACGTACGTGCTGGCTATGTGAAAAAATGGGGATAAAGGCAAGAGATGGAAGTGGTCTGCACGGATTTTCAAATCCCCAGACAGCACGCTAACCCATCCATCAGTCCATTTTCTATACCGCTTATCCTCATTAGGGTCACGGGTATGCTGGAGCCTATCCCAGCTGACTTCGGGCGGGAGGCGTGGTTCACCCTGTACTGGAGCACACAAACCTGTAGGAGGAAAATTGGGGTCCAGATTTTCTGCGTGCACACAGAAAAACCTTGCACACAGCAAGTTTGCAAGGGCAAGGCAGGGGAGGAGTGTGTGACCCTTTCATATGTCGCAAATTTAAAAGTACATTGTGTACATTGCCCGGCCATGGCAGCTGCTCCGAGGTGGGCGATGCCTCCAGCTGTACACTCTGGTTCTCCTGACCTCCGTGGACATACATGCACATGGCAATATATTGAAGCCGGCAAAGTTATCAAGTTTATTTGCATTTACTGTGTCTTTAATTATCATTTATTATAATCTCAGAGCTTGGGCCTTTTATGAACAAACAATTGTGCCACATTTTAATGTTACGATATCTTGTGACACCCTTATTATTTATGGTTTTAATTTTGGCTATGTTGACGTCAATCAGCAAGTCAGAGGGGCGTTGCAATGGGCGGGTTCCACTGTAGTTAGAAAACGACCCTTAAACTTAAAAATGACAAAATTAACCTGAAAAACACATTTATGTATCAATTCCCATGGCTTGGGAACAATCACAGCCACAATTATCTTAATAAATACACTTCACAATCACTTAACGGGGCATGATTATGCATTTGAAAATTTCTAAGCAGGTCTAATTGGGTGCCAGTGAGGTATTCACATGAAGTGTGGTTGACTAAAAGCGAGATGTGGAGGAAAGTAACATGTGTGTCAGCAAAAAAAAATGTTGAAAAGAACCAAGAAGAAAAGTATACATGGATAATGATCAAATATGAAAGACAATGTTAATGACCACTTGTATCTACACCGTTATTGTTCCCGTGCAAACATCCATCCATCCAGGCAAGTGGGTTGGATTTTTTCATTGTCTATACCGCTTATCCTCATTAGGGTCGCGGGTCTATCACAGATGACTTCGGGCAAGAGGCGGGATACACCCTGGTCTGGCCGCCAGTCAGTCGCGGGGCAGACATTCAAACCTATGGAAAATTTATAGTCGCCAATTAACCTAACATGCATGTTTTTGAAATTGGGAGTGTCAGAGTACCCGGAGAAAACCCAGGCACGCACGCACGCACGCACAGGAGATTTGAACCCTGATCTCCTGACTGCGAGGCCAACATGCTACCCACTCATCCACCGTGCACCCCCTGTAGAGTAGAGCTGGCATTGTGAAGCCGAGTAAATTCTATTGGGAGCCGTGAGTTTCCTTTAATGTGGTTTTATCCAACAGGCATTGCAACTGTCACGTTTTGAGAGTACGAGAGAGAATTATCCTCGGTCATATTGGAAGGTTGAGATGAGGCTCAGAATCTGATCATCTAAAATACGATGACAGATGTTCTCAATTACAGATTAACATCATTTCTGCATCCTAGATTATCACTGACCTCAATATCACCACAGCATCATTTTACTTCAGACTGTGCTAGTGGACTATTCCGGGAATAATATTCTACAAATAGTCGTGAAAAAAAGTTTTTTAAAAATGAAATGTAATCTAATCTTGAAGGATGAAAACACAAAAACATTTTCATTTTTTTCCCCTGGGCCTAACTTTAAGTATCCTCGCACTATCAGTTGCCTTTTCCTACAAGTGTGTCAAAAAGACGGTACTGCTTAATTTTCATTAAGACAAGCTATTAGGATGAGTACACTTGAAGGATATTTAAGGAATATTAGATTCAAACAAAACATTTAATTTTCTTGTTCCATTTTAGTTAATATTGCAAGAGATGGCTTATTTATTATTATTATTATTATTTATGTATACATTTGCCTTTAATTTCCCACTGAATAACACATGAGGTGGGTGTCTATTGAGGTCTACAACTTGGTCCTAATCCAAATTCGGATAAATTTGGATAAATGTATTGCTTATGGACTGCCATTCAAAATAGTATTAACTTTGATGAGTACAACAGAAAAAAATGTCCCCCGATTGTTTTCACAACATTATCTTTTTTGTGATTGCAGCTGGAAAAGATTTGTATCTCCTTTTGTTTTGTTTACTTACATTGTGTCTGTCTTTTTAGATTTTGGCCACTCCTTCTGGCGGAGCTATGACACGTCATCATTATCACCCTCACCACCTTCTTAGGCTCACCTGCAGCGACTGGATGGCACTCGGCTATTCTTCATCCCTGAGTCACCTCAACACACTTCTCTTGCTCTGTGCTAGATATTCCGGCTGGTATTAAGCGGTGCCATCCAGTCCAGGTCTGGTGTCCACGGCTGTTTGTCTAATAGCTCCGCCAGGTGGCCTCTTGCTTAGAGATTGATTTCCTTGTGCATTTTTTTTTTTACGCGGTGTCATTTTTGTTAAACCCCCCTTCCGGGGACACCGTAGTTTTTTGTTGGACACTTTGTTAAAATTATTTAAGACTGTTTAGACAGTGCCTTTTGTCCCTCTGCATCTTGGGAGTCCAAAACAAGGTCTGACCGCACCTCATCACAGAATAGTCAAGTCAAGCTGCTATGGATCCCGCAGAGGATGACAACGTGAGCCCTGCACTCAGAGCCCATGGCCAGCGGATAAGTCATCACGAACAGACTCTAAACGAGCTGACAACACTCGTCAGGGAGCTGCATGCTCAGCTGGCCGGAGTACCTTCCGCCGCCACGACGGAGCACGCGTCACTCGCAGCTGGAAGCGCGACCGTCCCCCACCCGACGTGGTACGGTGGAGATTTTGGACAATGCCAGCTTTTTATCCATCAGTGCTCCTTGATATTTGCGCAGCAGCCCCTCACCTATGCTATGGAGGCAGCAAAGGTGGCGTACATGCTCAGCTTGCTCTCCAGGCGTGCTTGCTAGCTGGGCAATGACTATGTGCGAAGCTAAGCCAGAACTTTGCTCCAGTTTGCCCCTTTTCGTCGCCGAGCTTCAGGGTGTGTTTGACCACCCTGTGATCTCGAGAGAGGGAGGCAGGTGGCTGCCTCCTCATGATACGACAGGACCCCTCGTCCGTGGTGGACCACTCCATTTCTTTCCGGATATTGGCGGCGGAGAGCGGCTGGAATGACAAGGCGCTACGGAGCACTTACCGGGCAAGTCTCAGCCAACGCGTGCAGGACGAGCTGGCCGCCCGAGACGAGACCCAGACACTGGAGGAGCTAATACCCCTGTCCATTCGGATAGATAACCAGCTGCGGAGGGCGGAGAATCTCCCACCGGTGCGTCAGGCTCATCTTCCACCACTGGGGGCATTGACGGACCCTCTTCTCCCCCCTTCTGCCACAGGTGGATCTTCACCGGAGGACGTCGGAGGTGTCGCGCCCATGCAGTTGGGGGGGGGGGGGGGGCACCGCCTTACATCTGCAGAAAGGAGCCGCCGCCTGCATCTTCAATTATGCCTGTATTGCGGGAGTGCCGCCCACTTCGTTGCCCGTTGTCCTGTTCGCCCTACTCGACATCCTTATATTTTCTCAGTCCATACAACACCACCTTCAACATGTCCATCTTGTACTTCAGAGACTCCTGGAGAATCGGTTATTTGTTAAACCCCAGAAGTGTACGTTTCATGTGCCTTCTTTGTGGTTTTTGGGATTTGTTGTGGAAAAGGGCCAACTGAGACCCGACCCTACCAAGATCCAGGCAGTGGTGGACTGGCCAACTCCTATATCAAGGAAGCTTTTACAGAGGTTCTTGGGTTTTGCTAATTTTTACCGCTGCTTTATACGTAATGTCAGTAAGGTAGCAGAACCTCTGAATAAGCTCACATCCCCTAAAGTGCCCTGTTTGTGGTCTCTGGGGACGGGCCGGGCCTTCCAGCACCTTAAAAGGTTGTTTACTTCTGCGCCGGTGTTGGTACACCCTAACCCTTGTCTTCCCTTTGTTGTTGAGGTGGAGGTGTCGGACTTGGGGGTCGGGGCCGCGCTCTGTCAGCGTACCACCTCTGATCAGAAACTGCACTCCTGTGCTTTCTTTTCTCGGCGCCTGTCTGCTGCCGAGAGGAACTGTGACATCAGTAACCAGGAGCTGTTGGCAGTGGTACTGGCGCTTCAGGAATGACGGCATTGGTTGGAGGGCTCCATGCACCCCTTTATCATCTACACAGACCACCGGAATTTGTCCTACCTTCGCTCCGCTCAACGCTTGAATCCTTGCCAGGTGCGGTGGGCCCTCTTCCTAACCAGGTTTGATTTCTGCATCACCTTTCGCCCTGGTTCACAGAATGGGAAGCCCGATGTTCTGTCCAGAATATTTGCTACAGCAGTGCGGTGGGGGACTCCTCCCCTGAGACAATCCTTCCCCGGTCCGGGATCTCGAAGGCCGTGCAATGGGAAGTCGAGAGGCTTGTGAAGGAAGCTACAAAGGATTCTGCCCCCCCTTCAGGCTGCCCCTCGGACCGCCTGTTTGTTCAGGATTCACTTCGTTTGGAGGTTTTGTTGTGTTGGTGCAACACGTAGTCCACCTTCACGGGATTCCTCAGGACGTGGTGTCCAGCAGAAGCCCTCACTTTTCAACTGCCACATGGAGGGCATTTTGTAAGTTCCCAGGAGCTACTGTCAGTTTGTCTTCGGGTTACCACCCGCAGTCTAATGGACAGTCGGAGCAGGCCAACCAAGATTTGGGGACTGCCTTGAGGTGTGTGTGGCACCAGCGTCCGTCGTCGTGGTCCGTCTTTTTTCTTTGGGTGGAGTACGCCCACAACACACTCGTCTGCTCGTCAACGGGCCTGTCCCCCTTTCATGTGGTTCACGGCTACCAGCCTCCCATTTTTCCCTCCCAGGAAGCAAACTGCACGGTCCCCTCGGTGGCCACGTACCTTTGTCGGGTCCACTGCGTTTGGCGCGACACCAGAGCCGCTCTAATTGGTACCGCCTGACGCAACCAAACAATCGCTGATCGTCACCGCAGGCCGGGCCCCGATTACAGGCCTGGTCTGTGGTTATGGTTGTCGTCTCTCGCCCTGGGGGGTGAGTCTAGGAAACTTGCCCCCAGATTCATCGGCCCTTTTGAGGTGGAGCGGATGGTCTCTTAAACGTCATCCTGTGTTTCACGTGTTCCGGCTGAAGCCTGTAGTGTCCTGTGTCCTTTCTCCGCCTGCAGCGTGTCCCCCCCCCCAGCTCAGCAAGTAGAGGGCCCACCCGGCGTACACTGTCAAAACCATATTGGATGCTAGGAGGCGGGGCCTAGGGTTTCGAGGACTGTTCTTGGATTTCCCATTCCCTCGTTCTTGATAAGTCTCTCATTTCTGAATTCTACCATAGATTCCCTAAGAAGCCAGGAGCTCCGCCAGGTGACGTACATTGATGGGGGGGGGGGGAGTACTGTCACGCTCTGCATTGACACACGCTGGTAATGTTGTTATTTTCATGGGGTATCTCCTTTTGTTTTGTTTACTTAAATTGTGTCTGTCTTTTTAGATTTTGGCCACTCCTTCTGGTGGAGCTACGGGACGTCCCACAGCTGTGGTCAATCATCACCATCATCACCACCTTCTTAGGCTCACCTGCGACTGGATGGCACTCGGCTATTCTTCATCCCTGAGTCACCTCAACACACTTCTCTTGCTCTGTGCTAGATATTCCGGCTGGTATTAAGAGGTGCCATCCAGTCCAGGTCTGGTGTCCATGGTTGTTTGTCTAATAGCTCCGCCAGGTGGCCTCTTGCTTAGAGATTGATTTCCTTGTGCATTTTTTTTTTTTAACGCGGTGTAATTTTTGTTAAATCCCTCTTCCGGGGACACCGTAGTTTTTTGTTGGACACTTTGTTAAAATTATTTAAGACTGTTTAGACAGTGCCTTTTGTCCCTCTGCATCTTGGGAGTCCAAATAAAGGTCTGACTGCACCTCGTCACAGCTGGGAGCCATATAGGTATCATGCAGTGAACAATAAGCATTTAGGGACTTAGCAGAAAATATAAAACTCACATTAAAATCAATATAATAGACTATAATGTGGAGTCAACCCTGTAGACTGAACACACAACTACCTGGACAGCCGGGAAAGTCAAACCATCAAGCAAACATGCAAACATTATTCATGCAAGCTTGACATGCGAGAAGAACTGATGCTTCTAGTGCTTTTGCCATGTAACAGAGTTAAATAAGTGGCACTGTCGCTTTTTATATGAACATGGTATTCAAATTTGAGAAGAGCGAGTGCGAGTTGAGTGGTCCAAGAGCGCTTTTTAGAGTGCTAACGCAGGCTGTGAGGGTGTGTAAGTGGACAGAGTTCTGTTCAGTAATTCTTAATGGCTTTTAGCATCAACTGTAATCATTTATGACATTCTCTTTCTCCAAAATGACCTTGTACCAGCACTGTCGCCTGCCCCTCTGCCGTACATATTCACACAAAGTGCTTGTTTCTTGTTGTGATGTTGTCATTGCATGGATCGGTGTGTTTTTTATTGCCATGCTTTGTTTGTGACAATGTGCACTTAAAACGTTGTTACCAGGTGTGTATGCTTTAAAAGTATGCCTCTTGCCACATATTATGATGTAATGCAACGTGACAGTATAGCATGAGAGAGTGAACATCTAGCAGTAATTATTCCTGGGTGGCAGATGATATCGATGCAAATGTTTAGTCATATGCGGGCATTGGTGTGACATGGGCTGTTTTTTGTTGCATGGACAAATGAATTATTGTTTTCGCATACTTATTGAGCAGTCTGTTTGCATGTTTGTGTGTTTGCATGTTGCGTGGACCCTTTAAATATATATAAGCCATGCATGGATGCAGATCTGTGCAGCACTTTGAACCAGCAGCTTGTCTGAAGCTAGTGTGTGTGTCATTGTGTTGTATGTGAGCAAGCTTGTGTGTGAAGTGAACAGCTGCGATATAGAGCCTGTCGTGGGCATGAGGTAATTAGTGCAGAAGATGATCATATTATTTGGACGGCCGACCAGCAAAGGTTCAAAGTGAGGGGAGGCAGGTGAGCTTGTACGGCAGCTGCATGTTAAATAACTTCAAAATACATCACAGAAGTCCTGAAAGGGGAAAGGACGATTTAAGGCGAGAGTGAAGTAGGAAGGTGAGAAAAAGCACACAAAGGAGAGTAGAGGCACAGCAAGAAGCGTAGGATTTTAAGCAGCACAATAAAGACAATTTATTCATTACTTTTCTGTGAAAATGAGCAAAGAGTTGGTAACATCTGAGAAATGTAAATAGCACTAGCAGGCATTGCAGTCCTAAAATGACAAACTTTTCTAAAGTAGGGACACACGCACACACTATCTCTACATCTACTAAAACCAAATGTCTACGGCATATATCTAGAGGATTTCCAAGGTGCGTTCAGAGGCACCAAAAGACAATATTGTCAGCATAATTTGTAATACTTTGCAATTCATGTTTTTCCTTAGCATAATTGGTGCTCTGTATATGGTGACAGATTTAGGTTGAGCTTAAATGGTTCCAGACCTGATAAGTGAATTTCTGCAATATAGGATTTTATTATTTCTAAATCAAATATTTTCATCGTCAGAGCATAGACAACCTGTCTACAACCTTTTAAATACAGTTTAACATTATTAGAGCTCTCCAGACATGAACTAACACCCCTCTACTTTACACTCATATTAAGCAATATTGTAGACATAATAAGATTAAGTAAGCCATTTAAGAGTCTTTTAAGTGTCTAAATGTGTTCCCTAGAAAAGCAGAGTGAGTAGTGGACAGGAAGTGATTCAGAAGGGGTTCAGAGTTGAGCTTCAGCTTGCCGTAAGACACAGTCTCAACAGTTTTTATTAGGTATTTTCTAAAATGGGATTATTGTGCCTGCTAGATCAGTGCTCCCCGACGCTTAACAACTTGGCCATGGCTTGGTAGCGGGTGGAGGGTTGTAAGGGGTTCTTCTGAAGTCTAAATATTGCTAAAGAAAGAGCAATAAAGACATATTGGAACTCACCATAACGCCAAATCGATATCGTACAATGTTTTCAGTGCATTTCCACTTACTGATGTAGTGGCCAACGATCATTTCTTCTGTCCTGTTCTTTTCTTTCAAAATATTCCAGGGGCTTTTCTTTTAATCCCGGGTGCTTGGGCTCCTAGTGCCGAAGCAGTTTTGAAGGCGTCATTGCCTCGTTAGAGAGCCGTTCTCCGCATATTATGCAGAGCGGGCTTGGCATGTGGGTATCACCTTTGCAATAAATCCATATTTCAAGTAGGAACCATGGTATTGTCTGTTAAAAGCTTTCTCTTTTTGGAAGTCGTAGGCTCTTCCCTGTCTCTTTATTGAGCCTTTTCTCTTCTGCAAAGAAACTTTCCAAAGATGTCTGTTTCTTACTCATTTTGTGGTCTTCTTCTTTTATGTTTGGCTTATCCCTTCGAGGGTCGCCACAGTGAATCATCATTTTAAAAAATAAAACTTTGTTAAAACTCAGATAATACATAAAACAGAAAGTTAATTATTTTTTGTGCGACCTCTCCAGGGTCGAGAGGTGGTCCAGTGTTCCCTGACTGGGAGGAAAAAGTCACTGCACCTCCTGTAGCCAAGGTTTAACTAACAATTGTACCTTTCTCTCCAGCACCCTGGAATAGACTTTCCCAGGGAGACTGAGTAGTTTGATCCTCCTATAGGTGGAACACACCCTCCACTCCACCCTTCTTTGAAAAGGGGACCACCCAGCCTAGTCTGCCAATCCAGAATTACCCGTCCCGAAATCCATCCAACGTTGAAGAGACATATGAGCCAAGACAGTCCCTCAACATCCAGAGCCTTGAGGAACACTGGGTGAAGCTCGTCTACCCCCGGAATCTTTCACCAGGGAGTGTTTTGACTATCCCAGCCACAACGGAAGGAACGGAAGGTATGACAGTGTATTCCTTCCATCGGTTGACTATATCCTCAGTTGAGGTCAGCAGGTTTGTAAAAAGTGTGGAATTGGCTCTGCTTCTCCTTTCTGAAGCGTCGGAAGGTTTGCCAGAACCTTTTCAAGGCCGACCAAAAATCGGGCTCCATGGCCTCACCGAACTCCTCCCATACCAAAGTTTTTGTTCATTGGTTTGGTTTATAAATGTGAAATTGGGAGTTTTAGTCCATCCTTTGTCACCATAGAACAGAGCGACACTGGCCAATGAGAGCATCAAAATATAATGTAAAGGGTGTGATCACCAACAAATAGGTTGTCAGAGAATTCTGATGAATGAATGCGATAATTGCAGGACACGGTCTACTTTTCATGAAGAAATGTCACATTGTTCCTATAAAACTAATGCTGTGGTTTCATCCAAACTGACTTCTTGGATGTTAATGATAAAAAAAAATGTTTCTAAACCCTGCCGAATATCACCGAATGCATCACATGCTTTGTGTGATCAAACTTGTTTTTGCCACTATTTCATGTAGTACTCGCCATGATTTTTCATTTGAGTATGAGGCGGATGGCAGTCCACAATGAGTGTTAAACATTATTTTCTCTGTGGGCATATTTTATGGCAATCATGAGATCTTTAAATCTGTCTCCATATACGAGTATAGCTCATTTGTCGTCACCATCTAAATTAGCGTAAAAAGATTTTGATGTGCTGCACAAATAATGACAATACATTTGGCACTAGAGAAAATGCTTCACAGCTTGAATTTAGGCCACTTCAGTGAAAATTAGTACATCATCTACACTCACTGGACACTTCATTAGGCACACAAGAAGGTCTTTTAAGTCAGTGATTCCCAACCACTGTGCTGTGGTGCATTAGTGTGCTGTGACAGATCATCAAGTGTGCTGGGGAAAATTATCCAATCTCACTTAATTGGTCCCAAAATGGTTATTTATTTACTTTTTTCATGTATTTTTTGGAGCTACGTATTCGGGCTGTCCTCAGTTAACTGCATTTCGTAGTTATGTACCCACTTCGATAAATGTATATGAATAGACAAGAGACTCGCTCAAGAACTAGTTACAGCACAGTGCAACCCGTGAAAGAACACAGTGTGTGCTTAATATCGGTCGCACGTGTCTCTGTCACTTGACTTCCGCCTCATGGGCATGTCTCATGGATCCTAGGCCTGGGATGATAGTAAATAAATTAATAAATGTAAAAATTTAGAAATTACACACAATGAATAAAAATGAACTCTCTAATTTTGCTGGCTTCAATATATTGGGATGTGTATGCATGTTGGTTTTCCTCGTATTTCGCCTCCAAACATGCAAAAGGAGAGTTCACCATGTGCATTGGTTTCAGGACATCGGTGTATTTGGTCCATAGAACAACAGCATGAACGGAGTGAGCCGTTCAGTGTCTTTGTCTAGGGGGGTGGGTGGCGGGCACTGTACTACATTGTACATTACAACATATTGTCACATATTTTGGGGATTTTAAAGATAATCTTTGTCTTGTCCACTTCTCATAGACCCAATCTTGTGCAGCGTCTCATCTCGTGAGTGTCCCATGACATCCCTAGTAAAAACTAAAGTGTAGTGGTCTTTTTATTGAAATGGAAAGGTTGCTAGTGCTTTGGCTTTTATTTTTGTTTAATTTAATTTAATTTTTTATTACTGCATTTTATGTCTTGTGTACAATGTGGATGACTTGGATTTTACTTTAGGTGTAAGATCCGGCTTACTACGAAACTTACTTACATCACATTCTAGAAATTGAACTTCTACCTAAAACGGGGACCACCCATAGTGACAAATAATATTCTTCCACTAGATGGCCGAAGGTACATAATTAACTTGTGTTGCCATTCATACAACAGAATAAGTCATGGCATGCTTGGCGGTGTGCCGTGCGATTTAATAATGTAAAATATGTACCTCAGATAAATAATGGTTGGGAAACACTACTTTAAATGACCCGTTAAAGTGCAATTTTAGTGTAGTGGTTTACTGTCGTTTCATAGCTCTTCTACTGAAAAAGTCATTGGATTGTACAGCAGTACTAAATGAAATGCCTTGTGAGTGTACATTACATAACATACTGTACGTGTGTTCTCTGAAATGCTTGCAGGCTCTATCTGAACACACCTTGTTCTACATTAATATTCAGATCTTGTGTACCTGTTTTGACTGCAAAGTTGTCATAGGAAAGCAGCCGTCCCCATGAGGCAATATGCAGCGAGGTTACATTTGGAAAGTTAGTAAGAACGTTGGAATCATATGAAGGATTCCCCAGTCAACATTTTTAATTCACTACATTTTCACTCACAAAGTGTCAGAGAGGCCATCTGTGGGTGAATGTGTAGAAGTGGCTGTACCTGTTCGGGCTGGTTGGCATTGGACAGTGGGATCACCATCCAGATGATGTTGAGGTTGTTGAGAGCAGCGCTGGTAGTAAAGGAGCAAGGCAGGACGGCTGCTTGGCCTCGGGCTACCTGGATACTGCTCTGAGACACCATTACATCCAGTGCCTGTACACTCACTGCAGAAGGAGAGAGACGGCCATTAGTGACATTACTCACACAATACAGTGAGCAATAAGTGTGTTTGCTGTATCAATAAATTCTGATCATACAAAGACAGCTAGACAGAAGGAAAGCAGTTTAAGTGTATCAATATGATATTGAGTGGTCAGCCCCTTCCATGTAACTAGACATGTAACCCGGATTAAACAAAGTCAATGTGAGCCAAAATATATTACATTTGTTATAGCTGAATATTTAATGCAGCTCTTCCATCGCAGTGCACTGATTGTGCAGGTGATCACACACGCAGTATTTTAGTGTTATGAAGTGTCACTATTTAAATTCATATGTCAAATTTGTAAGATTTATAGAGAAGTGCTTTAGTATGATGATGTATGAGTAACAAATTTTTCAACAGTCTTACTAAGTCTATGTACAGTATACAGTCGCCCCTCGTGATTTCGTGATCGTGATTTTGCAATTCAAATTTCACGGCTGCATTTTATCCCGGTTTTAAAAAAAATATGTATTGCATTTTGAAGCTCTACTTAGAACCTCCTTTAAGATCCAACAGTGCAAAATGTAAATGTAAATTCTTTCAATTATTCAACTAGTTTTAAAAATTTGATCAAGAGTGTATAAGGCATTGAAAAGACACTTTGAAAGACACTGACGGAGCTACTGATCGTTTGGTGTCAATATTACTGTAATGGTTGGTGAGACACACAATCACCAGACTTGATCACCAGAACAACAGGCTTTTATTGCAGGTTTCAATTCTCTCTCATACTGATACGGCCACACGCCACACCAAGCTGAAACTCATCGCTGAAACCGTGACGTCACTTCCTGTTGTGCCACTCACGCTGCTCCCCTAAGGAACACATTTACTGCATAGCAACATATACATTGATTTATGTCTTAAATGGCTTGTTTACTGTTAACATTTCTACTGTATTGGACAATAGGAGTGTAAATATGACTATACCAGTGTTAGTTCATACAAACAAATACAAACTGTATCAATAGGCTCGTAATCAAGTTTCTATGCTCTTAACTACAAAACTATTGTACTGTATTTATAGATAAGGAATCTAATCTCATGCAAATTCACTTATCAGTCGGGTCTGGAAACAATTAACCACGATAAACGAAGGATTGCTGTTTACCATTTAATTTCATGAATGAATTACACCTGCAATTTGAACATGCAAATTACATGCAATTTGAACACAATGCTACTTTAAAACAAACAGATGACAGCCCGCTGTTGGGCTAACCAACGTTTAAATAAGGACGTATAGAGATAGCTCGCTCATCTGGACGCAGCGGTCTGCTCTAACAAACTCACCAAGACAAATATGAACATGTGCAACCTATTTCTAGTCTGGCTAAAGACATTACAGCTTAAACTAAGTTACATCTCAGCCACAAGCTTGTATCCATGTCCAAAACCCTTAATGGGAAGTCATCTTATCTAAATATTGTGGGGGGATGATGCCTATAATATGATTGTAGAAAATTGATCATGTCCTGTAAATGATGCCTGATGATGATCTTGCTATTAGCAGGAGAAATTAGTATGTAGAGTCAAGCCACATGTGAAGTGCATGCACTGACCACTACATATGGTGTGCGTTCATCTCAAGGCCACAATGTAACAAACAATGTTGTTCTCCAAGAGTTGTCTTGGGCAATACTGACTCTTGAATGCCACCTGTCTATTCTAACTGTCAGACTACTTATTGCTCTTGTCTGTCCACAACCTGCCGGACTTCCCACGCTTCCCTTCTGCTGGCAGACGCAACATGTTGTACATTTTCACAAGGGAGTGAGGCTAAAACACTCGACATTGATGTAGTCATGAAAATACCCATATATTATTCAAAACCTCTGACCTCAGACTTTCCACGCAAATGTCAGGCCCCGCTGTGACGCCTTTGCTGCAATCAATGTGTATGGTAAGCAGACAAAAAAATGGCCTAATTACAGGTAATATGTTGATAGAAGACCTTTGAAAAAGCATATCCCAGTACAACGCCTCCACCAAGGCAGCAGTCTCTGTAGCCCATGACAGCTGTAAGACTAATTTGAAAACACAGGATTTCGCTCATACACAATAACATAACCTATGAGTAAAAAACATGTGCAGAATTAGTGTATGTTGAATTGTGCAAACGTACCCACGTGGTGTGTATTTTGCAAGTGACTCACACCCTCTGATAAGCTGAGGCAATGGGTGGAAAAAAAACCTCTCTGACAATGTCAGTCAAAGTAGCTTTTGTGTTGGATCTTATTCAATGCTTGCCACCTGAATGACCTCGGACCTCTGACGGAGAGTGCAATAACGACTCTGCAGTATTACTTGGCATTGCCTTATGAGTGAATGTGCTGCCAGCTCGTCTGCTCTTTACTCTAAGACTAAACAGTGACCGGAAGTTGTCAAGTTTTTTTCTTTGAGGCCCAGTAACAATCCATCCATCCATTTTCTATACCGCTTATCCTCATTAGGGTCGCGGGTATGCTGGAGCCTATCCCAGCTGAGTTTGGGCGAGAGGCGGGGTACAGCCTGTACTGGTCGCCAGTTAATCACAAGTCACAGTCTAATAAGGCTACTCAGATAAAAGGCGAAGGGACGGGTTAAATTGTCATCAGTGATAGTAGTGAGGGAAAACAATGATACATCATAAAACTCATAATACACTGTGCAAGTCAAACCTATTTCTAGCCCAAGCAATGGAGAGTTCAAATGAAGACTTAAAACTTTTCTAAAGAAATACAGTTTTGGTGTCTACCACATATCATTTACTAAGCTGCTCTCATCGTCTCTCTTTCCAGTAATTCTCAGCTTTTGATAAAGGTTTGTATTATTTAATGTATTTAATGCTGTTTTTGAAAGGGGCCGAGATTAGCAGTCATCTCCATTTCTACGATTATGTAACTGGTGGTATCATCAAACAGTAAAGCCATTCCACCGGTATTGCTTTCTCTCTGCTATGATGAGATAGTATATTTCGTTTGACAAGAAGAACCCGTCGTCCAATCAATGGCATTAACATCACATTTACAATATACAGTAAATACACAAAAAAGCAAGTTGTCTTATGGAGACATTTCCTGCCCTCAGACTATACATTTTCCGTACACACATACCGTAATTTTCTTGTAAGCCGCCACTTTTTCACACGCTATAAACCCTGTGTTAAACAACAATGTGGCTAATGTATAGGTAAATTGGATTATGCTTAGTGTTGAAACAGAAAATAGTGAATTTCCACAATAGCCAATATACCTCTGAATAACACATACCTATAATAACAATAACAATAAACATATATACCTATATACCACAATAGCATATACCTCTAAATTAGGCATTTTCTATGCTTGAAAATGCCTAATTTAGGACAAAAACACAATTCATTAAAAATGCAGATTTTTACAGTCAACCACAAAACAGCAATCAACCACAATATCATTTTTAAATGAATATATTTGAAAAAAATGTGATAGAATGAAGCCAAAGGTGAAAGTATGAAGTGGCCAGGTACGACTGTGCAGCTATGATAGTTTCAATAATATTGATATCTTTTTGGAGAAAATGTAATGTCTCTAGGGGAAATATTTTGTGAAAAGTTGAAGACAGAGAAAAAACTACAAAAGAAGAAGGAAAACTTGTACAGCATTTCCATGGAGGCCAAATTGAAAACACCACTGCAGGCAATGCTAGCAGTGCTTGAGCAGCGAAGGGACAATCATCAGTGAGGATCTGTTAAAATGTTCTTATTCTGGTGGCAAGTGTCAAAACTACTGTTGATTAATGCCAACGTCTACATTTCAGAGAGAGGGGAAATGTGTGAATGTGTGTGTGTATCAGTCAAGCAAGGATGGAACTACAGTATGACGGAAATGTGAGGTGATCACGTCCACACTTCCACTTTGCATTCTCTAACTTTGGTCAGAAAATCAGGTTATAGATTTGATCATGTGTCAAAGAAATCAAATGCCCCCATGTAGTGATGTGATGTGCCTCTGGAACAACAATGGTAGGGATGTCAAACACACATTGAGATGGTTCACCGTAGGGGGTACAATAGGTGAAAGTCACACTAATGTGGACCAAATATACAGGTATAGTGTTTTTCTTACTCCAAGTGGCCGCCTGTGCAGCCATTATGCATACCAATCATATTCATACATTCGATAGTTTACAGTTGTCCATTTTCATAATTAATAGCCACCTTTTAAACTATATTTATTAGTGTGAGCATGAAACCTCTGCAGTAGTGTGAGGAAATGAGTCAGAGATGACAGACAGAGCAAAACACTCATGTATCTCCTGCTGGAGGCGTGACAGTTGGCCACGCTGATCCCATTTCAAGTTTAATCTGTGCCCTTTTCGAATCTTTGGACTGAAATGGCAAATCTTTATAGTGAGAGCGTGAAATCATTGAACATTCGTTAGGCAAAAGCATACAAATAGACACGTCAGAGACATCTGTGGCAGCGCACAACCAAAGCACTGTATCCCAGGCGGCTCTTGGCGAGTTGCGTTCGTGTACCGACCCCGTGTTGTTGTTGCTACCTGTGATGTAATACATCACGCAAGTCCGTGTGAAACTCAGGTGGTGTATTCGTGAACCCAGCTGCTTGACGGCAAGTCATCAAACTCAAAGCATTGCTGAGAGAAAAACAGATCCCAAAGCAACTTGCTTGCCGTACTTGTCTAATGTGTAGCTACTGTATACCATAATAACAATAAAGTGTTATTTACATAGGGTGTATTGTGTACAGCCCTTTTACGACAAGCACATAACAAGGCCTCTCATTTGCTCTGCATTCTGATATACAGTATACTGTTGTGTTATGTTAAATTATGTACTTTTTATCTACTTTAACAGTCATGTCGGCACACGCCCAAGGGCTCTAAAGATGAAAGAGCACTCCGAACCAATTCTTTGTGCGGCGTGATACTTTGCAGGAGGAATTTTCAGCACGCTGCACTTTTTGGGAAATATTTTCCTGGGCATCATATGTCTTAGTCTCCACATAACTTTGAAATTGTGGCAAAAATGTATCCGTTTGAGTATGTCACATGGATGTGAGCCTGGGTAGTTACATTTTTTTTCTTGGGAAGGCTTTTCTGTCGCCTTTCACGCATGCAAGCAGACTTTCAAAAGTGATAGCAGAGTGATAAGGTTAGCGTTGAACTAAATTTGGATAACAATAATGTATGTGCAGTGAACAAATCCCGATTCCACGTGTCAAAGAAAATGACAGACGTATTTTGTTATATTATTATTTATGGACTGTTTGCACTTTATATTGTTCATATAGAATCAATGGGTGCACCAGATTTGGCATTCAGCTCATTTCCATTTGCAGTCCTTAATACACACACTTCATAGCACTCATACTCATACAGTACACAGTTCATCATTTTATTTTGTAGTGTTCTGACACATCACATCGCAAGCATCGGCACATCCAAACTTGCTCCTCATGAGACTTAAATTGTTCTGTTTAAGACAGCTAAAAGCTGACCACTTAGATTTAATGTTAGTCAAGTATGCATGAACAACCGCACTGTCCAAAACTTGCAGACCTTGCAAGACAAGAACCTTGCACAATGATTGGCCACCCTGCGCACATATCCAGACACGATGGAATCTATATTTTTCACAGAATTCATTACTACAAAGTAAGGACTTTTTGTGACAATAGCAATGGATAATTAACATGAAATTATCATACTCAACTGGGTGAAGTGAGTGAGTTGAAGGTTAAAGTAGGCCACTGCCCTCATGCACAGATAAGCCTGGGCACTGGAAGAATACTGATAAAGCAGCAAACAGATGGCTCAGCACATGCAGCCCCGGACACACTACCACACATACACACAATGTTCAAAAACATTGTAGTACCAAGTACTAATTTCTGTGGCGTACACTAATCACAACTATTCATCCCTAATCTAAACACATTTCACATGCTTAGTAAGATTCTAAACATCATAAAAAACATGCTGGTTTATAAAGGTAACAGCAAGACCCGAATTTTACCAAAAGGCCTCACATAACGTGTGGAGTGTGTGTGGAGTAATTCCTTTTCCTGGCAGACTTGTATGTTTGGCGAACCTGTCACAATGTCTGCATATAAATCTAACTTCCTGGCGAGCATACTGATCTGCCAGTAAGATGAACTGATTGGCAAGAGGCTCGGATTTGATCTTTGGCAGCATTAATCCTGAAGTCCCTTTTAACTGGGTGACAAGTCCCTGCTTCTCTAAATAAGGTCCAAAAGAGCAATCTACACTTTGTAAAAATGCAAAAACGACAAGGGGTGACAAAGCGTAATTCTTATTTAGGATCTCGTTATGATGAATGTGTCGTGAGTTTGTACCCTGCCTTGGATGAAGCTGCACATCCAAGCCGTCTGTGACGACTGAAGTTTCTTCACATGTCTACAGGTAAACGCTCCACTGTCTGCACAAACATGTTAACCTAAATGCAGTCTAAGCTTCTAGCCAGTGCAAGCTGATAATACGAGAGGACTATTTCTGGAACCAGCATTTAACCCGAGGTGACTTTGTCTGCCTGCCTTCTGCTCATTGTCGTGTAGGCACAAATTGCTATTAGACTTGTAAATTGACACTTTCTCCGCTTTCCGGTTTGTGTGTAATGGCTTTTGAGCCTCTGTCTTTTACAGAAGTTCTCCGAAAGGGAATTAAAGCAATGGGCGACTGGACCAATACGAATGTAACAATTTATCTTCAGTTAGAGTCCCTGTGTGGCTCACCTTCACTATCAATCTCTGCTCGGCTCACTCAAAGCAGGTGAGGTGAATTATCACAGGAAAGGCAGGAGTGCTGGAAACTGGATACTTTAAATTGGTTTAATTTGAGAAGCTTTTGTGTTGGAGGTTCATCACATGCTGTGTCTCGCTGCCAGCCAAAGCGAGTGGATTCTGAACCACTGAATAGTCGACTGGGAGTGGAAGTTGGGTTCTCACTTCTTTTTAAAGAGTTTTGCTATAAGCGATGCTCTGTGTTACAGTAGTCTCCTGCTTCACATCAGCATTGTTGTGCTCGTCTGATTTCACATGGGAATGAAGTAACAGTAGCCTCGGATTGAAGGCCTGAGGCTTGCAGTGCCTGCACTGCACATAAAACAAATTTGCCCAATAATTGTTCCAGGGTAGATGCTGGACATGGCTTTACTGGAGTTTGGAGCTCTCTAAATGCATTTTCTCGAGACAGCTCAGTTGTAAGTCCACTTGCTTTTCATTGGCTGTTCCAGGGCAGTATATAGCCCCATCCAGACGAAGACCACCCAGGGCCTGAACGCACATCCAAACGAAGCAGCCGTTTTCAGGGTCTGTAAACAAATGTTGAAACTCGGTCCCAGAGTGGAAAGATTTGAAGACGCCATTTACGCAGCGCCGTAGTTACGCTTGGGTAATAGCTCCGCCCCTTTAGAAATGACCATGTGCTAAAACCGCAAACATGTAAACAACAATGGCGCCGTACAGTGTTGGTTTCGTGCTGCTGAGGCTAGTGAGCCTACTGTCGCTATTGCAGCAAAATCTGCTTCTTCTTCATTCTTGAGAAGAACAACAAATGTTGGAAGACACAGCATGTCACTTTATTGCTGGTCCAGTGTGACAACACAACAGTTCCACTTTAGTCGGTCCAAACTAATATAGCAGTTCCAGTTTGGCCACTCGTACTTGCCGCCACGTTTTGTGTTTACTGGCCTTCTGCACAACTGCGCATGCCCAGTGTTTTGTTGTCCGTCGGTCACGTGTTTCCGCTTTCAGGGTGTCACAGCGCCACTGACAGGTTTGGCATATGTATTACATGGTTTTCACTCGTTCTGAATACATTCATATGGACGCACATATTTTGTGAACTAGCTCCATCACTACAGAAGAAGTTTTGAAAATTATGAGCGTTTTGATTTTGTGTGGATAGAGCTTATGTCACCTAAATGGTTTGCTTTGTTCATCTGCAACAATTTGAACATCATTTTTAGACTTTAAAATCAGCACAAAAACAATTGACATTTGCCATTAAAAAGTTGAAATTTAGTTTTTATTAACTTATTTTAAGAGCTTATTATTAGCTTTTTATACATTTTTACACACGCGCAATGGGGGTCTGGATTTGGAGTAGCACTCAAAATTAAAGTGGAAAAACACACTACAGGCTGAACTTTGATGTCCTTAAAACAAGTCCAAATGAGGCTCAGTAGTGTGTGTGGCCTCCACGTGCCTGTATGACCTCCCTACAATTCCTGGGCATGCACCTGATAAGCTGCAGAAGTTGCAGGCAGCAGAACGTAAATTAGCAGCATATTTTAGTGATTAAAAAAAATTGAGTAGTGTATACCGTCTTCAAATGTGTTCTCTAGATAATAACTGCATGTCAAAAGATTTAATTGGGGCTTCATTTTTGAGGATTATAAATACAACGCATTTTGTCACGGTTCAAAATATAATGCACTCTTTTTGTTTATGTGACTGGACACCTAATATGTTTTGTAAAAACAAAAATACAGTTTAAACCAAGATCGTCCTTAGTGAGGCCTGAGGCCCATTGGTGGCCTGCAACTCATTTATTGTTGGCCCTCAGTACATTGTAAAAGACACACTAACAGAGAAAACAGGAAAAATATGGCAAAAAGGCACACTGAAAAATCTGAAAATAAATAAAAAGTGGAAATTTTTATTGTTGTCTTAAGTTCAAAAATATTTCCTTTAAAAGTGGCCCTGGACGGTTTGGATAGTATAGACACTCCTGGTTTCATCCATAAAGAGTAACACCTCTTGTGGTATATGGGAATGATGGCATAAAGGATAAAATAAGTTAAATAAGTTAAATTGGGAATTGTGGTGTCCTTCTTTTTTTTTAGCTTGTTAGGAAGCCATCTGTACACATCAATCACAAAAGGAAAAGTGCTGACAGAAGCAAGACGCCTCGACTCTTCTGTTGTCTAAAGACAGCAGGACATCATTCAGTCGGACAGGAATTTTGCACACAGTGTGTGCAGTCCAGGGACACAAAAAGCCATACTTGGGTCAGTACTGTAACTTTCAACATCTCTGACATCTATACGCAATAACCTTTTGGTGCTTCTCTCTTTCAATTTAGCCCCCATTTTCTCAATGTTGACATCTGACATTCTTTTCCAGAAGAGTAAAAAAAATGGTTCACTGTATGCATGATCTGTCTTGTCAAACTATATTTAAAATGACTGAAATGTCAGTGACTTGGCTTCACCAGCTGTCACACTCACACGCACACACACTTTTTCACCAAACTTTTTTGGCCCTTGTGACACTAAAGTTTGCAAGCCTCTCTTTTGGACATCTGCTTAGTCCTGACTCCGCTATGACAACCAGCTGAGTGATGTATGTGATTATTTGGAGATGAACCAGCAAACACTATTGATTGCCTACTAAAGCCATTTTTCATTAATTCTCTAAAAAAGCCATTGTGTTTTTGCCTCATCATCACATTTTTTTATGTTCCATATCTGTAATAGTGCAAATTTAGGCAAAGAAAAATGGATTTGTTCCTATTAAGGATGGATTCATGACATGACTGCTGTAAATTCTTCAACTGAATTAGAGCTGGTGTCTCAGACAAAATTTACCTTGGGCTCAGTCTGGCTGAGGCTGGGCCGCAGCCTCGGCAGGCATGTACGCGCGCACAATTAATTTTTTTTTTTTAATCCAATCTTCTCAAATGTTTTATTTTGTAACTCAAAATAAGATAGACAAGGACATTGGTGTAAACAAGTTGTGTGCAAAACTACGAACAAAATTCTCAATCAATCAACAAATACATCAATAAACAAACAGAAAATAAAATGAACACGGACCCTGGTGTAAAAAAGTGTATAATTTCCTTAGGTCAATTTGTATGGAACATACTGTACTGTTAATTATATAACTTTTTCTGTACAAAACTACTAATAAAACAATCAATCAATCAAAAAATGCGTAAACAAATTCATTCATTCATTTTCTATACCGCTTATCCTTATTAGGGTCGCGGGGAATAAACAAATTAAGCACTTAAATCGGTAATAAATTTCAGTTTTCAGTTAAATTTTACAGTTCTTTAACCTTAGTCAATGTTTTTTTTTTTAAAAAAACACGGTTTCTCTTGCCTACTTTTTACTCCTAGGGACCTGGCAGCGATTCCTCTCATATAGCAGAGCCACATTTTTTGGGGCTGTGGAATATACTGTATTTTTATTCACTTGGCGTGTCGTGTTTAGCCGATGCACAGATGCAAGGGCCACACAAACTACTGAGAATCATTTTGAGTTGCTACAAGGACATTTTGGCAAATTGGACCAGTCTGCTGCATCATTTTTGCACTTTCATTTTTGGGGTGTCTTTGATTCCCCCCCCCCCCTCTATATGGTGATCATTTTAATTTCTATCAAATTATGTGGCATCATTTTGTTACTAATACATCACCCACTTATTATCATGAAAGATGGCTGGCGACCAGTCCAGGGTACACTCCGCCTCCTGCCCGAAGCCAGCTGGGATAGGCTCCAGCATACCCGCGGCCCTAACGAGGATAAGCAGTATAGAAAATGAAAGAATGAAACCGAATACTCAAGATCATCTCCCCCCCACCCCCCCTCCGCTTAGATCTGATGTGTTTTCAAAGTGTTCCTCTATTTTTTTAGCAGTGTGTGTGTGTGTGTGTGTGTGTATATATACACACACACACACACACACACACACACACACACACATATATACAGTAGTGTTCAAAACAATAGCAGTGACTAACCAAATTAATCGCTGTTACTGGTATATTTTTATTGCTATTATTGCTATATGGCAAACAAGTTACCATTAGGTGCAGTGGATTTCCAAAAAACAAACTAAACCCAGCATTCACAATATGCACGCTCTTAAGTCTGTGCAATTGGGAAATTAGTTGAAAGGGGGGTGTTCAAAAAAACAGCAGTGTCTGCCTGTGAAAACAACAGTAATAGCATATACATTTAAAAAAATAAATAAATACCAGTAGAATAAACATAAAAGACCAATATTTAAAATGTTATTTACAAGGAGACTAAGGGAACATATTTTTGAACATAGTGTTAAAAATTATTACGGTGTGCAGTTACAAATCTGTGTTACGTGGGGCATTCTGAGTGTATGTGTGTGTGTCTGTGTGCGTGTGCGTGTGTGTGTGTTTGTGTGTGTATGTATGAGCCCGTTAGTGTTTGCAGTGCGGATAGTCCAGGGGAAGCAGCTGTTCGGTGTGTTTGTTTATGACAGTGGTTCCCAAACATTTTTTGCCACGCCCCCCTTTTGGAGATACATTTTTTTTCATTTTGATCCATTTTTATAGTTGTCTTCCGTTTTCTGGCCCGTGTCTCTCGTTTTGCTCTCCATTTTAAGACAATGAAGAAACTGGAGATTTTAGCTGAACAACCAAACATTTTATGCACCTCTTCATAAGTTTTCCCTCTCCAATCAACTTTCAAAGTACACTGTTCTTTTAAACAATGTCTTGAAAGACCTATTTTTCTTAGGCATATAAAGAGAAATGCATGTTCAACAAGTGCTGGAATTATCCTTAAATACCACACCTGTTTTTTTCACAAAATTGATCAATGATCACTGATTGAATGCCACGCTATATTTTGAACACACTCCTTCAACTAACTGCCCAATTACACAGCCTTCGTGCATATCATGAATGCTGGTTCTTGTTTGTTTTCTGAGAATCTACCGCACCTACTGGTAATTTGTTTGCCATGTAGGAATAAAAATATACCAACAGTGATTAATGTGGTTAGTCACATTGCACTGCTATTATTTATATATGAACATACACACACAGCACTTACATTCCATGCAGAATTAAGACATGAAATGTAAGAGCACACACAATATAAAAACTACTCTCAACAGTAAATAATCAACTGCAAACATTGGAAGTAAGAATTAAGTGCTGATTTAAGTTACCTAATTTTCTATCGGATTGCTTTGACGTGAGCAAATTTTAGATGCTGGCCAACATGCTGATGTTGACTGACTTGCGATGCTTTGCAGTGTTTGACTGAAGTCAAACGCTGGCTCAGCAAATTCTGGGAACATGCTGTCTTTTTCATTCTCTGCTCTGCTCAAATTTGCATTTGATTTCATTCAGAAGGAATGAAAAGAGAAACTTTACTGCACTGGAACCCACATCTCCATCATTCTTATACTATTCAGCAAAAAAGAGCTTGGGAAAAATGCTGAGTCAGTGCTGTGAAAACAATTGAGGGTTGTTCTCCAACTGTAAAAGAAACACAAAACAAGGCAGCAAACTGAATAGGATCTGATCACCAATCAGTGAATGTTAACTGTTTATCAGTGCATTCATATATTATTGGGGGTGTCCAAACTGAGATCCAGGGGCATGATTGAGCAGTCTGCTGGGGAAATACTTCCCCACATGAACGGTCTTCTCGTCACTTTCATCATTTCATTCACATTATTTCGAGATTACGCGTTTAACAGTAACATGTTTATCGAGGCCGGCATAATTATCGACTTTGTTTTTATTTATAGTGCGATTAATTGATTTATTGATTATATTGACAGGCCTAGTTGTCATAAATCAACCTTTAAAGAAACAACAGTCACCCTTTGGAACTATAATGGGATGGGATGTGATTCCATATATACTATATATGTTTGTACTTGTATAGACTGTAAAATGGCAACGTAATTTCTCCATACAGTGAATAAAGTCTTACATTACCTGACAGTGGGTTTTGCTATCACTTTGACAGAGCTGTGTCTCTGTCACTGACCTCCCTCCTTGTTAACATGCTCTACGTAAGCCTCTGTGTGTCTCTTGCTGTGTATGCGTGTATGTGTGTGTGCAGGCATGTGCTTGATGGAGCAGAGCCCCAATGCCAAGCACATCTGCTCCGGACGCCCCTGGCGCTGCCATATGGCTAGCAATCCCGCCTACTCCTTCCCCTCCACAAAAGACAAAGTTTACAATGAAAAGAGGAAATGAATGTGCGTTTGTGGCGTGTGAGAGACAGTGCAAGGGAAGGAAGACAGAAGAGCCTAACAGCTGATGAGTGAGGAGTCACACGTTCTGCCCATTAGAGCAAAGCTGCAGCTCCCCTCCGAACCGACTAATGTTTTAAACACCCCAACAAAACTGCATTTTTCCCCACCACACCGTGAAGAGGTCAGGCACTAATTACATAATCGCTCAGCTGCTGTGTTGTTTTTTACCTGGTTTAGAGCATACCCTAGTGTAGCAAAACACAAGAGATTATTTCAGGAAATTCAAGCCATAAAGGAGGGGTGTATCCTCCTGACAATTTAGTAGAAAATAGCACAAATACTTCAACACTGTATAGTTTTGAACCAGACTCTAGCTGCACGCACAAAGCCACAGAGGGACAGGTACATGTGAGCACTGCTGCAACACACTTCTCATGCTCTTTCAAGTCACATTTGTAGCTATTTAGTTTTCACACAAAATAAATCCAGGTGTCCTAATGGTTAGCCCGCTGTAATCATGGTCAGGAGATTGAGGGTACGAATCTCCATATGGGCAACGCTGTGCCTCAGTTGTCCATAGGTGTGAGTGTGAACGATTTTTTTGTCCATTTGTACCCTGCGACTGGCTGCCGACCAGACGAATGTGTAGCCCGGAACCACTGAATACAACCAAGCAACGTTGGAAAGGCGTCAGACCTCAGACACAATTTGGAAGATAGTCCAGCTTCGTATTGCTAAATAAAATTAGCTTTCCCTCACACCCAAACAAACATTTCCTGGGACCCATTGCTCAGCGTATAAGGAAGTTGGGCTTGCATGACGTCAGTGGAACTTGGTGTGAAACACAGTGTGCAGAGCCATCCAAAACTGCATTCAGGGCTCACTTCCAAATGCACAAACCAATTATCTTGACATATTGCCATAGTTTAACACGCAAATACAAGATTATAAGAACATTTATAGGTCAGGAGAAGCATAATAGGTTACCTTTAAGAGAAAAACTGTGCAAAAGTGCATGCAGCACTAATTTTCTGTAATAACTGAGAAAACAAATGCATTTTGCAAAAAAAAAATGTTTTTTGGATAAAATTTTGGTTTTTATGTATTATAACAGAAATACACAGGATGTGCTAAAAGTAGGGTTACAGTTAACACAGTACAACAAAAATTCCAATCTCCATGACTTTCAGTGAATGCATAGAATAAAGGTTCAATGTTATTTTCTAACCCGCAACCCTAATGAGGATAAGCGGTATAGAAAATGAACGAATGAATGTTTTTTTATATCATTTACAGTATATCTAAAATGTGATTTGGTTTTCACTTAGTGTTTGTTGTTTAAAACAGTGAACTTATCATCAGTAACAATGTGGCAATTGACAACAATATTCTCCAAGATTTTGTACTAGTGTGTGTATCAAATTCCAATGATCACTGGTTTTCACTGGAGATCTTTCACTGATTTCACTCCACAGACCAGTTAAATATAACTGGAGGACTATTCCTAAAATACAAATATATTTTTGAACATGAAATCGGTGTATTTCCAAATGATAATCAAATGATTCATCACAGAGAGCCAACATGCCATCCCATTTGTTTGATTTATTTCACTCAAACCCAATTTGTATGACGCCACAAAACTCTTTCTGCTTGTTAACATTTCAAAGGCCAGAGCGTGCTTTGAAATTTATGCCTCGCTCAAAGCCGACATGGATCTTGTTGAGTATCATAAGCGGCACTGTGCATCACTTCTTGCTCCTTCCTGCCCTCCCCTCCATCTCGGCTTATCTCCTGTAGTACGCTCCTTGTTCAACCACACTTCACATCATCCTCCTCCTCCACATCCCCATCTCCTGCCGTCTTTCTTCCCCTCTGCTGCCTGAGGCTTTTCATGGACACCACGTTAATATGGAGGAATCGATAGCGTCAGTGTATGAACTGGTCACAGTCTCCATGGTTTGGATGGTGAGTGGGTTGTGGGGTGCACACGTGTGTGGGAGGGAAACATGTTGCTTAACAAACACAAGCCCATTGATTGTCTTTGCGTGTGTTTGTGTCCCCACTTTAGACTGCTCGGGCGTGACTGACAGGCACTCAACGGAGTCTGAGCATCAGTGAGGGCGTGTGCATTTGTAAGTCAAACCTATAGAAAATTTAAAAAAAAAACATCTTCAAAACACTACTTTTTCCATTTTATTTAAAACGGGAATACAATCTCTTTCCACTTTGCAATTCAAACCGCTCCCTTACTATCACATATTTTAAAAAATAATAACAAATGATTGCTGTTTCGTGATTGACTATGGCCTGTATTATTAGTAAAAATATATTGAAATACAAGTCATATGTACTATTCTGGTCACTAGGCGTCAGTAATGTTACACTGATAAAACTTTCAATATGGAGTAGGTAATGGAAGCAAAGGAATGACATATGGAAAAAAGACGCTAACATTTTTTTATTTTTAGTCATGTACCACCTATGACAATTGGTGGTACGTACCCCACTTTGGGAACCTAGGGTTTAGAATGAATGAAATTGGAAGCTAACTAGTTAGCTCGGATTTTGCTCTGCTTAAGATGCTCATCACACCAAAATCCTGTCATTAAAAAACAGCATTGAAAGGGATATTTTCTGTCTTAGATGTGTTAGATTCAGTTTTATGTGAATTTCTGTTGTTTCTCATAAAGTCACTTATAATATGCCCAGTCGCTCTGTTGAAGGCTTTTGCTGGAGAACTCCAGGATTAATGCAGTGCTAATTCCTATGTGGCTTATTCTGACGCACCAGCTATGAGACTAAATGGTCGTCTTTGATTGCAGCGTCAATGCAAATCTTAAAAGAATAATGATGTGTTTTCATGCAAAATTGCTTGTTAAACAACAGTCGCTGTTTTTCATCTTTAACTCTGCACAGCGAGCAAGCTGATAGCTTTCACTGCCAGTAAAACACATACTTATTATTAGGCCGGTTGCGATAACAAATGCAGACAAATGATGTTATTGTCAACATAATTTTGAGACATTTTCCATTAATATGAATAAATGAATAATGATTACATATGGCATAATAATGCAAGTACACCAAATCAAAAACAAAGTATTTAACAGTTTATTTGGAATGCCAAGCGCTTTTAAATAAAAAATAAAAACAAAAAATCACAGAAAATAAAAAGCTCCCTCAATCTCTTTTACCAGAAATTGCAGTTATACAATATTTCCGATTTTGAGTCAGTGTCACTCTTGTTACTGTCTGAATATTGACCAAAAAAACCAAAATACCCCAGCAAAACTAACATAGTCAGCTCATTTACATATACACTTCCTTGATTCACTTTTAGCAACATTGTACGTGGAATACGCCATTTACATTTAATGAGGTGTAACGTTTGGACAAAAATCCAAAAATAACTCAAAGGTGGTAAGTCTTCAAAGTACAAAAAGTGGTGAAATATTCATTTATTCCTTTTATTCATAATTTTGATGTGTTTATATGCATTTTGAATTGTTTTCTGCATGTAATTTCTTTAACTGTTTTGTGTTAATATTTTAATAGTTATTTTTTATGGGAAAATATATTTGATTTTTGTATGTTTTGGTTTGAGTCAACCATCTTTCTATCATCATTAATGACGCTAACCAAGTTTCCACCATACTTTTTTTTGTACAAAATCGTTTAGTTGGACATGTAACTGGGAATGCAATTTTAATGCGCAGGCAGATTCATTTCTGACAAAGTCATTTTGTTATTGTTTCATCTTAGAATTTCTACAAATTACGCCTCTTTCCCATTAGGCCCCAAATACAGAAACATAACATGTACCAAATTAACTGATTTGTTTAATAGTTAATAACCTTGTGGGGCACCTATTGAAAAATGAAGATACATTTAGTAATTACTACTTGCCAGTTTTTCAACACTCCAAACGTTCCAAAACGTAGCTTAAAGAGACAAAGCCCACTGTTGATCTAGTCAGTGTGTAGATAGGAACGCTATCATACATGATCCCTCTATGATCCATCTTACACGCTTTCCAGCTCTCGCTTTCTGCCTCCCGTACTATATAGGCTGTCTGGAATGAAAAATCCATAGAGCTGGGTGGAAGATTGTGGTATTATTAATGGAGCTTAGCATCCATTTAAAGTTTGGGGTGGGGCGGGGGAGGGGGGGGTGTTAATGCTATGGGCTCAACGCCCTGACATCAAACTCAAAGTAGAGAAAAAAACAGGCAGATCACTCATGATTGTCCAGCTGCAAAAGTGCACACGAGACAGTGGGTGGGCATTTTACTAAATACATTGGGAAAGTTGAGCATCATTCTCACGTTTTAACTACAAGTGCTGACGCAAACACACCAAGCATACGCCCCTCAATCATCAGCTGAGCTGTTCCTGCCTCCCGGTTACGCATAGAATGAATGCATTCATCACATAACTAGTTCAGATGCAGTCACACAAGTTATTGATCCATTTCTGTAACCACAAAAGTTGCAAGACGTGCATATTACTCTATGACAGCAAAGTCAAAGGAGTATGAATGTAAAGCATCTAAGTGGCATTCTCACAGATGAACACTCGGACGAATTTGGATAAAATCTAATGGATGTAAGGGTAGTTTCTAAAAAGGGTTATGATGATAAAAACAGTGAAAGACAAGCAGCAAAAGTGAGTCCTCATATTTGGGTGATGTATGACGTTAGCAGCGAGAAGGCCAAGGCTCTCATTGGGTAATTGCTGGAAATCAATGGTGGCGCTAAACACGTGGAATGGTGAGTGTGACTTTAAACCCTTGAACGTGAAGGAAGCTGGAGCTGTCTAATAAAACACAGTGATTACTGGCTGAGGGGGTGAGGGTAAATGTTGGCAAATATAAATTGTGGCTCCATGTGACTTTATAGTGGCTTAACATTGACTGAGAAAATTTTTATTGATCTCCTTCAGCCTCATTGTCTTTCAATGTCTCATGCTTTACTGTGCCTTTTCAAATTCAATCTAGTTTTGAGTGCCATTCATTTTTGTACTGTGCACTTGGTTCACACGTATAGGAATTGAGCCTTCCACGGTTTTCCATTTCCAGTACAACACTCATGGAAATAACAAAATGTGTACATGATATAATCAAATATTCAACACATTTAGAAAGTAAAATTTAGTCTACAAAAAGTCACAGATGACCCTATGAAGGCATCAGAGATTAGCTGTCAGGGGGGGAAAAGTACAAACTAAAGAACTCATTTGACATTTAACCTCAGCTAGAACCAATTGATGTCACCTACAGTACAACCCTTGCTGTGACAAAAAGACAAGTCACTTAAAAACTGTCACCACTGGAAGGTGACAGAACAACCTTTGACTGTATGCTGTGTCTTGGACTTTAAAGTAGTGTTTTTGCTTTTTACAATAATCTGTGAAGTTTAAAGAAGTTTAGCCCAGATGACAAAGAACACATACCTTGTAATATCAACTCAGACGTGAGGTTGGATTTTTAACATAAATAGAATTGGTCTGACATAATCTCTGAAAATTTAAAGACATGGACAACTGACATGAACTGATTTGATCTCTGCTGCCACCCTGAGTCAAATACTAATAAAAATAAATGTGCTTCCACTTCAACTGCTGCGAGGAACATGATTTAGGGATCAATTCACGTTTTTTCACTTCCGATCCGATACCTGAATTTGGATAAGGCTACAATTTTGATACAAGATCAGTTCCGTTTGCCTTAACATTAAATCACACGAAAAGAATATCAGCAAATGTAGCTAGAAAAGTATCAGCAAACGTATCGGTCGTTTCCGCACACAAGTGCCCTGGAGGGTTTACAGCTTTACAGTCAGACACACAACACAAAACTCTGGTAAACTCTTCCAGGTCGCAACATTATCAATATTGTTGATTTTTATATGAGACCGTAATGCATAGCTCTCTGCAGGCAAGTGATAATGTCACGGCCCGGAAGTTTTGTGTTGTGTAGATGTCCTACTGTTTTGCAATCCTGTGGATGCAGGTCATGTGCGGCGACAACTACGTTCGCTGATACTCTTTTGGATACATTTGATGATCTTCTTCTGGTTATATAAGATGACAACATTAAAGCACAGACGTGGCTCCTGGATTGCAAATCACAAAAGGTGATATTGCCAATTTATCTATCCATCTATGCCACTTATCCTCACAGCAGGGGATATTGGCGATTTGTGAATAGAATTATGCTACTGTCGTAACCCGATACAGAAACTGGATCACACCAGCCCGATCCCTAATACGATTGTTTATTCTCACCCGAGAGTGCAAAAAACAGAAGCATGGTTGTCTAGTGGTTAGCACGTTGGCCACTCAAATTTCCTTGTGGAGTTTGCTTGTTCACCCTGTGTGTGTGTGGGCTTTATCCAGCAACTCCGGCTTCCCCCCAATATTCCAAAAACATGTTAGCATGTTAGGTTGATCCAGTGGTTGTCAGGTATTTTACATTCTCTGTACTGAACTTTTGCACTGCGATTGACTGGCGACCAGTCCAGTGTGTACCCCGCCTTCCGCCCAAAGTCAGCTGGGATAGGCTCCAGCATACCCATGACCCTAATGAGGATAAGCGGCATAGAAAATGAATGAATGAATGAATGAATGAATGTACTGAACCTAAACTTTAAATGCAACAAAACGGAAAGCTGTGAAGCATACAAGTGTATTCAAGAGTCCAAATTGCATGTTGAGTATGATAAATTTGGACATTGGCAGGTTTACACTAACACTGAAAGTACTCTTCTGAGTGCTTCTCACGCCTCCCCCGACAGTTTACTGCGCCCCGCCCCACTATTTGTTAAGCACAAGGTTAATCGT
Source organism: Oostethus manadensis (assembly GCA_024372805.1). NCBI lineage: Eukaryota > Metazoa > Chordata > Actinopteri > Syngnathiformes > Syngnathidae > Oostethus > Oostethus manadensis. Next base: position 436,644 of record QODF01000180.1, read on the forward strand.
AGACTCTAAATTGGCCATACGTGTGAATGTGAGCAGTTGTTTGTTGATATATGCCCTGCAATTGGTGACCAATCCATGGTGTACCCCAACTTTCACCCTAAGTCTGCTGGAACAGGCACCAGTTCAGCAGTGAGCCTTGTACAAGTGGTACAGAAAATGGATGGTTGGATGGAGATCCTGTCTCATGTGTAAAGTGCCATGACATGTGACTTGTGATTTGGCACTATACAAATAATGGCATTTGGTTTGGTTTGGTTTAATTTGTTTTGAACATATATACATTGTACAAAGAATTATTCATGTTACATTCCTCAGTTCTACATGTCTGAAAAGGAGTAGGAAGAAGCAGAGCTTATTTAATCCTACCCCCTTCTCACATGATTTGCTAGTACATATTTATATATACTGTGTATATACATGTATAGACACATACATTCATATGTATACATACATACACATATATATTTTATACATACACATACATGCATATATTATATTTTCCTAAAAAAAACATGTTATTTTTTTCCCCCCTCTTTTTTTTCTCCTCTTTCCTTCCCTCTTCCCCTGTTGATTTCCAGATCAACATCTTGCTGTCTTGGTGTTGTACTGTGAGTGTCATTGTCTCCTGCCTCTCCTGGACCTCCGTTAAACTTGATGTATATTTTTCCGTTGGTGCTCTAAGTACTTTGTATCTTTCTCTGCTTCCTCAAGTCTCGTGCATTCGTGTCAATTTCACCGTTGCGTTTTGTCAGATGCTCAATTAAGTAGACGTTTTCAACAGTGCAGTTTTGAATTCCTTGTTGGTGAACTTGATGACGACAGGTGTGGTGTTGTTTCTGCCATGCAGTGGGATGCAAGTATCAATGGTGTTGATATCTACATCCACCTCCTTTGATTGTAGGAAGCTGACAATCTGTTGCTTTGCTGAAGGAACATTCATTCCATCTGGTTCTCTTCTGTTATGAGCTTCCCTATCTTTTGACCTTGGTTTAATTCTGAGCCCCGTGGCATTGAAATTTGACTGGAATTAGGGAGACACTTCCACACATTTTTGCTACAGCCTGCACATTCACACTGTTGTTAGCACATCCATCCATCCATTAGGGTCGCGGGGGTATGCTGAAGCCTATCCCAGCGGACATTGGGCGAGAGGCAGGGTACACCCTGGACTAGTCCCCAGTCAATCACAGGGCTGTTGTTAGCACATTGTTCGCTAATTCTCTCCTTCTGCGTGAGATATTCCAGAAATGGTCCATTAGTGCACTTTTAAAATGACTAAATAAGAATCAATCCATGCATTGAACTGTGCAATGAGTGACAATATAATTTAATTACTTGCCACCGTTTCTAATGGCTTTAGCGGCTCTCCCTCTCACTTTGTGGAAAGGCTTTGACATCAAGGGCTCGCACCGGTGGTATTGCTCTGTAAAACCTTCACCACGTCTACCAATAAAAGCTTTTCTGTTCATTTACATTCAAATGAATACCATCAAAAGTGAAGCTGCGTCTTAAATGAGAGGAGCAGTTTGACGAGCCGCCATCACACTTCTCTCCGGAGATGTCCAGAAATGAGGCAAAAGAAAGTTTGTGACACAGTGAAAGTAAATTTGGGTGATGTGGGAGTTTCTGTCGCTGCAATAAAAAAAGGAAATCATTGGAACAAATGTGGTTCTAATGTGTTCAGATGTGGGGAGTTAGCAATCTACACAGTGGAGAGCAACATATGACTGCAGTCATTTATTGATGACTGTTATTATGCCTCTACCAGAACAATCATCACTATTGATCCCTCCAAATCAATATTGGATGTTAGAGCCAACCAGCAGCATCTCTATCGCAGAGCTACAGAGCAGGGGATTGTGAAACCAAACAGCTTGCCTGCTGTGGTATAATTGCAGAGCATCTCAAAAACACGAATAAATAAATCAGTGATTACCTCCCTTTGTAAAGTGCTGCGGCACAATTATTGAATATTCATGTAGGTAAATGCATTCATGCACGCCTCTCGTGGGTTTTACAGTTTTGTCTTTCTATTTTTTTTATCTTTTTTGAAGTCAGCAGCTCTTTTCTCTCTGTACAAAGATGAACACAACAGAAATACTTGAAGAGCTTTAAGGTACAATAAATATGTGGTTGCTTTAAAGGCACTCCAAATAGTTTCTCTACTGACTATAATTTTATAATCAATTGCATACAGGAATTCAAAGCTAATTGTTGGTTAGTGAATTCTATTGATTTGGAATCACCTGAGGGTAACATCCACACAGCGTGACATATACTGCATCAAGTTACCTCACTATTTTTTTTTGTGTTGTCTCAGTGATTGAAAAAGTACAGCCTTTTTCAATGCAGCTTCACTTGCAATGTTTTCATTGCATGATAATGTCCAGGTCACCCTCCTCTCCCACACATTGTCTGATATATGTGTGTGTGTGTGTGTGTGTATGGTTTTCATGTATGAGAAACGATAAACATGCACAAAAGCACATTTACATGCATGCAACTCACACTCACAAATCTGCACATACACCATTGATGGCAACTTAGCCTGCATGATTACTGCGATTCTAAGCTGCTTAGGGGTTCTGTCCCATCTGGCTCTGGTGTTTGTGGCATCATTCAACCACCCACCCCACCCCACACAACACACACACACATCACCTCCCTCCCCTCCCCCCCAAACCCCTTCCTGTTTCATCCCCCATCATCCACTCTCCTCAACTCACACACACATAAACACAAACACACAGAGGCACAAAAGAGGCGGAGCAAAAAGGATGATAATCCTGCGTAATCTGGGTTTACCAACTATTAGAGCTCTGCAGTGTTTTCTTACGTAATCTAATCATCCACAGAAACGTGCAGTCAACCACTGTAGTTTGCTTGTGCGTTCACGTTGGAAGCCGGAAGCTATGCCTCCTCATGCCACCTGGGCCATGTGGGAGAATACGCACACACAAACACACCCTGCCAGGCCAGCATTTCACACACAGATTTAGATTAGAGCGTAATGGAGCACATATGTGAACAAGCTTTAATCCGCATGCATTGTTTAGCTAAGAAGGTGTGTAATTTAAAGTTCAGTGCCACGTCAGTGGGCTCTCAAACTCCAACAACAAACATTTTTTCTCCTGATGACAACAATATCCATTGAGTGCATAATGTCAAAGCAAGCACATATGCACGATAATACACGCGGTAATGGCTTTTCAACCATTCTGCTCGGAAATGTGCTTATTTGCACGGATTGCATCACACAGTTCTTTAGCACCAGCTCTCTGTGAGCCATATGTGACCTCAACATTGTACACAATTCACATAAATTAATTTAAAGTGCCATTGTGCATGCAAGAGACAAATTAGTACATTAAGGCAAACAAACCCATGAGTTATTTCAGTTTGAATGCATGCAACTTGTATATAGTATATACATATTATGTATTGCATATGTTATTTCACTGACACTAACATTAGCCCATGTTTAAACAGATTTATATTTTTTCACTTTAGTATGTGTTTTATGGAATGTACACAAAAATAAAAGCAAAAATGCATACAGGCTTTAGTCATTCATTACGTGATTAAAATTTAATTGTAAGATTTCATATACAGAACATCCCTGTGATTCGCAAAGGTTAAATTCTGAGATCGCCTGCGTATATTGAAAAACTGCAAGAAATTGATACGCACATGAGTATTTTTTGACACTCTTTCCCTCCAAACCCGTCTTGACATTGACGTTCTTCCGATTTTGGATGAGTAACTGTTGTAATCATTAGATCTTCACTTGCCACTCTTCACTTGCAATGGAAGCTAACAAGCTAAATGCAAATTGCACAATTCAGGTTTAAACCCTAAACATGCCTCACAAACTTAACACTAAACATCATAAAACATACAGTCATCCCTTTCTACATCGCAGTTTGAACATCACTCCCTGTTTTTCTTCTAAAAACAATTATTAATCACTATTTCATGGTTGATTGTTGTCTAGTATTAGTCAAAAAATATTGAAAGACAAGTCATATGTAGGATTGTGTTCACTAGGCGTCAGTAATGTTACAGTACATTGATGAGACATGTCTTTACATTACAGTACTTCAGCTTGCAGCCATGGATCTTTTGCCGTCCGACATTTTCTGTTTTCAAGGCAGACTTGAAGTTTTCTGTCCTGACGCTTTGATGCCTTTTTCTGGTCTGCCCGTATCCTTGCCTTTGACAAACTTTCCATTAGGGGTGGGGAAAATAATCTTTTTAATCTTTCTGACGATTGACGATTATTAATCAATTCATAAATGTCAATAATCTATGGTGACGGAACATGACAAATACAAGAACCCACACTGCATGTTTCCACCCGAAAGAGGAGGAAAAACAGCCAGCTGAAGTTGCTGCCAAACAGAGAACCTTCAAACAGATAACTAATTTTCCACCCAACTCAGAAACTCATGTGCAAAAAAATTATTTTATGTATTATTTGTGAATAAGGGCAGCCTACTTTTTGATTATTAATAATATACTCATTTGCAAACATTATTCTTGTATGAGAGCTGCTGGTACAGAAATCTCTATTTTGTATGAAAGCTGTTTTTGACTTATACTGCATAATACTGCAAAAATATGATTTTTGTCATAGATTCTATGCTTTGGATTTTTGTTTGAATGCACAAGCCTATTTATTTGCCAATATAGGCTGATTTAATAAATATTGTTTATTCAGAATATGCTAAGTTTGTGTTAATTTCATACATGCTGCTAACCAGCAGGAAAAGTCAATGGCACCACTTGACTTTTCCTGCTTCTGTGCAGTGAGAAATATGTTGGCGGATGTAACCTTCCAATTATTAAAAGATAATGGAACTAAAATCATTTGTTTCATATTTATTTTATTTTTGGATCATTACAAATATGTTTTGTTTTAGTAGTACACAATAACTAAAAATAAATAATATATAGAACAAATTATGTTTAAAAACTTTAGAAAGTACTGATGCCAAAAAAAGATGCATCGAGATGCATCGATAATCGTTTCATCATCGCATCGCAGGTCTCTGAATCATAATCGCATCAAATCGTGAAGTGGCCAGAGATTCCCACCCCTACTTTCCATGTTGTTTGTACTTGGTTCATATTCTAGACACCGCTGACAACTAACATCTTTTGCAACATTGCATGATGATTTCCCTTCTTTAAGAAGTTTAATAATCTTCTCCTTTGTTTCAGTGGCCATCTCTCCCGTTGGAGCCATGATTCATGTCAGTCCACTTGGTGCAACAGTTCTCCAGAAGTGTGATCATTCCTGTTTAACTGCAGACTAACGAGCAGATCTAATCTGATGCAGGTGTTAGTTTTGGGAATAGACATTTAGAATTGTGTTACTCAAAATTGACTGATTACATAATTTATTCCCTTTTTCTGCAAAATTAAACAACTGAATGAACATCCTCTGAGACTGGTGATTCCATATCTCTTTTGCCAGGGGTTGTATTATTAATTAACATAGGGTGAATGAGATGCAAAAAAGACATTTTTGCAAGAAAAAAAAACAACATTAAGCGTAAACCAACCTAAGCAAAAGAAACCAACATTACTTTTGACAAAAAAATGTGAGGTTGCATAGGCTGAATCAAAATCAATAACGTTTTACTTCCATTATGGGTGTGAAGTATTCTGGTTTGTTTGTGTGTCTTCATAGGATTACACAAAAACTACAAAACACAATTTGATGAAACTTATGTGCAAAGAAAAGAAGCTAATTACATGGCATTAAGTAACTTCACATTGCAAAGCAGGACACACAAGTGCGATCAAATAGTTATATACTGTAGTTATATTTTACTTCAATTTATAACAAAAAAATCTGTGCTGGACATTGAATATAGTAGTGTTTAAAGGAATAAAGATATGCCAAAGGGACCATGAGTTTATTTTCCTCTCAGATTCAAAGCAAGCATGAACATGCTTTTTACAGCAACACTTTTGTTTATTCAGTCCATCTTGTATGGCAGCTTTCAGTGCTTTTACTCAGAAAACCTCCTGAGGATTTTCAAACATGACTACAACAGATTCCATTTCAGTGAGATGATTTTTATTTTTGTTGCTTTCCGTCTGCCTTACAGACAAGCTTGTTTACAAATCTGTTTACACACACACACACACACACGCACACCCTACACACACAGAGATAACCTCCACATGCCTGCCTCACAAACAAATACAACCCACTTTCACACATACAGCAAAAAACTTTCCTTTCATATTCTGCAGGTCTTTATGACCTGGAATAGGTGCTTTCCACTTTGTTGGACCACCAAATCAATTACTTTTAAACTAGGGCTGTGTAACGAGTTTAAGATGATGTTTATGAGTAAAGGAAGGCGGGTTACAGGTGTCACAATAAACAGCTCACGAGACGAGACAACACACAATATTGGGTCCGTGAGAACAAGACGACAATATTTTAACATTATTTTTAAGAAATACTACAATGACAAAATATAGGACAAACAGACTTTTATTTTAACTGAGTCACAAAACAATGCAGGTACATTTTGAAATGCTTTGTAACTTTGCATGACATCTTTAACTGTTCTACTTTTCTCCACAAATTACAACTACAACTACAAATTGTAAAAGTTTAAAAAATGAAAGCGTTTGTAACTAGTACAAATAATCATTTATGTTATAGTTCTATAGTAGTATAGTAGTTATGTAAAAACACATGTACACACATTGCCAATAGCAAAAGATTAGCTTTATGTTTATGCTAAATGGATTACAGTGCCCATGAGAGTGTGCTCCCAGGAAGTAGTGAATTTAGAAGATAGAAGTCTTGTGCAGCCATCCTATTTTGATCTGACAGATCTTAAGTAATTTTGATCAAACGTAGAATTAATACAGCTTCTGCCTAAACATTGAAACGGCGGAAGCCTTTAAACTCTAATGAAAGAAACAGCAACACATCGAGAGTGTGTGATGTTGGAAAAAACCAAGTGCAAGTTGGGTTGCAAGTTTTATAGTGTCCGTAAAGCACTTAATGGGTGGTTTCAGGCCTGCCTCGTGTACTGCTACTTGCATATTACATGTATTACCATTCACAGCAGCAATGCCATAGCTCGCAGTCTCATAGACTTTTGACTGACTTTTCTCAGAACAGGAAACAGTGTCGTGCTTTAATCTCCCGAAATCTCGTGACACCCCTATTGTTCGCTGATAACTTGTGTTGACTTGGCCCCCACACACTAACAAACAGTATCAGTCCTACGCATATTACCGGCCTTACTGTAACCAGGTACATGATATCAACATCACGTGAGGCGTGTTGCAAACTTAATTTAGAATTTTTAATATGGTCACTCCTCTTGCAGTTCTTGCAAATATGCTGTATGACTATTGCTTTGAGTGGAAAAATAAAATCATGACACTGGGGTGGTCCTCCAGTATTGTGTGCATGCAGACGTGAGAACAGAGCTGGTGACAGAGATTGTGGAGGGGGTGGGATGAGGCACCCACCGTACCGAGAGCCTCACGTTATGAATGATTCATGTGTTCAGCTTTAACGATACATGAAGATCCTCCAATCTTTAAAATGGATCAACCACACACCCTGCGCCTCCCACACCATGAGGAGTAAAATGCCTCCTGATCGTTGAGATGATGATTATTCTAAGAATCCACAGAAATGCACACCATAAACCATGTTCAACCTTTTAATCAGCAGCCACTGCAAGCTAATTTCATAACCAAGATGGGATTTAACCCAATGGGGGGAACATGGGGCCCTTGATGGAAATATTTGCATAGGCTCATTTGAATATGATTTGATTATTAATGGACAATGATGAATGACGATGTGGGGGAGGCTATACGTGTTTAAAAAGCCCTGATAATACACTGTGATTTTACACAGCACACAAAGGGGTTCATTAGTTGGGAAGGCACAGACTTGGAAATGCATAGCCTCTGCATGCTATTGTACAGTACGAGTAAGACACAATAGGATTAAATCAGGACAGAATGTGAGGACCAACATTATCACCATTCATTCATTCAATAGAGGAAGACTAAAGAGCTCTCTGGTGAGATGCTCCATTCTGTCATAGTATGTCCAATGGGAATCTTTGCTACAATATGAGATCATAATGATCTGCAGCGTTGCAAATGGTGCAAATGTGCAGGACTGCCTCCATGTGCACTCATTTTTTATTCCCATTCGTCCCGTGTGGGGACTGAGCCTAATGAAGTCATCATTACTTTGCTGTCTGCATACCCTAACAAAGAAGGAGGACCAATCAGTGTACATATGGGGCATTTTCATGTGTAAAATACTGGCCTGTAAGGTTTGACAGTGACAGAGAGGACATCAGTGTGCTGCACTGCTGGTGGATCAATTTAATGGGCTTCCATATGGTGCTGCAGAATCAATAAAAGATCATTGCAGATTCCTTCAAGCACTTAATGCCATTGTGGTAGCAGGGGAGTCTAAATGTACACAGAAATTTCACTAAGACAAATGTGGGTAGTACTATATAAGTACAACGAGTTAAGTCTAACCACGACAAAGACTGCTACTCCTCCCCAAGCCCTTTAGAAGAAGGTCAGGGAAGGAAAAAAAAAGGAACAGAGCGGCTACAGTGAGAGCTCTGACCCACATCTGTACCACAGAACTGTCAGAAGCGGGAAATGAATGGGTGACCTTGGTTGAAACTGGTACCCACATCTCGTCTTGTCTTGGGGATAGTCCTAGAAAGAAAGTGTTAGCTTTGGAACCAGCAGAGGAAATGAGGCGAAGGATGGAGGCATTACGGAGAAAGTGAAGGAAGAGGAAGTAAGGTGCATCAGAGTAGGTATCCCATGAATTTTGAACCCTCTTATAGCATTTTGTGTTGATAAGTGCAATTAAAAGATTTCTATGGTTGCCCTTTACTTTTGCGCAACAGGTTAGCAGCTTGTTCAGTTAAAAACATTTTATGACAAATGTCAGGCAACATCAAAAGCCAGAGTGCACAGAATACACAATGCCTGATCATTACACAGAAAGTGAAGATGGAGGGAAATATGGAGCTTGTAGTGTCTTGGGGGATTTTTACCCAGCATTCGTTAGCTGGACAGAAGCCTGGCTCACACTCTCTGTTCTCAGTCATCCCGATAGTATTTGATTGGATTGAGGTCAGGGCTTTCAAGTCCTTCTGCATCAAACTTATCCAGGCGTGCCTTGATGGACCTTGTTTGGTGCACTCAGACAAAATCATGCTGGAACATAAAGCAGCTTTCCCCAACTTCCCCAAAGTTGAGACATACAAAATGTCCAAAAGAAGGAATTTGGATTCAAAGAGAACCAACCCAATCCCTTTTTGATTAAATTATTAATAAATACTGAATGTCTGATCAGTTGCATGTGGAATGTTCAAAACTCCTTTATGCGACTACAGTACAGTTCAGATACAATTTTTCAGCAGGACAAAGACACCTGGAAATCCCTTGTACAGAGCATAGAGAGAATCCACAGATGTAAATATCAATCTCTAAAAGCCCGTCAAAACATATACTGATGACAAAAAATGCAGAATAACCACCGGAACTCATCCTCCAAGAACTTCTCACCCTACATGACATGAGGAATTTGCTTAGATCGACAAGAAATTAAGTTTTGTTGGTTATCCTCTTTCGTTTAATAGAGACAGGATTGCCTCAGGGACACACCGGCAAGTTTAGAATATCAATTGGTATCAACCATTTCTCTTATATTCTGCATGGGGTGCTGCTGGTTTTCCCTTTGTACAAAGAAGAAGCTTCATGGAAGATAAAAGGAGCAGTAAAGGTGGTAAGGTGGGGAGGCGGTATGGTAACTGCAGTTGCAATCGTGCTAACGTTTGAAGGTTTTGGGCACAAAGAACCTTTTCATTGTTTCAAGTTAAAGTACATCACCATTCAAAACTGATATTAAACATTTCAAAAGAATTGCTTTCTGACAGAAAGCAGATCTTAGTATAGCTTGAGAGGTAGATGTGAGTGGCAAGCCTGTTGGTACTAAGCAATGGTCCTAGACGGAAAACTCCATAGCCTTTAACTCTATTCCATGCGAGGACAGAAGGCCCTCACATGGTGAAGAAAAAGGGAGGCATTTGTCCTGGGGACAGTCAGGGGGGATGATCAGCACATGGTGCTGCTCCATTTGACAGAGTTACGCTTTTCAAAACAACACGCATACGCGTGCCAGAAAACACAACAACAAAGTTATTCCTTGCAACTGGATCTTTTTTTAAAATATTATTTTTATTATATTATACTCAGTAGTGAAACTTCCAAAGTTGAAAACTGTGAAACGACAACAGCCCGGAAGAGTATTTCCATGTCTCCAGATGACACAAGACCAATTTGACATTCATTTTAAGTTTTGTATGGCTCATGTTTTTTTATGGCTTCTTTGAAAGTAGTTTTAGCCACAGCTTTAACCAAGATAAAAACTGAAGTTTTGCTCATTTTTCCTGAAGCCCTGAGAAAAAAAAACAGATTTCTAAATTACAGCAATCGAACACAACACCATCGCCACAAGTTAAAAACTGGATGTTAATCTATGATGCTGAGCTGACTTTTATTCATTCATTCATTCATTCATTCATTCATTTTCTATACCGCTTGTCCTCATTAGGGTCACGGGGATGCTGGAGCCTATCCCAGCAGACTTTGGGCGAGAGGCGGGGTACACCCTGGACTGGTCGCCAGCCAATCGGAGGGCACATATAGACAAACAAACATTCACAAATGGACAATTTAGAGTCACCAATTAACCTAACATGCATGTTTTTGGAATGTGGGAGGAAACCGGAGTACCCGGAGAAAACCCACACACGCACGGGGAGAACATGCAAACTCCACACAGAGATGCCCAACGGAGATTTGAACCCAGGTCTTCCAGATCTCCTGACTGTGTGGCCAATGTGCTAACCACTCATCCACCGTGCGGACTTTTATTGTACATATTAAAAATACAATTGTTTTTATCATCTTAAAAACATAGCCGGAGTCCGCCACAATCTCTCTCAGGTGAACACGGAGATGCCATTGCATGCTTTTACTACTAGTATATATGTCATCCCTACAGTAGTGCATAATTCAGCGACAAACTAAAATGCGGGCCCACATTACACTCATTTTCAAATACCTGCATTGGCGCCTTCTTCTGTGTTTAAGGATAGTTTTTAATGTTCTTATTGTGGTTTATAAGAGTCTTAATGGTTTTGGGCCTTCTTACCCTGAAATCCTCTGGCACTGGTGTCATCATTCCAAAAGTCAGTCAAAGTTTTATGTAAAGGGATATGAATTTTGGAAACATGGGCCATTATTTAATTTAAAAAATAATATACATTTAGAACCCCCCCCCAGTTTTTGCATGTTTAATGCATGTTTAATGTGTTTTGTCCCACTTTGTTTGGCGAGGGCACCTATACATTTTATTATATATACTGTATGTATATATACTGCTCACTAGTCACAGGGGGATCAGGGTCTGGTGGACTGAAAAACAGCTGAATAATCATCCCTGGCACCGATGTATCAACAGACAGGGCAGGATCTGTGTCACACTGCTGACCAATGTACATTTCAGTGAACTACACATCCTTTTCCACTAGAGGACTTAGAAGGTAAGGTAGACACCCACGCCCTTGTCCTGTACTCAACAGAAGCGACCACCGAGCTCGGCTTCAGCAATGGAGGCACAAAATACGGCCATTTGGACTCATCCTCCCTCGAGATGCGGGTGAAGCTCTGGCGGAGATGAGAGTTAAAGACTCGACGAACGGGAGACTCTGCTAGACGTTCTCAGCACACCCTCACTACATGTTTGAGTCTACCAGGTCTGTCTGCCATCCTTCCACCCCATCTAATCCAACTCATCACCAGGTGGTGGTCAGTTGACAGCTCAGCCCCTCTCTTCACCCGCGTGTCCAGAACATGGACAGGTCTGATGATACGATCACAAAGTCGATCATAGACCTGCGTCCTAGGGTGTCCTGGTGCCAAGTGCACTTATGGACATCCTTATGTTCGAACATGGTGTTTGTTATGGACAAACTGTAATTCGTACAGAAGTCCAGGGGATGACTTCAGCACCAAGCCCACACCAGTTTGCCTCCTTTCCCTCGCAGCAACTCCAGAGAAGAACAAGGTCCAGCCCCTCTCAAGGAATTTGGTTCCAGAACACCAACTGTGGGTTGAGGTGAGTCCGACTACATCGAATCGGAATGTCTCCGCCTCTTCCACAAGCTCGAGCTCCTACCCCACCCGAGAAGTGACATTTCATGACCCAAGATCCAGATTTGGCCGCTAAAGACCAGGTCGCCGGACACCCGCCCTCGACTACTGCCCAAATCACATAGCACCGGACCCTTATGCTTGCCCCTGCAGGTGGTGGGTCTGCGTGGGGAGTTCCCGTGTTCCTTCTTCGGGATGGGCCCGGCCAGGCCCCACGGGTAAAGGCTTGGCCACCAGGCACTAGCCTGCGGGTCCCTCCCCCAGGCCTGGCTCCAGGGTAAGGCCCCGGTGTCCCGCGTCCAGGCGATATGCGGTCACCCCTCTTGATTTTCTTCATTAAGGGTCTTCTGAATCACTCTTAGTCTGGCCNATATGTGTGTGTGTGTGTGTGTGTGTGTGTGTGCATATTTGTAGGGTACACAACCTCTCTGAAAAAGCAAACTTCGGGCTCGGACTGGTGTGTCTGGATTTATTTTGTGCTTTTAATGTGATGTTCTTTCATAGTTTTACACAATGCATAAGAAATAAGAGTGCTATAATATGCATATGTTTTACTGATGTGTTGATGACTAGCTAGTGCACTGCTAATGCTAACTAATGATAGCGCTGCTAGTTCTTCAACCGTCGTCACATTCCCCAAATAGCTGTCCTCGGGTATGCCTGCCGAGCTCGTACCTAAATTTTGGCTTACAGTTCAACAAAAAAAAAATCAGCTGTGAGACGGCCCGCATCTAAAAGAGAAAAAACTCATGTACGCCAAGACAACACCAAAGAAATAGCGGAAGTGATTCAGTATTTTCTTGCTTCTCTCTGGCAAATTGACAGTGACTTACGTTTGTGACAATTCCAATCACAGCAACAGTAGATACAAATAGCTGTTGCGAGAGCCACGGCTTTGAAGCTAAATTTACCAATTCTAGTACCCTTTTTGCGGCCATTTATGCACGATTTTTCTTCTCGCTTATAGCTATATATTTGCGTGTGTGTATAAATGGGGAGACGTTATCAGGGCATTGTTGTTAACTCTGTAAAGCAGTTCGGGTTGGGTTGGTTTGGCTTTATAAAGAATGTTAATTTGAAGTGGTAACTTTAAGTCTAAAAATTAGGGCTACGTCAAAAATAGCACGTTACCGGATGGTAAGTAATTTCATTCGTTGATTATGTAATTTCTTTGTGTGTGATTAACCAATATGCATCATGGCAAGGTACACCTCTCTGTTAGGACGACACTTGGTGGCGCAGTTTAGTGTCCCCACACAGTCACACGAATACATCAGCAGCAATGCAATTCCAACACCATATATGTATCTCTGACTCGAATACATCTCTAGTCTGCTCGTCCTGGGACTGACACTTCGCCCTCGTTGTCACTAGATGACTGCGAGATGCATTTAGGGACACTCCGAACGTCATAATGTCTTTTTTATGCGTGCTTATGTGGTTAAACTAAACAGAAAGACAATACATAGATGGTTGCAAATGGTGATTAATTAATTTGAAAACTGTGATTAATGTGATTAAATGTTTTTATCATTTGATAGCCCTATTGAAAATACAAAACAAAAAGTTTTGCTTTGCAGGTATCTCCTTATCACTTCCACACTCCCTTCCCCACATATAAACCAGAGTGGCAGATCCAGACATAACGCGTGTATCATTTTCAACTCGATGTGGAGGTTTATTTATTTAAACACATCTCATGATAGCTCCCCACAAGAACTAAAACCTCCTAAGATAACACATGCTAAGTATGGAGCCATTAGAGGTCTGCCTAGAGACAGGCCCTTGGACATTCCAAGCATATACTCTAAAGTGAAGGCTATAGCATTCACACTTTTATACACTGATGGCACTGGAGTAGGTGTTCCTTTCATCATCAACTGAGTAAATGGCAATAGAGATGGCAGTTATTTTTTATTTACCTGAACATAAAGCATTGCACAGACAGTGGCGGCTGAAAATCATGCCAATTCACTGTAACAGCTGGAACATAGCTTCAAAGAGTTATCAGCTTGATTCATGCAGTCCCTGAATTTAGAGCTGATGTAAATTCCATCCTAGAGATTTCACACAAGAGCCTGTGAAAAATCACACTTGAAGGGGCTCCAGTAAGCAAGGGCTTAATTGGTAGTGACGTGATATGCATAATGCCTCTAACAGTTAAAAAACCTACACGCAAAATGAAGCAACAAGCACAGAAAATGAGGTGTATTTAATTCATGTATGTACGTAGGTAAAATAACCTATACAAGTTCACTCCGAATGTAGAAATGTAGCAATTAATTTAACAAATAGTATTGGGCTTCAATATAATTCGGACGGTACAACAAGTAGTATCTCTGTTGTTGTCATGACAATCCTTCATCACCAACTTTCCTGATGTGGACAAAAATCTCCGTCTTCACACTAGCATCAGCACTAATGTTATGGCAGAGCGTGTAGTGACAGTGACTAACAAAAATAGATTTATTTCAAAATGCTTATTTAATGAGGAACAGATTGTTTTTTGTGTGTGGCATGAAACCAACAAATATTATTAGTGTTGTGAGATAACGCAAATCTGCCATAAAAGCCTGTTTTTTGGTGGTTGTGCGTCTCACCGAACGTTGTAACATCAATGGCACTTGGTGACCAGTGTAGAATACTACATATCATTCACAGTGTCTTTGAGTGAGTCGTCTGAATGCCTTATGCGTTAAACTGTTTCATGTAAGCAAAAAATACATTCAATTTGCTACAATATGCACATTTTAACTAATATTGGGCTGTCTTCAACCACAACACAGCATGATTTAGGAATAACTGGATTTTTGAAAACCCATGATAGAGTGACGCTGAAAAATTCAAACCGCAAAGTGGCGAGGCACAACTGTACAGTAGTCAGATCTAAAATGCCGAACCAAGAAACGTGATATCCGCCACCTTCGGGACACCACTCGAAGCGTACCGCATAGTTAAAACAACTGGCCGCAGCTATCCACCTCCTCACCGCCAACCTGCTCCTTCTAATTTAAAAGCAGCTGTTTGGAAACACTTCAGCTTCGACTGTGAATGAAAACTTAAAGAGAGCCAAGTTACATGTAAGCTGCGTCGCTCTGAAAGAAAATACTTTGACAACAAACATGAGAAGTCAAGTAGGTCAATGGATACATTGGAGCGCAGATACAACCAACTAAAACAGAAGTCATGGCCTTGTTGTTGAGTTAGGCTCTCAGTTACATGTGACGCAAGGACGTCTCATTCATTTTCTATACCGCTTATCCTCATTAGGGTCGCGGGTATGCTGAAGCCTATCCCAGCTGCCTTTGGGCGAGAGGCGGGGTACACCCTGGACTGGTCACCAGTCAATCGCAAGGCACATATAGACAAACAAACATTCACAACTACATTCACACTCTAATGGACAATTTAAACTCGGCAATTAACCTAACATGCATGTTTTTGGAAGGTGGGAGGAAACCGGAGTACCCGGAGAAAACCCACGCACGCACGGGAAAAACATCCAAAATCTACACAGAGATGCCTAACGGAGATTCGAACCCTGAACCTCTTGACAGTGAGGCCAATGTGCCACCTAATCCTTAATTATAATTGTTTTATTTTTATAATTGTATCTTTATTTTACAAGGTCAGCTAATGGAGAACACCTTGTCATTTACAATGATGACGTGACTGATGGATACAGCAACCTCCAAACAAAAGGCTACAATTGAAAGGGGCTAATGTGGATGAGCTGTTACCTTTCCAGTTTGCACACATTTCCATTAGTTTAATAAAAGAATGGAAATGATTTCTCTCACAAATGCACTGTTTTTAAGCATTGGATGTGAGGAATGCATATTCAGTAAAACAAAAAGAAATATGGAGCAAAATGGCATCGATTTACATAAATTAAAGACGCATTAATCTATTTATAATCGACTCGTGGTCAGTGTTATCAAATTGTGAGGTACCTGTAAATTTGACACTGCAATTTCTAGGGCATACTAACACTAGGCCAATCATATCATGTTACCACTCACTTCACACCATGTGTTCAGCACCTTTGACTAGTGGGAGTGCTGTGACCTCTGCTCAGGTTTGGCACACTTTTCCTCTTTGGGCATGGTTAGAAGAGGTGGGCCAAGGCCAGCACAATTACATGCACACGCACATGCACACAACGTAACGGAGTGACTTACTGTAATGCAACCACTCCTTGTGAGTTCTTAATAATATCCAACACATTTCACAACAGAGATAATACAAAAAGACTCAAAATAATCTCGCAGCCAAACCCGCAGTACACTCACCAGGGACTACAACTGTGTGCGTAATTAAGACATGTCATTTCATTGATGCGATCACTCCTCTTGCAAATAATTACTGACAGCCGTCATACGACAGCAGCATGGAAGTGATAGGGCAAGCAAAACGGGCCAAAGCGAACACAGGACATAAGCAAAAAGAGGGGAGTCCAGCACAGTAGGAATGGTCTAAAATGCGCTGGTAACAGTTTCTTCCAAATAAGAATACTTGTCCAAAGTTACCATTTTTTTAATTGTTAAATGACATTTAATCCTCTGACACACTCTACCTTGAAGCCATCTTTACCAAATAATGAGCTTGACTGCTTGTTAACCTGTCTGACGCTTGATTAAAACAGATTTATTGCAGTCCTTTTTGATTCATTGTGTGCAGTTGTACTCAGCCTTGGGTGTGATCTTTAAATTACAAGATTGGAAAGAGGTTATGAATCCTCTGCATTGATATAACTACAGACATACATTATTCTTAATCCAGCTGGTAATTATGCACGTCATGTTGTGTGCCTGTTGGACTGGTAAGGAAGTTGTTTATGCATTCACAGTTCACTCTAAGATGATTAACGAACATGGTGATCACTGGAAAAGACTAATTATTTTGGCTCGTTAGTTCCCTAAGCATACTCATGAGGAACATGTTCTTTGGTGCGGGTGTTTTGCATATTAAAGGGTCTTTATAAAACAGATTTGGTTCATTAGCAAAAGCATTTTGAAAGTGTATTTGACTAGATGAACAACAATGTATCTGTTGAGGCAAACCTTAAAAATGTGTTCACATTCAAATATTGAACCAATCGGTTCCAATCGGGAGGTCCCAATTCCACATGATGGCTAACGTTTGTTATTTAGTAGGATTGTACAAATTAAATGTGTTTGTGTTAACAAGGCTCGCTTAAAAACTGATTCATCAGAATAAAGATGCAAAAATTATGGTCAATTCCAGACTATAAACAGCTGCTTTTTTAACACACCTTGATCCCTGCGGCTTAAACAATGATGCAGCTCATTTCTGGCTAAAAGATCTACTGTTGCCATAGTGCAGTATCAGAAAGTGGATGTTAACATTATGTTTTGAAGTATTATGCAGCGGTCAGGCTTTGATCTGACAAATTGAAGTACGTTTGATCACGTGTAGAGTTACTACAGCTTCTGCTTGGACCTCAGCAACTGTTGAACTTCAATGAAAAAAATTGCCTCACATCTTACTCATCAGAGTTAATGATCGGTGCTGGGAACCCTGAGTGTACAGTAGGTCGGATTGCAATGTTCATAATGTGTCTTTCTGTATGAATGTCCCATGTTACAATGTGGTCACTTTCGGCTTATAAACACGTGCAGTCTTTGTATGTACAAAAAATGTTCTCTTTAAATTTGGTGGGTGCTGGCTGATACTCAAGTGCACTATATAATCAAGGCATTTTCTCTATGTAATACAATTTTTACTAAGTCAAATTTGAACATGGATGTAGACATTGTAAATGTGACAACCACATCATTAAACAAACCATGGATTTGCTAAAGCTGGGGTGTCCAAAGTGCAGTTTGAGGTCCATTTTCGGCACATAACTGTTTTTATTGGCCCACAGCAGATTGTAAAAATAACAATAATTTCAAAGGCCGTGACTTGATTTGTTTTTCATGGGGCCCAAATATCCTGGGGGTGTCCCTTTGCTGTTTGACCTCTGATTTGTTCTTTTTTTTATTTTTAAGGCAAAAATGAAAATAGAATTATAATGTTATGTTCAAACTGTGGCCATCATACAACAGGCCATAAAACATTAATGGTACATTAAGTAACATTAAACTGCTATATACACTATCTCTACAAAGACGTTTATCACTGTTGAAAATTGAATGATTGAAAGAAAAAGGATAGAAAAATGAGCAATAAAGAACCATAACTTGACAAGCAACAGGTGCATGTTGAGAGGGAGGATCAGAGAGAGATGAATTTTAAGATTCACAGTATGAAAATGTCATGATTCACAAAGACTGATTAGACTATTTGACTATAAAATGTGTATTTTTTCCAGAAAAAGCTTTGTCGTCTTCCAAATTGTGTGCATAAATGGTGCAATATGTAATAATGTAAAAACACTACGTAAAAGTGTGTGGAAAGTGTGTTTTCCTAACCTGTTAGGTCTAGAACAGAAAGGAAATCACTGTTATTCCAGAAAAACTTTGCTTCTGTGATCTGGACAGTGACATTTTGAAAACCGCGTGTTTTTTAGAAAATTCTCGATTCAGTTTAAATGCTGAGCTTCCTCCTAGAATATTCCCGAACTGCTAGAGTTTCCCAGATGTTTCTACAATTTTCCTAAGCATTCAAGAACGTTAAATAAACTTCCAGATCTTTTGAGAAACCCTAAGATGACCGAGGCCCACTCTGTGGATCTCAAAGAGGACTACACCAGTGTCAAAATGTTGCTGGGTGGATTGAAGTATGATGACTACGGATGGGAGGTCACCGGTGACTTCAAAATGGTATCATTCCTCATGGGTCTTCAAGGAGGTTTCACAAAATATCCTTGTTTCCTCTGTCAGGACAGCAGTGAGACTGAGGCGCATTATTGCAAAAAGGACTGGCCACAACGGACCGAGTTTTCTGTTGGGAAGAGGAATGTGAAGTGGGAGCCGCTGATATAACCCCATAAAGTGCTTATGCCACCGCTGCACATCAAGTTAGGCCTCATTAAGCAATTTTTGTTTTTTGTAAAATTTGTTTTTACCCGATCATAATGATAAAAACAAAAAACGAATTGTTTATTTGTACGAAAAAACAAGTTTTCTTAGTGCTGTTTTCATTTAAGCAAAGTTAGTGCTTAATGAAGTCATTTTTTCACATATTTTATACATAAGCAATTAAAATAAAACACTTAGAAGCCAGGAACAAAAATTGTGTTACATAGTGTAATGTACTAACAGTGAGGAGGATCTAGAGTGTAACTACAAAGCCAGCGTCAAACGTGAAATTAACTTCAGCATGGTACACTGCCTCCATGTCTGCTTGGTGGTGGTGCGTTTTCTCCTTCACGCGAGAGGTGGGAGTCTAGTGGCAACCAGCTCTGAGGCACATTTACCGCACCTATCATGGTGTGAGTTATGACAACCGGCCTGATCTTGTGGCGGAAGCCAATCTTTTCCAATCTTCAAAATGCAGCGGATCGGTAGGCGATCCCGATGATATATTTATTAGGGCTGTCAAAGTTATGCGTTAAGAGAAGTGTCCTATAATGGCAATAATTTTGCTGACGTGCGATTAAAGTGCATACATTCTGTTTGACCCGCGCCCCACACAGTTGTTTGAGGAACCACAGCGGTGGCAGTTTTGTTTGGAGATAGAAGCAAAGAAGGCAAAACATGTATTTTGAATGGCAAGATTAGCGTCAAAGCCCTGGCAGAGGACTCTCTCAACAAGACCAAAGTTATTTGTGTTGCTGTGACTTGAGTTGTCACAAAGTACAGTGTATCACTTCACGGAGAAGTGAGAACTTACTGGGGCACTGCAGGTATTGTTTTGTCATTTATACAACAGTACCTTGGCATAAAGTATTCCAACTAACGAGTGTTATTAGATGCGAGCCATCTCTCGTTTTGCTTTGAACTGCTAGAGACTACCCCCCAAATAGCTGTCTTTGGCTATGCCGGTAAATAGCACGCTCAGTACTGTACTGTATAATGACAATTTGACAATGAACTCCTCACAGAATTATTATTATTAAGAAAGGTCTCGGTCACCATTAATGTGACGCCTCGCACCTTCCATGAATACATGTGTGTGGTGTGCAGAAGAGTGTAAATGATAAACTTGTTGATTGTAAAAGTATTTTTCAGCTTGATTTTGGGTCTGATATTGTAGTTGGTACGTACTACAGTGCTTCTCCACACACCCAGGTCCGCATCATCCATCTTAAAACAGACCAATAACAGAAAACAGTTTGGGACACATTAATCCAGAGGCACTTGGAGGCGTCTGGAAGAAAGTTCATATTTAGAACAGAGGCTTTGAAAGACACACAGACATGCCTTAGCTTGGCATTTGAACATTACAAAGATGAAACTGTACACTGTTTCTCAGAATAGCCCCTCACTTAGCGGCACATGCAACTCGATCTCCTTCACACTTTCACTGGGGTCAAAGAAGCCTCTCACACCTTCTCTTCTTCTTTCTCACAAATCTACGTCACATCTACACTAAATTGGTATACTGGTGTATTACCCACCTCAGTGCGTAAACTCTCAAAATAACCAATCAGATGCCACAGCTGCTGTCTGGAAATAGCACTGACGTCTTGAGGTGTCTCACAAAAATTTAGACAGTCAGACAAACTGGAAATGGGTGATAAGATTGAGTGCAAGTGGTGAACGTACAGAGGTTTGCACACTGATGGGTAGCAAAGACAAGTGAGAACATACGGGAACTTAAAACCTGAAAAGCCAGTAGGAGGTTATTTATGATCTATATGAGATTCATCCATCAGATTTATCAGTATGGATGGTTTCATTCAGAAACGCTTCTCCTTCCATGTCATATTTTGTTATCACAAGCCTTCCTGTGAATTTACATGTACAGCAAGACAGCATACTGCTGCTTTAAAGATGTGCATAAGGGTGCAAACAAATACACTACTAATAAAATGCTGCCCACTGCCAGAACAATTGTCTCCTCAGTGTGTACATGTGACTGTGGATTAGCACTTAGTACTGTTGGATCATTTGATTATAGCCCTGCAGCCACTTGGATACAAAGTACACATTATACACAAAAATAAATAAAATCACAGTGTCACTATTACATTCCATTCCATTCCATTTTATTCCGCTTATCCGGGTCGCGGGGGCAACAGTCTCAGTAGGGAAATCCGGACTTCCCGGTCTTCGGCGACTTCTTCCAGTTCCACCGCGAGGACACCAAGGCGTTCCCAGGCCAGCTGTGAGACATAGTCCCTCCAGCGTGTCCTAGGTCTTCCCCGGGTCCTTCTCCCGGCTGGGCATGCCCGAAACACCTCACCAGGGAGATGCCAGGGAGGCATCCGGACTAGATGCCCGACCCACCTCAATTGGCTCCTCTCGATGTGAAGGCACAGCGGCTCTACTCTGAGCTCCTCCCGGATGGCCGAGCTCCTCACCCTATCTCTTAGGGTGAGTCCAGCCACCCTACGGAGGAAACTCATTTCCGCTGATTGTATCCGCGATCTTGTTCTTTTGGTCATGATCCATAACTCATGAACATAGGTGAGGGTTGGAACGTAGATCGATCTGTAAACAGAGAGCTTTGACTTCCAGCTCAGCTCTCTCTTCACCACAAATTGCATTACTGCTGATGCTGCAACGATCCGTCTGTCGACCTCACGCTCCAATCGTCCCTCACTCGTGAACAAGACCCCAACATACTTGAACTCCTCCACCTGAGGCAAGACCTCACTCCCAACCCGGAGGGTACAGTCCACCCATTTCCAACGCGTACGCACGATCCATAGTCAGGACCCTTTCGAGAAGGAAATAACCCTCTCGTTCACCAGGGATGTATCAAACACAGAGGCACCAAGCCGGGGGCTAAGAAGTCCACCCCAGCTCGCCGCCTCTCCCCAGCAGCAACTCCAGAGTAGAACAAGGTCCAGCGCTTCTCAAGGAAACTGTGGGTTGAGGTGAGTCCGACTATATCTAGTCGGAATGTCTAAGCCTCTTCCACAAGCTCGGGTTCCTTCCACAACAGAAAAGTGACATTCCATGTCCCAAGAACCAGATTTTACCGCCAAAGACCAGGTCGCCCAGACACCCGTCCTCAACCACTGCCCAAATCGCATGGCACCGGACCCTTATGCTTGCCCCTGCAGGTGGTGGGTCTGAGGGGGGGAGCTCCCGTGTTGTTTCTTCGGGCTGGGCCCAGCCAGGACCCACGGGTGAAGGCCCGGCCACCAGGCGCTCGCCTGCGAGCCCCTCTCCCAGGCCTGGCTCCAGGGCAAGGCCCCGGTGTCCCACGTCCGGGTGAGGTGCGTTACTCCTATTGATTTTAATCATAAGGGTCTTCTGAATCACTCTTAGCCACTATTCTTTATGTTTTGTTAAAAGTAGTGATGATATTATATATGGTAAAAACAAATCTACTGGCACAGTTGTCAAATCCAACTGAGTCATGTTTTTCCTCCAGGTGTGCACAGATAAGAGTTAAATCTAAATTTAAAAAATAATAGATATAAGGAGTTATAGACAATCAGTATTGGTATCAGTCTAGAAGAGAAAGAAGTTATCGGTGTCGGCATGACAAAACATTTGTGCATACCTAGTTTAAGGATTGCCTGTTTTTTTCAAGCCCCTTTTTTGATTTGTTCTACTGTGATTGTTTTAATTAGCTACGGTGTATTCCCTTTACCAAAAATAAAAACTGCAGGGAGCCACTCGTGTTGCACTGTATCTGGGAGGCACCAATGTTTTTAATAATACCAACCTAACATCTGTAATGCACACGTATGCAATTTGAATAATTCGGCGTACATAATTTGACCCTTGGAGACAGGTAAAAAAATATATTTCAAGCTGTTTACACAAAAGGTAAGCAGTTTTAACTTTTGCATTTACGTTGTATGTATGTGTGTGTGTGGGGGGGGGGAGGGGGGGGGGGAGGGACAGCCCGGGAAGAGAGGGGGNGGGGGGGGGCGCATAGCCATAGCCAGGCAAGAGCTGGGTAAGGTTACAACCTGTAAGCACTGCCAGCAGCCTTTTATCCAAGCTGCAGAACACAGCAACATAGTCACCACCACATGCAAGAGAACCTCACTGCCTAGACGACCTAGAATGTTATCAGCTGCAGGACAGGAGACTGCTTGGTAATTCTCATGATATCATTATATAATATTTTATTAAGGGACACAGAAATCAATTTCAGAAAGGCTGTATGTGCTTTTTTTAGTTCATGAAAAACACTGCGTTTTAGTCTGCCCCAGTTTTCGTAGGATTCGGTTTTCAAACAAATAATTTGTTTTGGTACAGCCTTTCCGTTATCTTATGACCAAACAGAACAAACAAAAATAGCCAATAGTCCAAACAAAGCCCTCACATTGGTGACTCTGTCTATTTCTTTCAAAGCTAGAACACTATATGCAGTTTCCAATCATGGAAGCTTTTAATAACCTTTATTATGTGTGCGTAGGTGGTTTATTTGTTCATAGAAAGCACACAAAACAATGAACAACTCTATATCTGCCTCCTTACCTGCTAATTTTAAGCATTGCATCCTGTGCTTTGAGTGTTAGATGATTCTGTTTTTATTTTTTATTTTTTTATTTTTGAAGAAGCGTGCAAAAAAATGCAGGTCCCACAACCTTGATAAAGAAGGTGAGAAACAATATTCAATTCAAGAAAGAACTCTTGGGAAAGTACGAAGATAAAGCCCATTACAATTGTATTGTATTGTAAAGGTTTCTTAGTAGACGCAGTTTGCAGAGGGAACGGTTTAAGACACATTACAGAAAGTGAGCCTTGCCAATGTGTGTAAAGATGACTGTACCACGCTGCAATAAAGTTCAAGTGAGCAAGACTACCGCTCCACCAGTCCACTCCTAAAGTTAAGTTTGTAACAGACTAGAGTGAAACAGCCTCTTCCGTCCCCTCCCCTCCTACCTCTACGCCATCACCATGCTCACCGACAAGAATTTTCAATAAAGTAACAGAAATGTTAACTAATCAATTTAATGTGTCATTCATATCTAGTTCTCTTTGTTTTCTATTTGTAAAACTACAATTATTCTCTAAAAAATGTGTTTGTGTCTAATTGGATTTGCACCATTTCTTATGAGAAAATGTGTATGTTACGGTTTTCGCTGCATTATATGTTAAAACCCGAGTGAGGTTTCACTGTACATAATTATATCTAACATATGTAAAAAATATTTTTTAAAAGTAGTAAAGACTTTACCCACAATATGAGTATGACATTTTTAAGTTTTTACATGAAAAAACTAACATGCATTTCGGCGTATTCAACCTGCATTTTAAAACAGAAAGAAATACCATAAGAAATCCGTTCCCCCTACAATATTTTATAAAAACTTCACAACCCTATTCTACAACTCAACAGCATATTGGCTTAATGCGTCACGGCCCACTTGCCTTTGACTTTGATGGCAAACTTCACACAGCATCTCAAGACCAGCATGGGACCAGCTGCAAATAGACTCCAGCATCTGTTAGCTGTGCAATTACATATAAAGTGATGACAACTAACAACTGAAAGTGCTAAATGCTGATTCCACCACTGGGTGCAAAAAACCCTGTGAGATTTATGTGCTGTATGCACGCAACATTCAATACAAGCAAGTCCAAACTGCAGGCAAAGACAGGCCTGCTGTCTGATCACGTTTAAGAGAAAATGTTTTTTAAGTTTGAGCTGAAACAGTCGTACAGAAGGTGTGATCATTGGGGGTGGAGGAAGTGTTGGAGAAACAATAACCTTAGTGTGAGGCAACCATGTAACAATCATCCAGAGGACAGTGCATGTAAGCATGCATATCAATCGGTGCTGTTGCAACACTTCATCTGCTGCCAAATATGAAGTCATGTTAATGTCTGAGGACGGGCCAAAAATCAAAAAGAAGCCACAGCTGAGCAATAGCAATGGACAGCGCAAGTTGCGGAGGGACAGCGAAGAAGAGCGGTAATCACAGACGCGACCCACAGCCATTTTGCCAAGAAGAGGACAAGCACTGCAAGCCAAGCAGAAGAAGTGCCTGAAGCGGGAAAGACGGCCATGTATTTGTGTACATGTAGGTAGGTGTGTGTGTGTGTGTGTGTGTGTGTGTGTGTGTGTGTGTGTTGAGTATCCCACACAGTGTTCTAGACAGCTTTGTGAGCAAGCAAACATGCAACACAAAGTCTGTGATATGACAGACATTAGTCTCTGAGCATCCAACCTTTACTGCATATTATTTAAGTTATTCAGATTGGATGGGAGGCTGAAAGAGGGCTCACTCTAATTGGATAGGAGGAGGAGAACGGTGTATAAGCCGAAGCAAAGCAGTCACTGACAAAACAAAAGGCTTCAAGTTGTCCTTTCTTCTCCACATCTATCATTCCATTTATCTCTCCACGCTCCACTGTTGCCCTCCTGTTATCACACATCCACTTGTTATTCACATCCTTTTGTCGCACACACAGAGCCAAGTGGAAAAACCAGAAGACACACAAACATGTCTGCCCACTTTCATCAGGAACCGAAAAACACCCACTTGACAGTACAGCGCCATGCACATAACAATCACAAAACATATTAGCACTGCTTAAAACCTATACGACAGTTTGGCGTGTTGTGAACTTGATAATTTTGTGACCAGATTGTGTGTTTTGTTTCCACTTCCAAATAATGGAATAATCTAAGCATAGCAGAGGCCATCTGTGGCTGACATCAGGAAATGGCTGCTCAGAGGCTGTCTGTGTGTCTGTTAGACTGGGGAGTTACACTGCAGGGCAAAGGCGAGATCTGGGGCTCAACTTCACTTGCATCTTCTAATATAGATGGGAAAAAAAACATTCATCAACATTTGTTGAAAGCCATTTTAGTTCATCTCTCGGGGGAGGTCGTTTAAATCCCCCCTTAACCGGATTGTGTCTGCAATTCAAAATGTACAATTATTTTGGAGAACAAACCGTTTTGTCCTGGCGAAGTCGGGCGTTTGTGTTTCTCACAGAACGTGACAGTAACATTACTTACACCTAGTGGCCAGTGAAGGATACTACGTATCATTCACTGTGTCTTTGAATGCATCTTCTTAATGCCTTATAGATGTATTTGTTAAATTAGCCATTTTTGTGCTTCAAAATGATTAAGGCAAACAATATGTAAAAAAAAATTGCTTCTATATGCATACACCCTATTTTTTAACTAATAGGTAATCTGTGCAACCACGAGACAGAAAGATTCGTTCATTAATATATTTTTGAAAACCCTAGATAGAGTACAGCCGCAAGATTCAACCCACAAAGTGGCAAGGGACAATTGCACTGTAGCCTGCATTGTGTGTACATGAGAGGTTAGCATGAAGAATAAACATTTCCATTATCATTATTATTTCTATGCTATAAAGTGAAATGCAACAATAACCCATCAGTGCTTGCAAAAACCATGCACATAAAAGGACTGTGAATTGCATAAAATACTGCTCAACTCCAGGACGGCTATAAAACATATATATTGTTTGTCAAACTGCCTATTACTGTTGTGTATAAAGGGAGTGAAGGCAGCGACTGAATAGCACATATTGCCATTCTTTCCTCCCCCTTGCTGTGCTTTTCCCATAACGCCGCACAAGGGTAGCCTCGTTACCACGCAGGCCTGATAGATGGCTGGTCTCGCCCTCCTGTGACTCTCTTTTAAACTTGGAAATAAAATTACCACACCACTGTTGCACCATTCTTGTGGAGCTTGCACGATTAGTCTTATAGCACCTCCATGCTGCCTTTCTGCTACAAATATCACAAAATGACTCATGTTGCAGTCAATAGAAATTCTTTGAGTGTAGTATGATGAAAGCAGTGGCTCCTCTACTCCAATACACATGCATCATTACACTGGAACAGGCCGTTGGTTTAAAAGAAAAGGATTTTCTGTCTAAATGGTATTGTGTAAAATATCAAGCCCAGTGCAGCATAGGTTAAGTTCACCAAGCTGCTACCATAACCTCCTTCGTACACAAGTTAGTGCAAATGAATACCAATTAATGAAGAGGGTTTAACTTATTATTGTTTCGTCCAATACAAAGCCATGCTTTGCATGGGAAAAGTTTACAGTGCCCTTGGTGATCCTCTGCAATACAAACAAGACAGGACTTTACTATCTTAACAGAATAAATCCTCCAGTAAAAGGGCACACCTGCTTTATGGCGCTTCATGCTCGAGGGGCTCACAATCAAAACCAGAGGCCTCCAACCAAAGTGATGTCCTCGTTATCCTGAACAGGCACATATAGTAGTGAGTATCGTAGTTGCTTTTGCTCACAGGCACCCTACACCAGTGCTTCTCCCTTTGCCTCACTCGACTGCTCGATAACGTCACATTTAAATCTCACTTCCCGAGCTCATAACAAGGAGAGGTTGTGTGTGAGTGTAAGAAATTGCCTTCCTCTGGCCTTCGGTATTGGAAGGAGAATTCCTATACACTGAACTGTTCCTTCAACGATCCCACTTCATACCCACTGTGGCTGAAGAAGATGTATTTATAGTGTCAAACCAGTTCTCATTCCTAGAATACATAAGGTCCACGACTTTCTTCTAGGCCAGGTTTTCCTGGCTGGGACGTCGTGAAGTGGGAGCGCTGTCTCTACAAGCCTCTTACATTTATATTTAAGATTTCCCACCCACTGTGACAGTCCTGTAGATATACACTCACAGTTTCTGCCTCTCGCTGCCTCAACCTACTGCCCTTCACTCCTGCTTTTTTTTCCCAGCAGCCCTCCCTCGCTCTTTCTTCATTTCCCACCTACAGCGGTGTTGGTCTTGGTGTGGAGTGTCACCTTGCGCTGCACTCAACTGCTTGTGGCAAGATGATGATTAATAGCAGAGGAAACCAGGGAGGTTGCGAGATGAGGTTGGTGGATGACTAGGTTTACAATCACTTGTGGCAAGTGTAAGAAAGCAGTGGACAGTAGCGTTCCCATCAGTCCACAAGCTCTGGGCTCTTTTGCCTCCCCGTTTTGAACTTATTACTCCCTTTTCCACACATTACAGACAGCACCTGAATTTTTAAGGTTGAAAATCAGGCTGCTATAAACAAATAAGCAGAAGTAAATGTCATACGCATGTGTGGATCTCAGTAGCATACAGTGGTGTGAAAAAGTGTTTGCCTCCTTCCTAATTTATTATTTTTTGCATGTCACATTTAAATGTTTCAGATCATCAAACTAATTTAAATATTAGTCCAAGACAACACAGCTAAACACAACAATTAAAAAAAAAAGTTTTTAAATGAAACTTTTTATTATCAATGGAGAACAAAATCCAAACCTAAATGGTTGTGTGAACAAGTGATTGTCCCCTAAACCTAATAATCGGTTGGGCCACCCTTAGCAGCAACAACTGCAATCAAGCATTTGCAATAACTTGCAATGAGTCTCTTACAGCACTATGGAGGAATTTTAGCCTGATCATCCTTGCAAAATTGTTGTAATTCAGCCACATTGGAGGGTTTTCCAGCATTTTTAAGGTCATGCCACACTTGGATTCAAGTCAGAATTTTGACTAGGCCCCTCCAAAGTCTTCATTTTGTTTTTCTTCAGCCATTCAGAGGTGGAGTTGCCGGTGTGTTTTGGATCATTGTCCAGCTGCAGAACTCAAGTTTGTTTCAGCTTGAGGTCATGAACAGATGGCCAGACAGTCTCCTTCAGGATTTTTTGGTACACAGCAGAATTCATGGTCCCACCAATTACAGCAAACTTTCCAGGTCCTGAAGTAGCAACACAGCCCCAGACCGTCAAACTACCACCACCATATTTTACTGTTGGTATGCTGTTCTTTTTTCTGAAACGCGGCGTTACTTTTACACCCGATGTAATGGGATACACACCTTACAAAAAGTACCAGCTTCTGTCTTGTCAGACAACAGAGTACTTTCCAAATTTGTTTTCTGGCAAAATTGAGTTGGGCCTTAATGTTCTTTTTGTTCAGCAATGGTTTTTGTCCTGCCACTTTGCCCTATAGGTCGTTTTTGTCCAATGTTTTTGTTATGGTACCTTAACTCAGGCTGGTGAGGCCTGAAGTTTATTGGATGTTGTTGTGGGGTTTTGGGTGACCTTTTGGGTGAGCCATCGCTGTGTTCTTGGGACAATTCTGGTTGGCCTGCCACTGCTGGGAAGGTTCAACATTGTTCGATAACTGTGGATAATGGCTTTCACTGTGGTTCGCTGGTGTCCTAAACCATTTGAAATGGCTTCAAAACCTTTGCCAAACTGATAGATCCCAATTCTTAGTTAGTTAGTAACTTAGTTATGTTTTAAGGGGGGGCACTCAGGGCCATGTAGGTTTGGATTGTTCCTCTTAATAATAAAAAGTTACATTTAAAAACTGCATGATGTGTTCAGTTGTGTTGTCATTGATTAATATTTAAATTGGTTTGATGATTAAAAACATTTAAGTGTGACAAACATGCAAAAAAATAAGAAACCAGAAAGGAGGCAAACACTTTTTCACATGACAGTGGCTGGGCATCCAATACTGATGTGGTAGTACCTGAACCTGCTGTGTGTTACGCAAGATAACAATTTCTCATATAAATGCATGTTTTTCCAACATAATCAGGAAGGATGGTGGTTTATATGAATAAAATCATACATACATGAATGTGTGGGCAAAAAGGGACATGCCCCTTTTAGTTCAATGAATAACCTGACTGACGATTTGCATACCAAAGAACATACTGTATGACTCGTGAGACCATGTTCAGAAACCGCACATGTTCCCTTATTGTAACAACCAGGAACACCTCTTCCTCCACACTGTAGGGGGGCATTTGTGCAAATCCACAAGCAGATGCGCATCAATAAAGACGAGTAATTCGAAACCACACTCGTTGCCGTATGCAGCAGAATCGCAAATAAAATGGCGAAAGTCACCGACAATTTGTCTCCCGTGTATTGGTATTACTCTAAAACTTGCCTTTAACTAAATTCAGATTCAATAGTATTTCATGGGGCCCAGAATTCCTGGCAGCGCTCGTTCATGATGCTTATACCCAGAATTCCTGATGGTTTTACCACCTTCACAAAGTTTTGTCCCGCCATGGTATGAAATTTTGCGTGCTTCGGCCTTCCAAAATATTTTATTTTCTACATTGAGAACTTTATCTTTGTAATTCAACATCTTCTAGGTCCCTTGCAAACACAGGCATCAATTAAGCTGGGGATGATGTGTGCTACAGCGTATCAACACTCAATTCGATCTAATACCCCATTTCAGAGAACTGGTCTACAGAAGAAATGGTTACTGAAGTAATTGTGCTGGCACACTGCGCCACTGTGCACTACCTCAAATTCAAACTGCACTTTAATGTCTTTTCATTGATGAACAATGTTTTTACATTTTAAATTATTAAAATAAATGGGGTTTCTTAAAAAAGTTATTTGAAAAGTTCAAAAAGTGACTGCAGTATTGTCATTGAATAGTGATGGAGGGTCCCACCGGCAAACCAGTTGAGAACCACTGAGGAGGCAAAATTTGTGCATGTGTCAAGCCGGCTTTAGGGGCCAAATTTGGCCAGGGATAGCCCTGGCAACAACATTTAAGAACACTTCCAAGAATGAGGTTATGTGACTCATAAATTCTCAGAAACACTTCCTGTTTTAACACACAGGATCTTTGTAGGGATAAGTGTTATACCCAGAGAGCCTTTATCTTTATGAGAGCTGCTAAGATTAAACACAGTGGATTAGAGGGGTAGACAGAAAGAAAGGTTTTGAAGTTTCTTCGAGTGAATTAGGTGTGATAATATGACAGGATGTTTTATTTAGGCGTACATTGATGGCTACCAGAAATAAATGCATTCAGACTTTAACACTGCATTCCGATTGTGTAATTCCAAACTTAAATGTAAATTTTACTGTCCTATTTGTCCTGTTATTAATTCCTTTTGTAAATCAGTGTTACTGTACTACCGTTACTGGTACAAACAAAATATGCAGCTGTTTCATGGCTAAATGAAATTGAGGGTTGAAATGAAGACATCGCCACATTAAAATGAAGTTCATCTTTGCAAAAAAGCTAACAGAATGCAGCATGAATCATCAATCACTTGTCGTGTGTTTGAACTACGACATTGGACCACAGTCCTTGCCAACTTGTAGTCGGCAAAACTGTGTAGCCATTGACCAGATGTCCATTGTGTATACATGCTGCACGAGCAAGGCGCACAAACAGATTGTCCCTTGGGGACCATCTGAGCGCATTCATATGTCAGGAAAATCACAGCTACATAATGTTGCTCTTTTGAACCATATCCCACTGAACATATTGACAGTGAAAGGCAACTGTACACCCACAAATTAAAGTTCAAAAATGTCATTATTGGTCAATCAGTTGCTGAAGAAAGTTTTCTGAATCCTCGAGGCAACTAGATGAAAGATATTGCTGCCGTAAAAGCCTCTCCTTTTTTAAAATATTATGACTTTTTTAACTTCTCCATGTTCTTTTGAATGTCAACCCACCAATGAAAACAGCTAGAACTGTCCTTCAGAACACATACTTGTGAAAGATGTGTGGTCTATAGCAAAATATAGACCCCACATACGTACACAAAGACCCACATATTTTTGGCCTCTCATCCACACACAAATGTCGGTTTTTGCCCTTGCTTTTTCAAAAACAATGCTTTTTGAAATGTGAAGATTTTCAAAAACTCAGAAACAGGTTCAGCTAAGACTGAACCTTTTGGTTTGTGTCAATGTGTTTGTGTCAACAATTGGTGACATTATCTTATATCTTTAAACGGTATATAACCTTTAACAACAGAATATGAACTTTTAGGATTTCAGGTGTTTTGTGCAGCCGGAGATGCGCATGTGTCCATCCATCCATTGTCTATGCCGCTTATCCTCATTTGGGTCGCGGGTATGCTGGAGCCTACCCCAGCTGACTTTGGGTTGGGGGCAGGGTACACCCTGGACTGGTTGCCAGTCAATCACACGGCAGACATACAACCATTCACACTCACATTCCTATCTATGGACAATATAGAGTTGCCGATTAACCTGACATGCATGTTTTTGGAATGTGGGTGATAAAAATACACAACAAATAATAACATAAAATACATATTTATATTAATAATAATAATGATTTACACTTGTTATGCGCTTTATCCTTTATATTTTAAGCCTCTCAAAGCGCTTACACTGAGGTTGTCATTCATTCACACCACACTTAGTGATGGTAAGCCACTATGTAGCCACAGATGCCCTGGGGCAGACTGACGGAAAGTGAGGCTGCCAGTGTGCGCTATCAAACCCTCCGACCACCACCGACACTCACACACACACCACTTTCATACTAGGCAATGTGGGTGAAGTGCCTTGCCTAAGAGAACAAGGAAAGTTTACTTCCTCCCACTATGGCACCTGGTGTTCCTTTGAGATCTCCTATCCAAGTACTGACCAGGCCCAGCCCTGCCCTGCTTATTATAGAGTATATATATATATATATACATATACATATTTGTCCATTGAACTGTACTATAAATGTATTTTCTCTATGATTGTGCTCACAGACCTTAAGTGAGGCCACTGTGAACGTGGCTTTTTGCTTAGTGCGAAAGCACCGCCTACCGTCACACTGAGTTGGCTTATGGTGCCTGCCAGTTTCTGTTTGTCAGCATGTCCCCAACAATATAATGTTGCATTTTTTATACATTTATTTTACACCACGACTTTCTACAGCCTGTGTAATGTATTTAATATAAGCGTGACATAAATATTGTTGAAAATTGGCCAATAAAATACATAGAAATGTCCTACGGGGGGGCCGCACGGTGGCTGAGTGGTTAGCACATTGGCCACACAGTCAGGAGATCTGGAAGACCAGGGTTCAAATCTCCGTTGGGCATCTCTGTGTGGAGTTTGCATGTTCTCCCCGTGCGTGTGTGGGTTTTCTCCGGTTTCCTCCCACATTCCAAAAACATGCATGTTAGGTTAATTGGCGACTCTAAATTGTCAATCAGTATGTTTGTCTATATGTGCCCTGCGATTGATTGGCGACCAGTCCAGGGTGTACCCCGCCTCTCGCCCAAAGCCAGCTGGGATAGGCTCCAGCATCCCCGTGACCCTAATGAGGATAAGCGGTACAGAAAATGAATGAATGAATAATATAATACATAATTATTATAAACAAGTCAAAAATATAAGATAAGAACACAACATTATTTTAAAAAGTCAAAAATATAATAAATAAAGAAGACAACATTTTCCAGTATATATAAAAATGGGTCTAAGAAGTATTTGAAAATATTTTTAAAACATTGTTTAACCAAAGTGAATTATTCTCCTGTGTTTTGGTTATCCTCCTAATGAGAAACCTAAAAAAGAAAGGAGTCAGTGCTTCACCAGCCATGAACCTCACTGCACGTCACTGATGAACACCTGATAATGACCTGATAATGAGCAACCGAGTAAGCTGTGGTTTCTCCTTCAGACTTCTGAAACTACCGGCAACTGGCATGGATGGTGATTTTTATTTTATACTTATATTTACTATATACTACTTATGTTACTTATATTTTATACTTATATTTAGACTTTATATGGCCACAGCCTGAGGAAAACTCATACTAAACTGCCGGCAGTGTGTTTTATCCAATGGCTAAAATGAATCTCTTTCAAGTGCACAAGATTTTCATTGTATTGAAACAAAGCAGATCACTCTACTTGCCAGTGGGGTGGCATCCTTAAAAAAACTTATACAGCTTCTGAACACACGTTCTTGGCCCTGAAGGACTAAAGACCTTGCATCTTTGATGATCTCACCTGTCAAGGCATTATAATGGATTATCTTTCTTACATTTACACATAACCCACACTGCTGGCGTGTTCATCTATGTTGAACCCAACCTACTCATAGCTGGTTGGTCTCTGCTGCTCTACTATATATTAATATAACATACAATAAATTGTGGTGAGGGTCATTTTGGTTTTAATGTGTGCACCGTCAGAATCTACATCTGGCCTTGTTCCATGCATCTGGCTGTGATATGGCATTCCAATGCAGTAATGAATCAAATTAAGTGAAATGTCAGCTTGGCGAACCGAGCCCTCCTTCTCTCAGCATGAAAGGGATGGCATCACAGCTCCAATTTCCCTGCACTTGCTGACGCATTTTTGCATTTCATCAAAAATGAAATATATACGAATATATAAGGAATGAAAAATAAGATCACTTTTTATTCATTCTACAATGGAATTCCGTTTGGTTTGATGTAAATACCGCAAATAAAAGCATATATTTAAATTAAAGCCCATTTGCATTATCGTCTGCTTTGCTAAAGTCCTGTCTATCCAAATCTATAATCATTATTAATATTACACTCGACATTGGGTGCAAAATGAGAATTTTACCTCTCTTCTTTGGTATGCGGGATGCTATGATTACAATTAATTCATTTAAAAATCAATACCTCAGAGTCTCTGAAAGTGGGACTCTAACAAGAAACATTAAAAAGTTAAAGCTTTTTTTTACAAAAGTGTGTTTTTTCGGATTGTCACAATTAAAATCAACAGAATCAATCATACTTAGTGGTACAATGGAGAGTTTTTCAATCTTCCTTGCAAAAGACTCCTGATTTACAGCATAGTGAGATTGGCAGGAAAAGAAAGTGTGATTATCTGTGGCCCTCCACTACAGTTTAATCCATACTTTACAATATTGTTAGCCAGAACCAGGAGAGCATAAATCTACCGCATGACACAATCTATGGAAGCACTTAGCAGAAACATGGATAGGTGGGAACAAAGGATATTACTGTGGAAATCTGTCCCTTTCTAAAACAAGCAAAATATGTCAAAATGTATTTGTCTGAAGTAATACAAATCCAGTGGCTGTTATTGCAGGTTATCTTTATCATGAATAATCTTGTAACAGGCACAATGATTCCTAATGAAAATCCCTAATAAAAACTTAACCTTTAACCCACAGCAAGCTAAAACTCAATTCCTATTTAGAATGTTGTAAACAGGTTTTTGATGATCTATGAAAATATTGCTTATATAAATGAGGAATCCTACTTCGCAGACTCGGGTCTAAAACCAATTAACTGCAACAAACAAGTGATTATTGTATTAGTTTTTTGTTTTAAAAACACATTAACAAAAACCGAAGTCCACTGTAATGCAAAACAAGGCGCTCTAATCATCTGAGTTTCTTTTTTTTGAATAACAGACAATGAATAGTAGTCAGCACTATATGACTTTACCTACTCGCCTGTTGGACCATCAAGTCCAGTTCCATTTAGAGATGTCCCGATACACATTTTTGGCTTCCAATCCGATACCAATCTTTTTTTTATATATAATAAGCTTTGTTACAAACATGAATTTGTGGAATTGAATATGGTTATGAAAATAGCCCTTCAAAGCATACAGATAATGCCACCAAATTATTTTTGGTTCCTACACCAATAAAAGATCATCCCAAGATAAAATTGGGAACAAAATGGGCATGTAAAATACTTTTAGGGTAGAACTAATCATTTGACAGTGTGATTTAAAATATGCCTTTTTTTTTTTTATACAAACTCTCTTCCAGGCAATAGGGATTTTTTGACAGGTAGAGCTCCCTGCACCATGACACAGCAGTCCGGGCACAGTGAGGGGGAGCTACCACTGTAGCTACAGAGCCAAAGATCCAACGTAAAACTAACTTCACCACGGTACACCGCAGACATGTCTGCATGGTGGTGTTGCATTTTTTTTCTTCCTCAGGGTGACAGGAATCAAGTGGTAACCAGCTTTCAGGTGCATTGTCGCACCTACCATGATGGAGTGTGGCCCAGAGTTAGAAACGTTATACGGCAACCGGATTCGACAGATCTCATGGCAGAAGCAAATTCTATCCAATCTTCAAATTACAGCAGAACGGCATCACAAAGATCAGCTCGAGACATCCCTAGTTTCATTAACAAAGACAAGTTGTTGAATTTTCCAAAATGCTGCCCTGAGAGAGAGGCCCTATTTGCATCACCGGTCACAAACCGAAAGGTGTATCCAATGTCTTGGGGGCAATGGGCGAAGATGAATAAGTGAAGCAGCATAAGACAGCCTCTATATATAGCGGGTAATCTGTCATTTCATTTTTGTCATCTCCCTTCCCCTCATTTTTGCTCAGAGCGATGAGGGATTGATGTTGAGAAGATCAGAGGAAGTAAGGAGAGGATCTTAAAGGCATGATGAGAGGAGAATAATGTGTGTGTGTGTGTGTAACTACTGCTTCGCTGAGGTCCAGGTCTGCTGGCTGAAGTCCAGGTAGAATAATTGTGGTTCCCACAACTCAAAGAACAAAGTAGGGGTCTAAAAACAGAGAGCACCCTCAATGCAAAATGTGGGTTCAATGCCATCCTACATAGGAAAAAATGTATTTTTTCTTCGCTGCCTCAGGTCCCATATTTCACAAATGGATATTGTCTCATCATTTACACACCCATGCCTTGCATCAACGCACACACGAGGTCCTTTTGATAACATTCCTGTGGTCACTTCAAAGTAGAGACGGAACTGTGAGGAGATAAAAAGATGGGATGAATCTTCTTTCTCTCAATCCAAAAAGCCAAGCCTACAGGCACGCACTAATACTACAGGATCATTAGAATAACTCAACCACTCACGGCTGGTCGACAGCAAGCCAGCTTGCTCCATCTAGAAACCCTTTCCCTGAATAATTCACAGAGGTGTAAATAAAATATATCCAGTGGCCTTCACCTCAAAAAAATTAGAAACAAGATAGCTGCCACACTGAGTAATGAGTTCTTCTTGAGTGAGCAAAAGAGTTTATGTGACACGCAAGCAGATGCAAAACATAAAAAAGGACCTCATCTCAAATGTCAATTATTCACAAAGACACTAAAGACATACCTGTACGTGTTGGTGTTTGATCTGAAACCATTTTTTTTCCAATGCATCTGCCATTATTAATAATAGGCCTGTGAAGATATTCGAGAAATTGATCATTTTGCCAGCTGGGATAAATTGACATGTGCATGCGCGTTTGTTGGCGCTAGCGAGTGCTGCAAGTCAGTGTCGTGATGAGTAACGAGCAAGAAAGCGCAAATGGGTCATTCTCCTGAAAGGGCTACAGCGAATGAGAATATTCACAGGCGTACTAGCAACCGCGCAGTAGCTTTCAAAGGTCACAACGCACAGGCTACACTGATTGGAAGCCATAGGCATGTGAAAATAAACAGAAAACATTTTGAATACACAGAGGAACAAGTGTGGAATACTTTCCTTGTGCCTGACACCCTCCGATGTTAATTTCAGCCCGTTTGAGTGACCTCATTTTGTGACATGAACACGTTTTTGACAAAGACAATGAAATAAATAACACAAAACGTGGAACTTGCCTTTCAACTGCCATGATTCCCGACGTATAACACCGCATTGTGCACCAAACACAAGAGACACTTTTCATTTTCGTTAGTGTTTTTGTCTCTTTTGTTTACTTTATTATGTTGTTTGTTCATTTAATTAAAGACTCTTAACAGCATAATTACAATATTAAATACTCTTCAGAAATGTAAGGTTATTGCTTCTGATATGGTGTACTTGCATGATTATGTCATAGATTACCCTTACATTCATGAAAAAAATGGTCTGGAAATAATGTTGACAATATTACTGGCAATAACTGGTAGGACGATTATCGTCCAGCTAAATGTGTCATCATGACATGCCTAATTAATTATAATGGTACTCTGAAACTCGGACTCCAAACAGCAGTGATTGAACTTTTGTGAAAAGTACCACACACTAAACATGCACAAACTCCACGAAACATAGTAACCCATTGACTGAAGCTTGGCAGGGGACTTACTATCCTTTAATTCTCCCAGAACAACAGAGTGCACATTTACTGTTTCTTTCCAGCAGCGAAAAGTGTGATATTTTCTGAATAATGCATTAGAACAACAGGATGGCCTGGATCATTTTAAAAACAAATAGCTCTGTGGTCAATGAAGCTGCACACTGTGTACTGTATTTGTTAAAAACATCCAACTTCTACTGCTGTAAGAAGACTTGGGTGTGTCTGCAGGATTTTAGGTTTATTAGTGCAGAAGGTCTGACATAACTAATGTTGGATGAGTCGGCCTGGCTCAAAATTGACAATATGTTTTTAATTATCCCAAAGGTAGTGTTGGGGTTCAAGATATTCCACACAAAGCATCAATACTCTATACAGCATGGCCCAGGCGGTAGAGTGGTCGTCTTCCAACCTTAAGGTTGCTGGTTCGAACTTCTGTCCTCCCATGACCATTTTGACAGATACAAAAGCCCCAGTTGCTCCTGATGTTGCGTCACTAGTAGGTACATGTGGTAACAGCGAGTATGTTGAAGGTAAAAAACGCTATACAAGTGAAAGTTAATTTACCATTTACCATTAAGCAGTGTGTCCCAAGACTTGTGACCAGAAGCAGTGGAAGGCAGTTTTGGAAAGACAATAAATCACAATCCAGTCAGGTAGTAGATAACTTGTCACACTAGTGTTACAGTGTTAACACGCTCTGTTGAGCAGTCGCCCCTCACAATAGAGATAGAGTACAAATCAATATTCTCTTGGCTGGATCCTCATTAGGCTGCCTGTGATCATGACAATCACTCCGACATGGCTATAGATTATGTTACTCAACAAGCTCAAGGGTGTTGCATCTGGTATACAAATACAATTTTTATTCCAAAAAGGCCAGTAAATGGACATTGTAAAATTTAGGCAATTTATTATTCTAGGGATCATTACATTGACAGGGGGTACCAAAAATGTGACATAGCGAGAAAAATTTCAAGTTATTTTGAGTTATTTTCTAAGCAATTTGCATATTAAAATAAAGTATGACTTGTTTTGCTTCAGGTTAAGAAAAAAATCTTGCAAGAAAATATCACAGTTTGTTATATTACAGGGCAGCAGAGCACTGTTTACTGAAATCTCAATTATGACATTTACATTAAAAAAATGCGTGCATCATGCCCCTTGAAGTGACAACATCCTCTCTGATACCCCTTTAAGGAGAATCACCACTAAATGTTGAAGTTAGTAGAGCACAAACTAGTTAAAGTGTATCTTGTAATTAAGAAATAATGTTACAGTCCATGTATTTAACAGTTATCTGTTCTTTATTAGTGAGCACAACTAGGAAAAGATTATACAATACTCAGTGGGCTTCTAAACTACTGTATGTGGGTGGAGGAGGCATTCATGGGCTAAGGAATACTTAAAATTTTGGTGACATTCAGAATTCTGAGTGATCATTTACAGTTTTCCTACATATGCCTAGAAATGATGCAGGGATCTTCATACACAAAATACAAAAATAGAAATCCAATACTTTTTATTTCTTTATTTTCTATTTCTCTCAAATATTGTTCATAAATCGGTCTAAATCTGCACAGATGTGCCTTCGGCTGGCCACAATAAAAGGCCATCCCAAAATGTGCCTCCTTATCACACAGCAACATGCCACAGATGCTAGTGTAAAAGAAGCGTGCAACAGACATGCTGACTGCAAGAATGTCCAACAGAGCGGTTGCCGTGAATTCAATATTCTTCTTCTTCTTCTCCTAACTCACCAAAGGTATTTCAGGGAATTTGGCAGTAAATCAAAACGGCCTTACAAACACAACCTCGATGCAGAGTGACACCATCTGCAGCAAGAACATGTTGTAGGTCTTTGGAGCTGGTGTGTGGGTTGAGTTTGACTGTTCTCACCATTATTTGTCTCTGCTTGTCTGAGATTTTCCTTGGCCTGCCACTCTTGGTCTTAACCAGAACTGTGATTGTGGCCTTTCATTACCTCACTATCTTCCTCACAGTGGAAATTGACAGCTGGAATTTCTGAGCTAGCTTTTTGTATCTTTCCCTCAAACCATAATGTTAGACTGTCTTTGTTTTCAGGTCATTTGACAGTTGTTTTGAGGCTTTCGTGTTGCCACACTTCGGAGAAGATGCAAAGAGGAGAGAAACTTTTCTCATGACTGGCATGACCTATGTACACAGGTCAAGGGTCAATAAGCTTACCAAACAAATTTTGTGTTCCAATAATTACTGCTAAATGTTTTCAAATCAATACAACAATCAGCGTGCCCAAATTTATGCACCTGCCTAATTTAGTTTAAATAATTATTTCACACTTTCTGTAATTCCTAATCTGCTATATGATATATTTAACTGAAATTGCTGACCCAAACAACTAATGATTTATAAAGGGAAATCTTGAAACTTTTCAGGGGTGCTCAAACATTTGTATACCACTGCATTTGTATTGTTGAGCTCCTTTTACTCCAAAACTCCATTAATTAGGAGACACCTGTTCCCTTTTATTTCTATTTGTTAGTGTGTCCAATTTGCATTTGATGCTTGTCTGGCTCACATTATACACACACCTTAGATTACGCAAAAGAAACAAAACCCAATAAATGTAACTATACAACAACAACAAAATAATCCCAATTCTACAACTGATCATAAATGCAAAAACAACATGACTGCTCACACAGTGTGATGCAAGTCCATAAGTAATTTCCTCGTACCGTTAGAATGAAGTCACACTCTAGCTTGTAGATTTTCTCTGATGGAAGGTGTGAGGATGATCAATAAGAGTATTGGAATTGATAATGAGAGCTGTGCTCCTTGTCTTCTCTTCCTGAGGCTGGCAACTTCCTACCTTACACAAACAGAGGGAACGTAGTCCTTCACTGGCTGAGGGGCAATTGAGATATTTTGGGGACATCACATAATATCTCTGCAAACATTCCATAACAATGTATATTCACTATACTAATAAAAAACTGCATCTTTATATGAGTGTACTATTACATTAATAAGTGTAATGTTACAATATACAGTATTCGTTCTACACTGTTATAATTCATATTATTTCCTTATTGCTGAGTCCTGTCTTTTTACTCCCGCCTTAAGTATGCCTTTACAAGATTATGCTTTCTATGGAGGCAGTATGTTCAATTCAAAACTTTTGTGTAATCGAATGAAAATCGAATGCTTGTTACTTTGACACAGTCATTTTAAAACTATGTTTTGGTTAGTGTTTCATTATATTTATTTAAATTATGTTTCACGTTACTTGTTATTGGTTATTATTTGATGAGAAACATGAACAAGGTTGAGCAGCAAGCTAAAAATGCAGGTGATACTGGGGGTCAAATGAGCGGGGCCACTACTAATGACATGCAACTGGCAGGAATACAGAGACACACTTGCACAAGAGAATCAGTTTACAAAATTTAAAAAAAACCTAAAAAAATAACCCAACAATTAAATAATTTCATAATAGAACAAGTTGAATGGCAAAACGTACAGTTTCAGATTTATTGAATGAAAAGTTTTTCCATGTATTGAAAGAAAAATTGAGTATATACATAGAGAATTAAATACCGCTCTGGAGAACTCTTCAGAGACCACCTAAAATTTTGACTTGTGGAGAGAATGAAAGCTTTGATTAAAAATTAGGGTTATCCCGCCAAATATTGTTTTCTTGAACATTCCTCTTGGGTTGTTTACAAATAAAAACTATATGAAAAAAATGTATAATCTTTATTGATGTGTTTTCACAATACTTTATAGAATCGTTTATATTTATAGAATGAAAAAATACTTACTGCTTCTCAAATACAGTAGTGTTCTTTTGGACCCAAAAAGAAAAATTTTACTCTCATCAGTCAACAAAATGTTCCTCCGTTTCTCTTTAGACCAGTTGATGTGTTCTGTGGCAAATTGTAATCTCTTCTGCACATGCCTCTTTTTAACAGAGGGACTTGGAGGGATTCTTGTAAATAGATCAGCTTCACTCAGACGTCTTCTAACTGTTACAGTACTTACAGGTAACTCCAGACTGTCTTTGATCACCCTGGAGCTGATCATTGGCTGAGCCTTTGCCATTCTGGTTTTTCTTCAATCCATTTTGATAGTTGTCTTCTGAGAAGCAGGGAGTACTTTCAATGTCAGTGTAAACCTGCCAATATGTCCAAATTTGTTATACTCAACATGCCATTTGACTCTTGCATGCACTTCACAGCACCCCATTTTCTTGCATTTTCGTAGTTTCAGTTTCAAGTTCAGTTTTTACAGTACTGATAAATACATAGATATTATCAATTGTCAATAGTATTTCTAATGGGGAGGTGCGACAACATTTCTGGGCCCTAAGGGGGAGAACCACCGGGTTAAGTTCATGTTGGACGTTGGATAGTCATCTCATTTGCTGTTAATTTCACTTTGGCAGTTGGATGTTCAGCTCCGGAGCAACAGCGGTCACTATGCCCAAAGTGCTGTCTCATTGTGCTCGGTGATCGCACAAACCGCTCATTCACAGCAGCATGTCCTCATAAACACTAACCAGCCCTGTCCTGAACTTAAAACATGAAATTCAAATGTATTGCTTTTTATATGATGTACTCACATTATTATGCCATATAATTAATTTTAAAAATGGCTGTCAATAATATTGATTGTTGACAATAATTTCTAGGACAATTATCATTCAGCAAAATCTGTTATTGTGGCAGATCAAATTCAATAGTTTTTCTCATTAGCGTTATCAAAGCATTGACAACTGTCTTTGTCCCGATGCTGGGTTATTTAGCAGTTGTGCTAAAAAACAAAACAAAAAATAAATTTACTGATGCAATCCATAGATGGACAATTTAGCCCACCGTAGTGATGCAGCCTGGCTAACTTTTCTAATAGGACGTTAGCCTCTGCACACATTGCTTATTTGGTTTACAGGTAGACATGTGTACGGGGATATTCTGTGCGTGAGAAAGTCTCTTTGCTGGGTATGACTGAAGGTGGCTATTTGTGCAGTGTATTGTTCAGGATCGGCTGTAGTACTTTGTTTTAGTACTTTTATGTATGGAGGAGCTGCTTGGGAAGGTGCGAGCATGCCCCGTACCATTCCCCTCGTGCTGCATAAATACGGGCGCCACCACACTACGCTCATAATAGCAGGCTCAGGAACTGTGTGTAAAGCAGAGGTTGGAAGGTCAAAAAGGAAATGAGAGAGAGTGAAATTAAAAGCTGGTTGACCAACGGCTGACATGTTATTCCTTCCGGTGGACCTTTTACATGCTTTACACTCCTGACAGAATGATATAACACCAAAGTCCAACATACAGTGATGTGAAAAACTATTTGTCCCCTTCCTGACTTTTTATTCTTTTGCATGTTTGTCACACTTAAATGTTTCTGCTCATAAAAAATAGTTAACTATTAGTCAAAGATAACATAATTAAACACAAAATGCAGTTTTTAAATTAAGGTTTACGTTATTAAGGGAGGAAAAAAAATCCAAATCTACATGGCTCTGTGTGAAAAAGTGATTGCCCCCCTTGTTAAAAAACTGGTTTATCACACCTGAGTTCAATTTCTGTAGCCACCCCCAGGCCTGATTACCACAGTGAGAACCATTATCCACAAATGGCAAAAACATGGAACAGTGGTGAACCTTCCCAGGAGTGGCCGGCCGCCCAAAATTACCCCAAGAGCGCAGAGACAACTCATCCAAGAGGTCACAAAAGATCCCAGGGCAACATCTAAAAAACTGCAGGCCTCATTTACCTCAATTAAGGTCAGTGTTCACGACTCCACCATAAGAAAGAGACTGGGCAAAAACGGCCTGCATGGCAGAGTTCCAAGACGCAAACCACTAATAAGCAAAAAGAACATTAGGCTCGTCTTAATTTTGCAAAAAAAACGCAAACGTTGGATTGCAGTTATTGCTGCTAAGGGTGGCCCAACCAGTTATTACGTGCAGGGGCAATTACTTTTTCACACAGGGCTATGTGGGTATGTGTATCTTCTTAATGTCTTATATTTGTATTTTACTTCATTTGTATGCTTGTCAATGCCTAATTTCGACAGAAATATGCATACTCTAAAAAGATAATAGGCTGTATTCAACCACGAAACAGCATGATGTATTAATGAAAATATTTTTGAAAAGCCATAATAAGAGTGAAGCTGAGAAATTTTATGTATGATCCTGTATTTCATATTAGAACGCTTACATTTAGAGAACTGCTGCATGATACATGACTGTTCACACAGGGCAGTGACATGGAACTATGATAGATAAAAAATACAAATATTTGTATTATAATTAAAGTAATAAACAATAATATAGCACATTGGCCTCAGCTGGGATAGGCTCCTGCGTACCTGCGACCCTAATGACGATAAGCGGTATAGAAAATGAATGAATGAAATATTAAATGTCACTTCAACTCTGTAATGTAAATCAAGTGTAATCAAATTTAGTAAAAGCGCTGCCTAAAAAAGATAAAGATAAAAATGCACAGTTTTGACTGGCACTAAAAAAAATGTCCAGGCAATGCGTGTGCAATCTCAGTCATCGTACACTGAACATGACTTTTCCTTTGCGGTCTAATTGTTTAAATGTTTTCACGAGCTTCCATTTTTCATGCCTGTCTTTTAAAACTATTCTCGTCAACTATAAGAACCATCTTTTTCTCTCCTTCTACTGCTCTCTTTCCCTCCGAAATTCCCCACCCATCCATTGCCGTCAGATCATAGTATGTGAACTCTCATTACAGGGGTGGTAATAGACTCTTGAGCGCCAAGATCCTCTTTATTATCCATCGACTGCGGACTGCATTTCTAAGCTGATTAGCCCGAGCCGTCTATTCAGCATTTCAATTATGAACGAACGAACAAATTTCAACTAGTCGAGCACGCTAA
The DNA here is from genome assembly GCA_024372805.1 of Oostethus manadensis. Taxonomy (NCBI): domain Eukaryota; kingdom Metazoa; phylum Chordata; class Actinopteri; order Syngnathiformes; family Syngnathidae; genus Oostethus; species Oostethus manadensis. The sequence goes on from QODF01000180.1 coordinate 481,642, forward strand.
ATGCCTTGTAATACATTACTGACATTCTTTGAGCACGTCAGAATGTTCAAATACGTTAATCTCTGAAAACCACTGCAGGAGCAGCAGCAAGGATGTAGGATCTGCAGAATAAGGACATCACGGCAAACTGAGGCTCTTAGGGAAGTGGCAAAAGTAGCTATTAACACCAATTGACTCCAGTTTAGAGCAGCAGAGACACGCAGTTTTCGTATAAATGGAACAGCTGGTAGTCATGGGAAGAAATGAGGCAGATGACTGGGCGAAGAAGGTTGAACTCACTGCTGCATGTGTGTGACCGTGTGTGTGCATGCTGTCTGGCTTTTGTGACGTCATTAGCATCCAAAATATGATGACTTCAGAGTATTATGAGTATCTGTTTAAAGCCTCCAGTATTATCAAATGCCCACTCAACACAGGAGTCCCCGCCTTTCCTCAGTCTGTTTCTGTCGGATCCCGTCACACTCACTAATCCATTCGGTCATTGTTAATCCAGCTACGTGCTGAACATGGGTGACAACCATGTCATGGAGGTGATGATGTCAGAGCAGTCCGTATTTTGGTGGCTATTACGCTGTGCAGTGCAGCAGGCGTCTCTCACGTGCATGTGAGAAACTTTTGTCATGCACCACAGTCACCATAGCAGAAAAAGAAAATTAATAAAAGTCAACTGGGGACTTTACACAAAAACATTTTTTTGTCATCTTTCAAATGAGAGCACCTTTTGTATTTTTCTGTTGCTGTAGTTACACAGATGCAGTTTGCTTCAGGGGAATACTAGGAATCATTGTTTACGGAGTACAACTTAATCTCACATCGTGACATCCAATTTTTGGCAGCAGTTTTTGCTGCAGAGGTTGTTAAATTTGTGTAAGTAACTTTATCGTTTATGTTACTTTAAGTTTAGCACACTTACTAAAGAAAAAAAACACTTTTTTTGTGAATTATACCCATCATCCACAGTCCTTATGTAAAACCTGAACACACATTTCTTTCCCCTTTGTGTTCTAAAGACAGAAAACGAGTTAGTGTGTGGGAGCTAGGTACAGTACGCACACCATGGCACCCACCTATTTCGACCATAAAGCCCTTTAAAAACAACTCTAACAATATTGTATCATTTTATATACATGCTGTAATCGTGCATTAACAGTAGTATATCCATGACTTGTAATACTTATAGTATTTTGCATTATTTTGATCATTTTAAACATTCTTCTTTCCAATTTTCGCACCCGTTTCACATAACATGCAGGATTTAACTAAGTAAATAGGTATGAGGTTGCTGAAATCAGGTCAGGTCTAGGTTCAGCAACACTATGTGCTCAAAGAATGAGGTCTGCTGACTACCTGAATACAGTATACGGAATGAGCAGGTTATTCCATGAATGGATTTTTTTTTCCCTAATGGCACGGGCATATTCCAAGAAGACAATGCCAAATTTCATCGGGCTCAAATTGTGAAAGAGTGGTTCAGGGAGCATGAGACATCATTTTTACACATGGAGTCCAGACCTTAACCCCATTGAGAATTTTTGGGATGTGCTGGAGAAGGCTTAGCGCAGCGGTCAGACTCTACCATCATCAATGCAAGATCTTACTGAAAAATGAATGCAACACTGGATGGAATTAAATCTTGTGACATTGCAGAAGCTTATCGAAACAATGTATAATGAAAAAGGTCACTTACAATGTGCACTCTCATTGGGATACAGACTGACGGGATGGCTGTGTCTTTCAGCACAAGACTCCCTGTTGAGCTGGTAAATTAAGCATAGTCCTCAGGTAAAAACTGCTGACAGCAAATAAGCATCATGCTGAGTCTTTGTAGCGACGCCGCCGGGTCTAAATTGAGAGCAAGTAGTATCCACTGCGTCAGTCTGCCCCGTTGTTTAGTTGGTAGCGTTTGGATTAGGGATGTAAATCTTTTTGTGATAGACAATTCAATTTGAATCTAGATGCATCGTAACCTGTGTAATTGAAAAAAACGATATATTTTTAAACACAGAACGGTTTGACCAGACAAAGAGTGGCTTAATTGACCCCAATGATGCACAATAACAATGGACTTAGTTTTCCCTCACCCGGACGCGGGTCACCGGGGACCCCTCTGGAGCTAGGCCCGGAGGCGGGGCACGATGGCGAGCGTCTCGTGGCCGGGCCTGCACCCATGGGGCCCGGGCGGGCACAGCCCGAAAAGGTAACGTGGGTCTCCACTTCCATGAGCTCGCCAATAGTGGGAGGGGCCAAAGTAGTTTCCCTACGCCTTCGGGTGGGGGGACGGGTCCTGACTGTTGTTTGTGCTTATGCACCAAACAGCAGTTCAGAATACCCGCCCTTTTTGGAGTCCTTAGAAGAAGTACTAGACAGTGCTCCCTAGGGGGATTCCCTTGTTCTGCTGGGTGACTTCAACGCTCATGTTGGCAACAAGAGTGAGACCTGGAGAGGAGTGATTGGGAGGAACGGCCCCCTTGATCTTAACCCGAGCGGTGTCTTGTTATTGGACTTCTGTGCTCGTCACGGATTGTCTATAACAAGCACCATGCACCATGTTCAAGCATAAGGGTGTCCACATGTACACTTGGCACAAGGACACCCTGGGCCGCAGTTCGATGATTGACTTTGTGGTTGTGTCGTCAGACTTGCGGCCACATGTTTTGAACACTTGGGTGAAGAGAGGGGCGGAGCTGTCAACCGATCACCACCTGGTGGTAAGTTGGTTCCGATGGTGGGGGAGGATGCCGGTCAGACCTGGCAGACTCAAACGCATTGTGAGGTTCTGCTGGGAACGTCTGGGAGAGTCCCCTGTCAGAAGGAGTTTCAACTCCCACCTACGGGAGAGGTTTGACCATGTTCCGAGGGAGGCAGTGGACATTGAATCCGAGTGGGCGATGTTTAGTGCCTCCATTGTCAGTGCGGCTGATCGAAGCTGTGGCCGTAAGGTGGTCGTCGCCTGTCGTGGCTGTAATCCCAGAACTCGTTGGTGGACATCAGTGGTGAGGGATGCCGTCCAGCTGAAGAAAGAGTCCTATCAGGCCGTCTTGGCCCATGGGACACTCGAGGCAGCTGACAGGTACTGGAAGGCCAAGCGGTCTGCAGCTCTGGGGGTCGCTGAGGCAAAAACCCGGACATGGGAGGAGTTCGGAGAGGCCATGGAAAATAACTTCCGGATGGCTTCAAAGAGATTCTGGACCACCATCTCCAGCGGGGGAAGCAGGGCACAGTCAACACCCCGCAATGGTGGAGACGGGTGTGCTGCTGAGCTCGACTCGAGATGTTGTGGACCGGTGGAGGGAATACTTTGAAGAGCTCCTCAATCCCACCGACACGCCTTCCAACATGGAAGCAGTGCCCGGGGACTCTGAGTCGGGTTCGCCTATTTCTGGGGCTAAGGTCACCGAGGTGGTCAAAAAGCTCCTTGTTGGCAAGGCCCCGGGGGCGGATGACATCCGCCCGGAGTTCCTTAAGGCCCTGGATGCTGTGGGCGTGTCTTAGTTGACACGACTCTGCAGCATTGCGTGGACATCGGGGTCGGTGCCCCTAGACTGGAACCCTGGGGTGGTGGTCCCGCTTTTCAAGAAGGGGGACCGGAGGGTGTGTTCTAACTATCATGGGATCACACTCCTCAGCCTTCCCGGTAAGGTCTATTCAGGGGTTCTAGAGAGGAGGATCCACCGGATAGTCGAATCTCGGATTCAGGAGGAGCAGTGTGGTTTTCGTCCTGGTTGTGGAACTGTGGACCAACTCTTTACTCTCGGCAGGGTCTTTGAGGGTGCATGGGAGTTTTCCCAACCAGTCTACATGTGTTTTGTAGACTTGGAGAAGGCATTCGACCGTGTTTCTCGGGGAATACTGTCGGGAGTGCTTCGGAAATATGTGGTATAGGACCACCTAATCCAGGAGGTTCGTTCCCTGTATGACCGGTGTCAGAGTTTGGTTTGCATTGCCGGCAATAAGTCGGACTGGTTTCCAGTGAGGGTTGGACTCCGCCAGAGCTGCCCTTTGTCACCGATTCTGTTCACTACTTTCATGGACAGAATTTCTAGGTGCAGCCAGGCGTTGATGGGGTTTCAGTTTGGTGGCCACAGGATTCGATCTCTGCTTTTTGCAGATAATGTGGTCCTGTTGGCTTCATCGAGCAGTGACCTTCAACTCTCACTGGATCGGTTCGCAGCTGAGTGTGAAGCGGCTGGGATGAGAATCAGCACCTCCAAGTCCTAGTCCATGGTTCTCGCCCGGGAAAGGGTGGAGTGCCATCCCCGTGTCGGGGATTAGATCCTGCCTCAAGTGGAGGAGTTTAAGTACCTCGGGCTCTTGTTCACAAGTGATGAAAGAATGGAACGCGAGATGGACAGGCGGATTGGTGCAGCGTCTGCAATGATGCGGACTCTGCACCAGTCTGTCGTGGTAAAGAGAGAGCTGAGCCAAAAGGCAAAGCTCTCAATTTACCGGTCGATCTACGTTCCTACCCTCACCTATGGTCATGAGCTTTGGGTAGTGACCGAAAGGACAAGATCGCATTTATAAGTGTCCTTCCTGCTGACTAAGGACATAAAAAAATATTCACATCCGAGAGGCTGAAATCAGAGCATATTTACATCTAAAAAAAAAACAAAATAATCAAATACCAATTAAGTGTATATTAAATGAATCATCATTTGTTCAAAAGGCAGGCGGGTCAACCACAAGGTAACCACAAGAACTCTTGTCACAAGGGATTTAAAATCTTCCAGATGAGTAATTTTTCCGACAATAATGTGCAGCCTATATGTTTACTCCTTTGACCAAAGGATTGTCTCAGCGAATTCTGCGTTGAAACCCAGATTAAGATTTTACAGGCTGTACAATAAAAAAAAGAAGGCTGCAGAAAATGGTGACACCCGAAGTGTAAAGAATTAAAAAAATAGAATGAGGTGCAAGGGTCTCATTAAGACAAGGTGATGGAGAGCCGTAGAAGAAGGGGACAAGGGAGCTACCAGATTGAGATAGAGTGGTGTAAAGTTGCGGGTGGTCTGTAATGACAGCCTGAATGGGAAGGATGGGGCAAAAGAAGAGGAGCTGCAGGAGAATATAAACAGTAAATAATATAAGAGAAGGTGTTACAGAGCACTAGAAGGTAGTAAAGGAGACAGCAGATGGTAAGGATTATTCTAGACAAAAATACTCTGGGCCCTACAGAGGGAAGGCCACAGACATAAAACCTTCTATGACATTTGACATCGTGCTGCCACACACGCAACAAAAAAATGACAGACATAAATGAAAAAAAAACATGACACAGGCTTATTAACATATTAGGCTACATGTACCGAACAATAAGGAAGGTGCATGTTTGCAGGCACAATGTGATTCAAAACATCTCTAATCCATGTTTTACGTTCAGTTGTTTGTATACGAATACTCCTAAGGCCTGTTAATTGTGTGTAGAAAAAAAGACAGAGACGGGAGGTGGAGGGAAAAGTTGTAGGATTGTGCGTGTGTGTGATTACCTCTTCCAGAGTGTGTGTAAAACCATGAACCTGCAAAACATGAGGAAATAATAGCTGTCAGGCTCTGCCATCCATCATACGTTAAATACAGCAGCAGACTTATAATGAGACCTTATTTAAATCATGCCTTTATGAGATAAAGTATGTTCACAGTTTAGCATATGATGCCCAGTATGGATTTTTTGTTCAAATCCTTTTAATGTAATTGTTCACATTACTCCAAAAACTGTGACTTTTATTTGTGTGTAATGCGAACACAATTGGTTCAGGAAGAGACACGCATGCGCACAAAACAAGACGTCACATGCGTGTGAGTGTGTTAATGTAAGTAAACGTGCAATCTAGTCATGGCACACTTGTGGAAGGAATAAGAAGGAATAAGGGGATAAGAGTTTGACACAGACATGAGCCACTTCACTGACACATTTTAAAAAAAGAACTTTTGCCTGCATCTATGAGTACATTTCTCCAACTTTTGCACAACAAAGCCGGATATATGTCACCTGAATGTTCAGACTACGGTAGCATCGGATAAATATCGGAATTATATCCAGATACGGAAAAAAAAATCAGAATTGGACCGTTCACACTGACGTGAAAGAAAATCAGATACAGGCGGAAAAAAATCAAAATTGACCTTGTGTGAACATAGCCTAAGATTATACCACTTAGTTTTGAGTAACACTCTCTTAAAGTAGCACTAAAAATAATTTTCCTGTTCCATGTTGTTTGTACAGTAATGGTGTACTTGTATTTAAATGAACTTAATTATGGAAGGGACAACGCTTCAGCATGTAGTGCAGTGTCAAGATCCGTCAGAGTACACGTGCATGTAACGTTAACTGCAAATGAAGTCAGTTAAACAGCCATCAACCACATGAGCTTCACACACATGCTCGGATCCTGTCAGCGGCGTTTACCATTGCTCCTGTGTAATTGCCTATTGAGCCATGTCACTCACAACCTTGTTTTGTTCTTGTAGCTTGTGATTGGTCATTATGCAAGCCGAGTGCTGGTGTTTTTGACAAGTTGCTGGAAATGCTTACACAGTCACACAGTTTGACATTTAAAAGCACACAATGTGGTGGACTTCATTTGAACTTTAAGATGTCTGTAACCAATATGTATTATTGCTCATCCAATCTACAGCGTTCTACTGCAGTAGGTTGAGTCGGTTATAAGTAGCACGCTAATGATTAGAATTTCTTTCCATGAGGCGGATGTAAGTCAATGTCCTGTGAAGTGGTGGAAACAGATGTGTGTTTGCATGTCTTATTGACTTCTCTCTGACAGGGGACAGTTAATCAAATGCGTACCCGGCAATCAGTAATTACTGTACTTGAACGCAACATTGTACTGACTACAGCTTTTCATGTCATAACTTTTTTTAATCTACCTTCAAAATAACTTTGTCGTTGTCTTTGCCAAGGAAATAAAATCGTATCGTAACCGGATGCACCCTCATTGATTTGCACCCGGCAGGCAGCCAATATCATCACCAGTGCTGTCGTCATTAAAACTGGCAGCAATCAAGCATTTGACCTATCACATTTGCACATACCCGTGTGTGTCAGCAGACGCCTTACAAACTTACTGAATTGGTATTATAAAAGAGTTTGCTATGGAGGTTATTACAAAGTGTACACTAAATCCATTCTTAGTCCGTTTCGCCTTGTTTGTAAATGTTAAATATGGTTTATGCCAAATATGGTTTTTGATTATATAGTACCTAGCACTTTAGCACTAAAGTACTTTAACATTTAAATGTTACCCCAAATAGGGTAGAACTAGAGCAATTTCACTTCAAAGCTGGTGGGTGTAGAGCTGAGTCTGTAACTTTACATTTTATTAACAACGTTTTATTACACAAAAATTTTGTCTTTGTGTTGTACAACAAAAAATGACACTGCTTCACTAAGTCTAGATCTGTTTTGCTAGATCTATTTACAGGGGGGCGCTGTAAAAAAAAGGTTTGGGAACCACTTGTATGGACACACTCTCCTGTTCAATTGAATGAGACTGTGTGCCCAAATTCATTCATACTCGGGCCAAATGTTTAGTTTGTATTAGTTGAATTGGTATCCTCCGGCTGTAAATGACAAAGGAAAGTGATAAAGCATTGACACATTATATTATTTTTCCTTTTTTACATTTTGAAAACGTGACTTGTAATATAAATTATAGAATCCTAATAAAATAGAAATTAAGTACACTTGCTATGCATGTATTTAATAAGATCATTCATTGTGGACATTTTGGACAAGTTAAATAGCGATTTGTTAACACATAACTCTATGGCTGTGCCATATCGTACCATCCGTTTTAATAGGCATTCTCATTTACAAACTACAAAAACGTAGTATTGCATTAATATTAAGTATTAAGTAGTACTGCAGACCTGCCAAGATGTATGAATTTGATGTATGTATTTGCATATATTGTTAATATGTATTGAATTATATGTTGTACTCGGCATGCAGTTTGATGCTTGTATGCGTCACCGCTCTACATATTGTTGCTTTTTGCTGGTTTCCATATCGAGTTAAGTCTGTACAGTACAAATAAGTAAATATCAGTTTCTCAATAGTTTTTCAAATCGGAGGGGCGTGAAAACAATTCTGTCCTCAGTAGGGGCACGACAGAAAATAATTAAAAACCACTGAAGTAGATTAGGAAACTGTTGCAGTTGTGAATACAGATACATACAGTGCACAAAACTAAATGGTAGAACATTTGTTTGACTGCAATTTTTCCAATGAAAACATTCCAGCTTTCATCTTACACTGTAGTTGGACATACATACAAACAGGATCATGTCTGTCTTTTTATATTAATTGACATTTATTAACTTCTTACTATTGCAGTGACATAACCAGTCACAAGCAATGCTTCAAGTAAGTTATTGAGGCAAACAATACTTGAATTCAATTTGATCCCCTTCATGTATCACGAGATAGATATAGAAAGATATTCATAAGCAGCAGCGAGCTAAAATAATCAGCCTCCATATTTTCTGACTGAGTTACGTTGTGAATGGGCAAAGGTGTGAGGCAGATGCTCCGCCTGGCTGATCCTGCTGTTTATGGTGCCATCAGGAGCTGACTCCTCACACTGCCTGCTACGAAGGATTTAAGTGATCTACAGTCGTATACAGAAAGATGCAATCCCTTCTCCAGTGGTTGAGCGTCGACACTTGACCGTTCACAGTCAAAAAGAGCTGCCACCTCGGGCAAAAGCTCCTGGAATAGCAAGAGAAGAAAAATGAAGGCATGCACGTGCCATATGTCAAATTGTTGCCACTGTTGTTGCCAATTGACTACAAAAACAGAATGAGTGAATGCTCTAGTGATGGTTACAGAATGCCCATGCGTGCTTTTTCCCATCGACGTAAAGAAGTATTTGGTCATTGGCAACCTGGAACAAAGAGCTAAAATGAACATTTCTGATGTGAGCACCATGCTATTTATTTCCCTTTTGGGGGTTCCGTTAACATTCTTTTTTCTGTTTCTGTAAAACGGAGTTGTTGTGTAAAAAAACGACTACCACAAGCAGGTTGAATATAATCTAGCCTCCGAGGCACTTTACAGACAATTTTGAACCATTACCCGCACTCAAATGGGCGGCGACTGCCAAGCTCCTCCAAGGGAATGTCAGTTTCCATGGCAATCAAGACAGCAAATAAACCAAACCCTAAACCCCCACTGCCATGTGAAAAACATAGTAAAAGCCATTTATTGAGTGCAATGAAGTCACATACAGCCCTGTGATTCTCCAGGTATTGTCTTTGACCCTTATCTCTTTCACACGCTCATGTTTGTTCTCACTGCAAATACAATATCGGCCTCTTTGCCTACAATGTACAACTCTGCATTGGCACTAATCTCTCTGTGTTGATGAAACAACATGGCTTGGATACAGGCGAAAAAATGCTAACCACAGAAGAAAGGAATTACTAACAATCCATGTATATTGAATCTTTGATGGAGATGGCCAAACAGCAAACCAACACACATTTAAATTCCAACAGTGTTAGAGACCAACCAGTGCATTTAGTAACCAGATATTTCTCTGGGGAGTTTGTGCAGAGCAAAGCAGAGTGAACATTAGACAAATGTTCTTAGATGACTGGGTGGACGTAGTTATAAAGTCTTGCAGCTAAAAACCACTTGTTTTTTGTTTGTGGTTAGGTCTGTTTAACATAGCTTCATTCTCTTTGTTAGAAGCCACATATCATTGTACTGTAGAGTATATGCATAAAGTCGCAACTGTGAAGTATAGTGTGACGCAATTTTACATCCACACATTGTTTTATATGCAGTAATCCCTCATTTATCATGCTTAATTGGTTAATAAATGAATTCCCGCAAAGTAGGATTGCTTATTTCTAAATCAATATAGATATTTAGTTGTATTTTTGTAGTTAAGAGTCTACAAAATCTGTTAACAACTGTGTAAATATGATTTATAACATTATTACAGCCCTCTAGACATGAAAACACACCCCTACAGTCAACTTTACACTCCTTTTACACAATGCAGAAGCCTTAATGAGAAAACAAACTACAGACCAGGGCTGTCAAAAATATGGCCCGCGGGCCGGGTTAGGCCCGCAAACGGGTTTAATCCGGCCCGCGTCTATTAAAATGAGCTGCAATTATGATGGATGAACTACTTGCTATTCATGCCGTATATTACAATTTTTACTTTTACCATTATGTGCTCTGGCACCCTCATTGCCCCAATATGACTCTGTCAAAACCAGAGAAAAGTGAATGCAGAGTGCCGTGTTCCACGGAAAATGGTCAGGAGGGTCTCACTTTACATACACAAGGGACCCAAAAATACAGTAGCTACTGAGGAACTAATGAGTAGTGGTTGGGGTTAGGTAGCTTCGTTCCTCATTAACCGCTGTAATTCTGTGTGCCTTATTGTAGTGTTAATTACAGCAGAGAAGACAGAAGCTGAATGAACTGTTGGCGGGTCTGAAGAAACAGTAGTCTGTGTTTACTCACAGCCGAGACATCGACGACGCTGCTGTAAAAGCTAGCTACTTCATTGCTAATGAAATCACAGTGGCTTCCAAACCATTTAGTGAGGTTGAATTTGTAAAAACAAGCATGATGAAGGCAACGGAGATTGTGTGCCCTGAAAAGCGCCAGGTTTTTGCATCAGCCTGACAAGAAACGGTTACAGGCAAGATTTTCTATCTCTTAGTGGAATTGGCGAGCCGGTTGAAGCACAAAGTAAAATCATTTTTTGTGTTTTCACTTGCAATTGATGAAAGCAGGGACATATTTTCACCGCATTCGTCAGCGCACTGGACGGGGAGTGGACCGGTCCCGCTCTGTCAGTGGCTACAGGAGGTGCGCCCTCAATGCTTGGGGTAGAAAAAGTGTGTGCATATATACACATATACATATACACATATATATACATATACATAAGGCCGCACGGTGGCCTCTCAGTCAAGAGGTTCAGGGTTCGAATCTCCGTTGGGCATCTCTGTGTAGAGTTTGCATGATCTCCCCGTGCGTGCATGGGTTGTCTCCGGGTACTCCGGTTTCCTCCCACATTCCAAAAACATGCATGTTAGGTTAATTGGTGACTCTAAATGGTCCATCGGTATGAATGTGAATGTTTGTTTGTCTATATGTGCCCTGTGATTGACTGGCGACCAGTCCAGGAATATACATATACACACATACTGGTATATTGTATACACTCAAATGTTAGTATTGGGGTCATTTCTATTTTTCGCATTTGGTTTCCATCAGTGTACCGCCAAGATCATTTACGTGTAGCGGAATCACTGTGAGCATTAATTGGGATGTTGAGTGTGAAAGATAACAGAACTGCACTGAAAGCCCCACCAAGTAACAAGTACAAGAAACAAGTGATGCTGCTTGAGCATGTAGAACAGGGCTCGGCAACCCATGGCTCTGACACATGAGTGGGGAAAATGTTTTTGTTTTTTTATAAAAATAAAAAATATCTGACTGTAAGACTGTGAATGCATCCTGGCTGTATTCTGACTGGTGATTGGATGAGCACGGGTAAGGGAAGGGTAGCTCTCCTTCCATTTTCCGTGTGTGTGGCAACTTTTTCTCCCGCTCTAAGCAACCCATAATTACATCACCAAAAAGAAGCATCTAAAAAAACAAAAAAAAACTTCAATTCTGCATAAACAGTAGTCATCCCTGCAGTGTAGCGTTGCACACGCCGGGCTCGAACCAGCAACCGCATATACCCACTGATACTGATTGAGAGTTAAGTCGCCCAGTGTTGGCCAGCGAGCTAAAAGGAAGAGGCTGTCAATTCACTGTTCTGCTTGTTTCTTAAGGAGTCAAGATAGCGAGGTTCATAATGCCAACGCATGCACACAGAACTACTGTTTGTTGTACTCTTATCAGGTGAAATTAAGACAGATTAAAAGTTTAATAAAAGTTTACAAGCTGTGTGTTGTTTTGCGGCTTCAGAGAGTAAAGGGTTGCCGATGCTTGATGTAGGACGCCAGGCTGTAACGTGCAAAACAGAAGACAAGTTTATTACTGGTTTCATGTGTTTACTATGTCCTCTTATGTCACTATTATGCGGCTTAGGGTCAAACCTAAATGATTTATTTGCCAGTTGGGCTTCATCAGTCAATTTGATCGCACTAAGGTCAGGTAAACATTTCAAAGTGAGTTTTTATTGCATACTGCAACAGCCTTTCATTTGCATATAAGTACTGGGAAAATGGGAAACACAAGTGATGCATTTTTATTTTTCAGTATATGATGGAATTTGGTTTAGTTTGTTTTTGCCTCACAGCTATCCCTGTTTTGTTTTGTTACAAAAGGAAAAGCTCAGTGGACGTAGAAGAAATGCAGTTTCAAGAAGAATAGAAATGCTCAGAGGCAAATCTACAATATTCAGCAAGAGGATGATCACCAGGTAGTGAGCAGCATTGCTGGAGATGGAACGTGCTGAAAGAACACACTCCCTCAGGAGGCGGAGAGTTTCACAAAACAAATTGGGCTGCATTGTTTAACGCACATCCTTGGCATGCATTCACACATGGTTTCATGACCCACGGTGCTCACACCTGATTCCCCCCCCCCCGCCCCCCTCCTCTTGAGTCTTAATCAAGATGTTAGCGTTGCAGAGGCTTAATTAGAAGTTTGTGTGATTGTTTAAGTGTGAATGCCTTTGAGTGAGAGTGTGTGCCTGCTCAGGTGGATATAACACTCAAAACAAACACTTTATCCTTGGGAATTTCCAAACCGAACAACAAAAGTTCCTCATGACTTTATTACACTGATCATTTTTCATCATTGGCTGTTTTTGTGATTGAAAATACTTGCTTGTTACCGTGCAGGCTGCAGTGACAAGTGTGTGTTGTTTTCAATGGAGAGTGATTTGTTTGTTTTATATTCCAGCTCGCAAGCCTCATGGGCCCTAGCCTACATTACAGCACAAAGACCATTAATTATTGATGATAAGACCTTTTAATATTGCTCGTATAACATTGAACTGCACCTGAATAAGCAAATGTACTGTTCAGGTACAAATGTCAGAGGAGCATTATTGCCTGTAAATGATCAAATATGCGATTATTCCTGGTTATTTTTTGGAAATTAGGTTACCAGTGTTTAACTGATGTCACTGACAGAGAAGATCATTTTTGAAATATTCATGAAATCTGGTCAATCTTGTATAATCATATTAGAAAGGTCATTTCCAGTGGCCACCGGCTGCTTAATGTGCAGTGTTTGTTTCAAACAAATTATGTGTTCAAATGTCTTATTAAAAAATAATCAACCATTTCAGATCTCTTCCATAATACATCTTGCATCGAAGTCTGATGAAACAACAGGCAGATATTCATTATAATAGGCGGGAGAACTGTCTCCTGTGGTCAATTAACCCGGTGTGTGAGCCGACAACTCCTGCCCCAGATGTCCAGTAAGCCAAAATAATGAACGTGCGCACACAGAAACAGATGCAGGGATGATCCACACAACAAAGGCTAACAATATATATTAATACAAAAGGTTGCAAACACCATTCAACACATCTGAAAACACACACTGACATTACCTGCCTTTATTAGCACACACACGCACATGCACATGCACATGCATAGGTTGAGCAGAAACTAGCAGACTACTGTCCTTTAATCACAAGGCACGTTTTAATTGGAATAAGTGACGGAACTAAGAGCTGTTTGAGCGGCTGAGTCTGACACAATGAGATGAGAGCGCCACACTGCTCGTTGGATTCACAGATGCGTTGTCATGTGTTATCATGAGGTCATTATAGATGCCTGATCATTTTGCTCACACAACATGTTTGAGAAGATCTTTTTGGAATGCGCTGTATCATGCTACTTGATGGGAGAATTATGTAATGGGACAAACAGGTCACAGCATTGTGATGTGCAAGTTATTTTTCTTCATGAGAATGCAGTGCACTGCAATAATTAATCATCTTGCAAAGTAGCAGTCAAAGGGAAAATTGTACAAGTCCACTTAATCACACATCTGGTGCATGGATGCGTTATCATTTGACACATAAGAATGTGCATTGTGTATGGTACCCTATGTTTAGCGTAGTTCTTGTCTGTCTTTCCTCTTATCCAGCACCGTTTCACTGCGCTGTCCTGGAGAGGATCAGGCATATCAAACAGCGATCAAAACACCGCACCCCAGGCCTATTCACTGTTTTATTCCTTGTGATATGTACCAGTAATTTCAAAAGGGGCTCGGCTCTTCACAGCTTCAACTACAAGTGCTGAAAGTGCTGATCTTTAGCTGTTAACGAGGTTTTACACTATCCCAGATCATGTAAAAGCTGTGTCTCAGTTTTCGATATTCATTCATTCCAAAAGGTTAAATGAAAACCGGAGCGTATAAAACCCACAGGGAATCATGTAAATCCAGTCGTCCCTCACTATATAGCACTTCCAGTTTTGTTGCTGCACGTTGTCACGGTTATTGAAAATGCCGTATACTCATAAATAAATCAACCCCATTGATATCAAATGTTACATATTTTTGGCCTAAATTAAGCATTTTCAACCATAAAAGTTGCCGCAATAATAGAATTTCCGAAAAATAGGACTAAATATTAATCAATTTAATATTTTCATAGCTAGAGCATAGAAGACCAGTTTATGACTTCCTAAATATGCTATTAACCATTATTACAACCCTGTAGACATGAAATAACACCCCTATAGTCACCTTTACACTCCTATTAGTCTTTGTTTACACTACATTGTGCACCTTTATGTGCAGGCTACGGGATCACTGCAGGGACATAAGAGACGGCTGCTACTTTAAGCATAGCATGCTACTGCGCTAACTAGTTAGCCTTCAATTTATTTATTCTAAACTTAACAAAGTGTTTCAAACAGAGTGAAGAACAATGACAAAGTAAGAAGCCAATAAACTACCACTTCCACACAGACTGGGAGGAGACCTTTTTTACTTTTACCCGTTAGATGTTAAGGTGATGTAAACTAAGGTTATGGTCAATGTAACATTTAGTGATGCCTAGTGACTACATTTGACTTGTCTTTCAATACTTTTTGACTAATAATAGAGCTTAGTCAACTATAAAACAGCAAAAACGTATTATTTTTGGAAAAACCGTGATGGCGTGAGAGAGCGTTGTTCTAATGGCAAAGTGGCGAGAGATTATTGTATAAGACTCTCGGGGAAAGTATTGTAAAACACCTTGATATTCTACACTGTCACAAATGGCCAATAATCTCATTTTAACGAAATGTTGTAATGTTGATGTTATAAATTCTATTGTTAGTGAACGCACCTTGCTTTTAATGGAAAAGGTGGATACAAAGGAGGTGTTGTGCAAGAGAGCACGTAGAGAGAGTGTGTGGAGGAGACAAGTGTGAGGAATCTCAATCTCAAGTTTGAGGAGCACTCCTATAGGGGTGTTATGTCATGTCTAGAGAACTCTAATACTGTTAGAAAACATTCCAAAGGTTGTAAATAGGTTTCTATGCTTAATCTATGAAATATTACATTTATAGGTACAAAATGCTACTTTGCGGAAATTCACATATCGCAGTCTAGTCTGGAACCAATTAACTGCGACAAACAAGGGATCCATTCCAGACACCCCAGACACCCCAAATATTAACAAAGAACTATTTTATAGAGGATAATTATATATTTACATGCGGAAAGCAGTGTGAAATAATGGATGGAAGTTATTGTTTATGTGGACTTTCCGTACATCCTCGCAATATCGAATACTGTATTGTTTCTCACCAAAAGAAACAACCCAAAGGCCCTTCGAGAGGCGGGATGGAAGATGGCCCTAATAGGACGGACTACACAGAAACGACCGGAATGAACACTGATAACGAGATGAAGACCTTCCGATTGTGCATGTGTGGTTGGGGAAAAGTGACCACATACAGGGGCCTGCAGATTCATCAGGGGAAAAAGAAAAAGGAGAGGAAGAGGGTCCAAATGTTGCCGGCACACGAATAGCAGAGGAAGAACCCCCTGTGAGAAGCAGTACCCCCCTGGCATGTGACCATGCGGTCAATAGACATCTTAGCCCACCAGTCACCCAGCAGACAGAAAAGAGGGAACCAGGAAGAAAGTTCCGCATCAAGTGGCCTAAAGCAAGTGACGTGAAAACATGGCAGAAGCTGGACCCAGACCTTAGTCTATTGCTTGAGCACTCGCTACGTGGTAAAGTGGACAAGAAACTTAACCTGCTTGGGGACATCCTGTACAAAGAGTTCAAAGGTAGATTTGGAAGTCTGACCAAAAAGCAGAACAACCTCCCTCCGGGAAAAGCGGAGGAGGAGAGAGAAGGCCTGAAGGTGCTTTGGGACAAGGTGAGACAAAAGCTGGCCTGCATGCGAAGAGCGGAACGCATTCGCAGACGCAGGAAGAGAAAGGAGAAAGAAAGAGCTTCCTAAAGGAACCCATTCAGGCATGCACGCTTCTGGAGGAGAAGAAAAGCGGGAAATTGGAATACCTCCTCCAACTACACAGTTTGACACCTCCCCTCCTCGGCTGAGTGAGGTAAGAGCAGTTGTCAAGAAAGCGAGATCAGCATCAGCCCCTGGGCCTAATGGAATCCCCTATAAGCCACACAAGAACTGCCCCCAAGTGCTGAAATGCCTATGGAAGCTCATGAGCACAGCATGGATGAACCAACTAATACCATAGGAGTGGCAAAGAGCTGTGGCGGTGTTTATTCCGAAAGAACAGGACTCACGTAACATCAGCCAATTCAGGAGCATTGCACTGTTGAATGTCGAGGGAAAGATCTTCTTTGCAGTCATGGCCAAGAGACTAACATCTTACCTCATAGAGAATGGCTATATTGACACCAGTTGCCAGAAAGCAGAAGTGCCATGTTTTCCAGGATGTTTGGACCATTCTTCTATGATTTGGGGGCAGATCCAGAGGGCCGAGCAGGAAAAAAGCAACCTACACGTGGTGTGGCTTGACTTCGCCAACTCTTACGGATCTGTACCTCACAAACTCGTCCAGTTTGCTTTGGAGTTCTTCCACATCCCTATTTCCATCAACAACCTAGTAACCAGCTTCTTCAGGGTTTTCCAAATGTTTCAGCCTCCACGACTTTACAACAGGATGGCATCGTCTGGATGTAGGCATCGCCATGAGGGGTTCCATCTCCCCAGACCTTTTTGTTGCAGCCTTTGAGATCATCCTCCGCGGAGCATGCAGGCCCACGGAGCCTGTCCTTGCACAAAGATATCAGAAACGACAACACCATCTTTGTCGCAGGAGGTGAGCAAAACCCCATACTGACCAACCAGTCCATCCAAAGCCTAGGAAAGCAGTACGACGCAGGGCAAGCATGCAGGCAAGGCAGCTCGGAAATTACTTTCAGAGGGTCTGGCGAGCATCAACAGGAGCCAGCTCCCCGGAAAGTACAACTTGTGGTGCTACAACTTCACACTGTACCAAAGAGTTATGTGGCCACTGAAGATGTGCAATATTCCATCCTCAACAGCCAACAGGTTGGACAGACTAGCCATCTCCTACATTCGGAGGTGGCTGGGCCTACCGCGCGGCTTCTTTGACACAGAATTGTTTGGGGCAACGTCACTGCAACTCCCGTTCCAGTCCGTCACCCTGGGGTATAAGCAGGAAAAGGCCAGATTGGTCCTGGAGCTGAAAGAATCCTCAGATCCTGCTGTAAGGAATGCTCCCGTATCCATCTGAACAGGCCGGAAGTGGCAAGCAGGACCAGAGGTTGCATTGGCCATTGGCAGGCTCCAACACCAGGAGATAGTTGGCAGGGTGCAAGTAGGGAGAGTGGGGATTGGCTGGGGAGATTCTCCATGCGTCTGGTCCAAAGCCACGCTGAGGGAACGCAAACCCATGGTGGTGGAAGATCTGTCAAGGGCAAACCAACAGCAGTATACAATCAAGGCCGTCTCGCAAGGTCACCAAGGAAGGTGGACCACCTGGGAAGGAACCATCAGGAGACCCATCAGCTGGGCCGACCTGTGGAAGATGCCACAAGCCAGACTCATCTTTCTGCTCAGGGCAACCTACGACACCTTGCCATGTCCCATAAACCTCCACCAGTGGTTTGGCAAGGAGGAGAGCTGTCCCCTGTGCAGGGCACCCAATGCCAGCCTGCAGCATTTGCTGTCAGGTTGCAAGATTGCACTGACACAGGGTCGATATAGATGGCGGCATGATCAAGTCCTGGCGAAACTGGCCGAAGTCCTGGAGAACAGCAGACAAGAGGGCCAACAGCCAGTCCATAGCCAAACAACTTTCTGTCAGGTTTGTGAGGGCAGGGGAAGGCAGAGGAGACACCAGCCGACAAGCCTCCCGGAGTGTCCTCTCTCTGGCAAGGGACTGGACCACGAGGGCCGATATCGGCAAACAACTGCAATTCCCCCGAGAGATTACCACCACATCACTGCGGCCAGAACTCGTTCGTTAATCTGCTGCCACCAACACTGCCAAGCTCATAGAACTCACCATCATCTGGAAAGAGGGAATTCAAGCTGCCTACGAGCGCAAAGCAGCCAAGTACTCAGATCTGGCTCCTGAGTGCAGAGAGGCAGGCTGGTCCACTACCATCTACCGTGTGGAAGTAGGCTGTCGGGGCTTTGTCAGTATGTCAATAACAAGGCTGCTTCGTGATGTGGGAACAACCTTGGCGAGGCTCCGAAGGGAAACCAAAGCCCTCGCTGAAGAGGCAGAGAAAGGAAGCTTCTGGCTGTGGCTGAGGAGGGACAAGAGTTGGAGGTAAAAGCAATGAAATGGGTCAGAAGCAAGGGGTGACAGAGAGACGTCCCTGCCACTGCTCCGCCACCAGGAGGTGTTCAGGGGTTAAAGAGAGCAAAACTCCAATGAGCGGTGGTCCCGGCTGATGACCCTGCAGCTGACCCAAGGCGCCGTAGGAGGCGCGTCAGGCATACTTGCCCAGCAGAAACAGCACCATATCTGTACAATCAAACCTTCTTTATCAAAGTGCTGACACTTGCAACTTTCTCTGGCCGAATGTTGAGTTATTTAGCTGTCACACCCCAAGAAACAGTTAGTTAGCAACACGTAGGGTGCTTTGTTCGGGCGCACAATTTTGTTGACAGATACAGTGCAGGGCTATGGACTGGTTTGCTACGTGCAATACAGTACAAAAACAAGACAGCGTACAAAAACTTTGCAATTTTTGACAAAAACCGAATCATACAAAAACTGCATACGTTTATTTATGCGGGCGGAATATCTCCTACTAAACTATGCAATGTACGATATGTACAAATGCAAGCAGAAGCACATGCATCTAAACTCACGTAAAACACACCTTGAAATACAGCATAGGAAGCAGCAGAGCACGATGCAGAAGCATGTGGAGTCATGCTGTTAGACGCTTGGCGATTCAGGCCTCTAAATTGGTCTCACTGAGATGTGAGAATTGCAAGCACAAGCTTGACCTCTAGCTCGTCATCTGTGTTTAGTCTTTGTCACTCTGATCAATAGCTCAAGAGCATCTGGAGAACCAGCTCAGATGTAGGGAGTTTGTAACAGGGGATGAGTGGACAGATGATGGTGATTATGGAAAAAGCCACCTCATAGGTGTTCAGTTCAAACAAATTGTCATCTAAGATTGTCACCTCTGAAAAGCATATTTTGTCATGTTGTGAGTGTTTCAATAGTCTCTGTGCAAATGTGCCGTTCACATAGATACCGGTTCAAGGTGGATACAGAAAAAAAAGAATCAAATTCTAGCATGCTCAACATTATAGCATTACATGCAACACATCATTCAAAAAGCTGATAAACACTGCTTTGTGTTTTTTATGGGAGTAAGGAATTTTTAAGTAAGCAGCTGCCTTAACAGCCTTTTCATAAGTTTCATAACAAGGCTATATTGTTGTAAATCGTTTAAGACGCATTTACACAAAACAATAACTAGCCACACATTGAACACGTACTGCAAACCAATATGTAATGCCTTCACAACATGACCTGACAGGAATCTTTCAATACAATCACATTTACTTTAATGATCAATACAAACAATGCATGCCCTCCAAGCAATCATTTTGTAAATTACTACATCCCTGGACACTTGATTGGTTACCTCAGCATAATATAATTAGATTCAGTACAACTTCTGCATTAAAGATTTTTCAGCTTTTATTTTCGTTCCCATTAGAATCAGCAATGCAATTGCAAATGCAGTGCCAAGCGAGTGCATATCCTGCCTAATGTTGCATTCAGGAGAGAGAATGTTTTTTTAAATGTTCCAGAAAATTACAAGAAAATAAATTCCACTGTGATCTTTTTTAAAATAAGCAATAACCAGGTACAAGCAATAGAGTATTTTATACTTCAATTCTCCATTAAGCATGCATTAAATGTTTCTGGAATCTCCAATTTCCAGTTTTAACTCCTGAGGAGAGATTCAGTTGAGATGCCAGTACAGATGGACTGAATGCTTAAGAGGCCAACAGCAATGTCTGCGGAGTTTAACTCCGGGTGAACGGTGCCAGTGCAGAGCGACACCACTTTGGGCCCGGCCTCAGCTGTCCGCTCAAGTCCCTGGCAGAGAGAACAAGGCCTGCTTGTTTGGCATGGCCCTACTGACGGGAAACATAATGATTCAAATGCTAATGAGCCAGTGAATACATGACCCGCATAGCACCTTCTGGTCTCTAATGCACAGTGCACGTCTACTGTATATAAAGTCACGCACAAGTACGCACATATCTCGTGTACAGTCTCTGAAATCCAGCCACAAACAGATTGCTCGCTGTCTGGAGCAGAACCACCTGATCAGTCTCATCACCAAGGAGACCATCACTAAGCGGGCGCCTGGCAGAGACGGACTGCCATTTAGCATTTAGGACCCCACAAAGCTTACAGGCAGAGAATGGAGGCAATTTTTTCAATAAAGAGAAAGTAAAACACAGAGCGGCGATGCATTAGTCACAGAGAGAAATAAGAGCGATTGAATGACAATCATAGCAGAAAGCGAGAGAGGGACGGGGACAGGTTCACAACAGGTCGACGAGGTACAAACAACACAGCTGGAGAAAGAAAGACAGGAAATAAAACTCAAGAGGAGCTTTTTCTCCCATACAATGCTGACTGTAGAACCACTCAGAGTAATTTGTCTAACATAAAAACCCATTTGAGCTTTAAGAGGCATGTGTGAATATGAGCTGACGTCATAAATGGGGGATTCTATTAATACCCAAGCCCACCTGAGTCTCCATTGGGCTGGGGGGGAAGAAATGCAGTGCAAATGAACTGTAAATTTTTTTCATTGCTTTGATTTATTCGAATGCAATTTGATGAAAGAGGCTTGGCATTAGAGAGGAAATTATGGGAAAAAAACAGTAAAGCCGCTGCAGTCAAACATCAGATTTCATGCGACACAGTTTTCGTACAATTATTTTTTTGGGCTAAACATTTTACCTGGGTTTTACATACACTGTCTTTCACATAACAAATTTGTCTGTTTGCCCTGTGCATTATTGTTTGCAAAATTTAGTGTCCAAAACAAAACACCCGCTCTGCTGACTCACTGTTCGTGACTGCCAAATAACCTGCCATGGGGCCAAAAAACTGCCAGACCGAGCAATGTGATGAAAAAGATGAGAACCACTATTGAATTCTAAGTTGTAAGTCCACACATCAACAATATGTTTCAACCGTTTGCCATTTATAATTATTTTGCATTGTTTTCTGCATGTAAAAATCTAATGATTCTCTATACTAATGTATTTTTGGTTAATATGTTTGGGTGTCTGATTAATTGGTTTTACATTAATTCATATGGAAAAAATTGCATCAGTTTCTGTACATTTCGGTTTTCGTCTGGCCTTTTGGAACGACTCAATGACAAAAACCAAGAACTAAGTCAGTAAATGTTAAATGGTTTAAGACTGAAGATCTGTCCTATGCCAAACACCTAATATAGAGCTAAGTAAACCTAGACAAATATTTTAAAAGACAGCTGTGGCTATTTACAGTATCTGTCGCCCACATGCTCATTTGCATCCACCTGAGTTGACGCCGATTCTCACGGTTTCCTCTTCTGGTTCATCTCAGAGCTTGCTGGTCTCCCACACCATCCCACTCATGGAGCAGACCACCTGTTCTATGTGGTATACCTCACCTTCACGTTCCCCATATAAGGTCAGCTGAGCAGCACTTTTTCGCCCACCGCCTATTAAGAGTGAAATGTTTTTTAGCGTTTAAGCGAGAATGAAATGAATCAGCAACCCCGCCTATCTTTTTTCTATGCTGAGCAACATCTGTAGTAAATTTGACATCACAGACAAACATCAAGTCATCACGATCACCTTTGGCAGAAGATACATTGTTGACATGATTCTAGAATGTTTCTCGCAATTTAGAACATTTAATTAAGTTGTGTGAACAATAATACACCGCCAAACAATTTCCTGTTGTTCTCGTGGGAATACTTGGAATTGTACTAATTTAACAATTGGATCGTGCCAACATTCTCTGTTCACACAATCAAGATTTTGGGGACTGATTAAAAATCACCCACATGTCAGTTTAAACAAGCAATCAACTCATGACAGGGACTATTTAAATAACTTGATTATTGACTGTATATTATAAACGCACGACATTTCTGCACAACATCTATGTCAAACTTTTTTGGCACTTCTCCAAAGCTGCAGCGATAGTAACAAGCCTCCAGCCCCCCGGCTGTGGTTTACCGATGCTGGCATTTCAGGTGGCTTACAAGGTTTGATATGTTGAAGCGCCTTGTTTTTTCCCTCATCACAAAATGTTTTCAGAGCACTTGTAGCATTTGGCCAAATGTCTTCCTCTGAAACTGTGAGTCCCACATGATTGAAGCCATGTTTGTTTACAAGTGAGTGCAGGGAAAGTTAGGGCAGGCCATTTGCAGCACGTCACAGATGAGGAGTGGTTGATTTGCTCACGCTAGCCCACCTAAAGCACAGTATGGTTGATTTCAATGGAGCTTTTTTTTATTTTTATTATTGGTTATCAGCGCTATTTTTAAATATTGATGCATAATATTTAATATACAAAATCACACTTTCTCATATTGGCTCATAATATTTATACCAAACTGCATATGCTTGTGTAGTGCTAATCAACAAAAGTATTCTTAACCATTTTGATCAATGTCCCAAAGATGCACGGGTAAAAACTAGAAAATTACGGAAAATAATCAGTTAGCATTTATTTCCCCCCAAATTGCAATTTTTTTTTCTAAAATGTCCAGGGGCTTGTTTATGATGTCAGTGATCAGCTCAGTAAGCTGGACATGATACAGTACTGTATATACATCGATTATACATTTATGCTAAGAATTTGGCCGATCAGATCGGTGTAACGTTTACTGTTTATGCATATTTGATATTATTTAACAATAATAAGAGTATGTTCAAACCCACATTTTTATTCCCAAATCATCTTTTAATACAAATAAATTGTTCTAAAACAGGACAAAGGCCTGCATTAATAAAGCAGCCTCCTCCTGAGCATAATGGCATCATCGATCATCATGTGTCATCATCAAAACGCCGTGTTTCATCTCACAGCTTTAATAAAAGGAAAATGTCAACCGTTTACAGGCCAGAGAAGATAGATCACCTGAAGTTGTGCCACTGACTATGAGATATGTTTATAAGAGCCACAAGGCCCCGTGAGAACCCTACTCATCCTTCTCTCCCCTCTCCTCACAGCGCATTTTCTGTCCATCAATATTCTATACGCCACGATGCTCTATCATTCTCGCACGCCTTGTGTCATCACATCACAAAAGAGCCGCGATAGCCAAGTGGAATTGCATGTCGTTGTTGCTTGGCCGTAATTACAGCTCTGATAGTGCACAGGCATTAACAACTTAATAGTCTCGGGGTAATTACCCAAATTGAAAGGATGGTGGCTAATTGGATTGTTTGACATTGAATGAATCTGTGTGTGATGTGTGTGGGGGGGTGTGTGCAATAAATATATTCTATACCTAAAATGATTCCAGTAATATACAGTATCTAATGACGAAGATACAAAAAACATACACTGCATGATAATTAAGTAGTTTGCGGAATTGGGCACAAAATAAACCGTAAAGTGCCGTGAAAATTGATAAATAAGTGTAACGGTCCAAAACAAGTCATTTTTTTCATCTTTTTATCATTGTAGTCTCCAGACCAATCAACAGTTGGACAAACACTAATATCAATATATTTTTCTTCAGAACCGACTATTAGTATATATATATATATATAGTATGTATCATTACAGCGTTGCTTAGACAACAAATCCAATGCTTTATGTCCTGTATGTTTTGATGTTCCTGAGCTATCATGCCAAGCACACACTGCATTAAAAGTACAGCATTAAATCAAATCGCCAGATTTGGTCATATTTACAGCTCCCGACCCCCACCCACTTGAAACCCGATATGATTTCAAATAGCTCCCAGAGCTCCCACAAGCTCCCACAATCACATCTTATCTGATTGCAACATGCCTTATGTACCTTGCCATGCCTTCCAATCACACTGTTGGCTTCTAACAATCAAAAATAAATTGGTGAGCAGTAGAGCATTTTATATCGAGTTCCATATCTTAGACACTTAGGAATATACAGCAAAACCGTTGTAAGCATCCAATTTGTTGTCCTGAAACTCTTCTCTAAGAGCATTGCATCTTGGACAACTTTTTTTCTTACAAGATTACAATGCTTACTTTGTGTCTTATGCATGTCTCACTGCATAATATATCATCATTGGATGTCCAATGAAGCTTTTTTTCCATCAATAATTAAGAACAATTAATTAACAACAATGAAGAACAATTAGATGCCTCTACATACGAAAGAACACCCCTGTAGTAACATGTACACATGTAATATCCAACATAGTAGACGTAAATAAGTCATTTAAGACATAAATAAGACACATGCTTGTTTGTGTTACTATAAACGTGTTCTTTAGGGAACCTGAAAGAGAGGTGGAAAGGAAGTGACATCGAGCGTTCAGAATTGGGTTTCAGCTTTGCGTGGGTAACATACACAAAAGTAGGCCATGTTGTTATTAAGGAATTTTTTGAGAAAGATAAAAATGGTATTCTTGAACACGTAAAACGATCTTGCACTCTAAAAAGCACAGTGATAACTAAGTAGCACAGTGGTCGCATTACAAAGACTTCCTCCTCCCCATAAGCCTGTCCCCACAGTGCAAGACAACCAGAAATGTGGCTCACAATCCATGCCATATGGTATTCTACATACAATGGCTGTAATTCTTAAAGGGGTAAATAAAGGCCATATTTTTGTGAAACCTGTCCGATATTGCTTGTGTCACTTCAGAAGCAAAAGCAAAACCTCATACAACAAAATGTCCACATACTTTGGGAACTAACTGTATACACACAGAGTACACACACAAACATCAAGCTTTGAGTTGTAAGACAAAGCCACCAATTGGGCTTGGATTAAAGGCAGAAGGAAAAAAAACAACATACGATGGCCTCAGAAATATCCACCCCTTTTAAAGCAATGTTATTGGTTTGGTGAAACAATTATAAGTGGAAGTGCCAATCAATATCTGAAAAAGCGTAAAGAAATAATTCAACCCCAAGATTTAAAAAGTAGCGTAATATTTTGCAATGAAAGACACTGCCAGAAATAACAGCTGTTAAAGTTCAATTGGGCTCTCAAGGGATGTCCACTGTTGTTTGTGATGTGCATTACTCCAGGGATTTGAGCACGCACACGGACTGACACTCATGTCCTGGTATGAATGTTGGCATAAGGCTTAACTTTTGGTAAATGGTCTTATGAAGGAGAGAAAGATGTCTTGGAATGTAGCCAAAAAGACGACACGTCTCCCTTTTCAGGACGGTCGCCTAAAATCTTTAAAACTTTCGGCTTTAGTCAATTATACTATAAAATAAATCTGTGACGATGAATCTGAGCCAGACAGAGGCTTTATGAATTTGGTTTCGACAATCAAAAAAATATTCTGCGCCAACATCCCCAAGTATTGTTCTGACTTACTTACCCCAACGCAAATGAATCACGATTAATGATAATATGATTACGTCAACTATTCAGCAGCAATGTGTCTCTCAAATAAGCATCCATATTTTTTGCATTTGTGTGGGTAAAGAAATACGGTGCAAAAGGCACAATGTTCGTCTGCGAAATGTGTTTTTCCAATGCATTTGTGCATTTTTCCTCCCACCCTAGTTCTACTGGGAACAAAAGCAACAGTGTTAAGGTGAAGTCTACCGTATCAGCACACAAACATCCTCTCTTTCTTGCCAAGGGTGTCTAAGTCCACTATTCTTCCTATTAATGCGCATCAGATTTAATAAGGATGAGCGGCAGCCACTTTTCAGTCTCAGATTGCGAAAGGTGTCAACTGAAGGTATGGGACCACAGACACCAAAGAAGGAAGAAATGCAGAAACTTGGATTGTGCAGAAAGAAAGGGGGCACAAAGAGGACAGAGAAAGCTAGACAAATACAGACCCTGCCGGAAGTTGAATGACATTGGCGACTGACCTAAAGAACACCTCTAAGGGAGAGAATACACGCCCCATTAGGAAACGTATAAAGTATATGCTTCCCAACAGGGACTAATCCTGAAGTAGCACCCTGGAAGGAGAAGGGGTCACAAAAGCACACACATAACACATGTTCCCCATCTCTAGAGCAACAGCTGATTTCGCTGCACTCAATAATTATTTTCCTTCATGGCAAGTTACATAGTTTGCATTGTGCCATATAAGTCTTTGTTGAGTTATTTAAGACAAGAAGCATGCTAGTGGCGGATGTCCCTCTAACCTGCTGGATTAAAACTTTAATCTCGGAATGACCAATATTATCGCCCGATATTGGCATAAAAATGCAACATCGGATCTGGTGATGAAACTCCAGTAATTGGAGTACCTCGATTACAAATAATCAAGGATTTTTTTTCTGCCTCAAGCAATGACTTACGCTACCTATGCAGAGGAAGGAGGAGGAACCGGATGTTTAGTTGAAGGATAAAGAAGACTGAGGAGGCAAGAAAACAAAATTTAAAAACCAGACCAAAAATGTGGAAACGTTTCAGGCAAAACAGCAAGTTGAACACCGTGACTTGTATTCACAACGCGCCATTTGCATACCACAACAGCACATCTTCAATGTTGCAGCATCCCGGAAGACATCCACAAAAGATCAAAGACCTGAGGCAAAGAAGGACTAACGCAAATCAATGAGATTAACGTTGATGCAATTAAGTTTAATATGACATTTATGGAGAGCTGCATGAAACGTGAATTTCTCAAGGAGATCCATCTGACATAACGTTGGCCGTGTGAAGGTCTAGCTTTCTCTTAATATTGATTACTGTCCAATGTGTGGCTACTTTATTACGATGGTGTGCCCTTACAGTTAGCATGACTTCATACAGGTTATTCCATCTGCAAAAAAACAGTGCTGGTGGATGATGGGAGACAGAAAATAAAAACATTTTAGCACACTAATCACTAGCTGGTCATTTCTAAGAGATAATAATAGTGTGCCATGGAACAATGAAATGTGTGTCCTACTCGCTTGGTTGATTGCTAAAATATCATAATGTATTCCACTACAGTAGGTGTCTTATTTTGCAAAATTTTGCTGCAAAAACTCACAATCTTATAAAAAGAGAAACATTTTTTTCTAGTCAGACAAAGTAGGGTTCATAAATGTACAGCCATCAACCTACTGTAAGATGTAATTTAGTCATAGTAACTAATTCATTAATATTTCTCTCCTTTTCCAGTTAACTATTACAGTCTGGAATGGATAAATGCATCTACAAAGTACCATTATGTAGCCCCAAGCAAGCAGCTTCTTCTTTTCCTTTCGGCTTATCCCTTCAGGGGTCGCCACTGTGAATCAATTGCCTCCATCTAACCCTGTCTTCTGTATCCTCTTCTCTTGCGCCAACTACCTTCATGTCCTCTTGGTCTTCCTCTAGGCCTCCTGCCTGGCAATTCAAAACTCAGCATCCTTTTACCAATAGATTCACTATCTCTCCTCAGTACAAGTACTAACCATCTCAGTCTGGCCTCTCCGACATTTTCTCCGAAACGTGTGCTGTCCCTCTAATCTTCTCATTCTTGATCCTGTCCATCCTGGTCACACCCAAAGATAACCTCAGCATCTTCATCTCTGCTTCCTGCAGCTCTCCCTCCTGTCTTTTCCTCACCGGCACTGTCTCTAAACCAAACAACATCGCTGGTCTCACCACAGTTTTGTGCACCTTTCCTTTCATTTTAGCTGAAACTCTATCACACCCGACACTTTTCTCCACCCACACGCTTCTTCACCTCATTTCCACACTCTCCATTGCTGTGGACTGTTGACCCTAAGTACTTAAAATTCTCAATCTTCTTTATCTCTTCGCCCTGTAACCTCACTCTTTCACTTGCACTTCCACTTCCACACATGTACTCCGTCTTGCTGCGACTAACCTTCATTCCTCTCCTTTCCAGGGCAAACCTCCACCCCTCAAGCTTCTCCTCCACCTGTTCCCTGCTCTCACCACATATCAC
Organism: Oostethus manadensis; assembly: GCA_024372805.1. NCBI lineage: Eukaryota > Metazoa > Chordata > Actinopteri > Syngnathiformes > Syngnathidae > Oostethus > Oostethus manadensis. The sequence continues at coordinate 510,201 of QODF01000180.1, forward strand.
AATGTCATCTGCAAACATCATAGTCCATGGAGATTTCTGTCTAACCTCGTCCGTCAGCCTGTCTATCACCATAGCAAACAAGAAAGGGTTCAGAGCTGATCCCTGATGGAGTCCCACCTTCACTCGGAAGTCCTCTGTCACACCTGCAGCACACCTCACTACTGTCCTAACAGTTTAAACATGACAGTCTAAGCCAAGCATCCACTGAGCATGATGAATAAATGTTTCTATAGAAAATGTGAATTGAAGAAATAAAACTGTTGATTATCTAAAAAAAATTAAACCAATTGGTCGTTAATTATTAATTGTCTTAGTTTTTCTTGTGCATGTACAAAATATTTTTTACCCGATTACTCAATTAATCTAAGGAGTTTTCAGTAGAATCACTGATCATTAAAATATTCAATAATTTCTGGCCTAATTTGATCATATAACATTCTAAATAATAACAGCCCACTGCGCCTCACCAGATTAATCACTGTTATTAGTACATTTCTATTGCTACTTGGCTTACCAGTAGGTGCAGCAGATTCTCAGAAAACAAACAAGAACCAGCATTCATGATATGCACGCTCATAAGCCTGTGCAATTGGGCAATTAGTTGAAAGGGGTCTGTTCAAAAAGTTAGACTGCATTTAGGTCCAAGTATTGGGCTGGCTCCTACATAAATTAATGTTATGTCTTAATGTTGTTAGTTTGGAACCAAGATTTTGTTTGTCTGCTTTATTTAACCTTTATTTAACCAACTTTATTTAACCTTTATTTTACCTTTTGTAAATTATTCCATGTTGAAGGCACAGAGTATTGAAATGCCACTTTATCAGTCTCTATGCGGACACTTGGGTCAGAAAAAAGCATGCAGTTTTGTGATCGCAAAGCATAATGACCATCAGTTTTATGTTGAATATACGTACATAAAAATGCAGGGAGAAGACCCATTATCCCTTTGTAAATGAACATGTACCACTGACTTAAGTCTACGAGAGTCCAGTGCTGCCCATCCAACACGTGTGTACAGTTCACAGTGTGTCCGAGGCTTACAGTTTGTGATAAATCACAGAGAGGCATTTTTAATGTTTTGGTTGGAACACTCATATAAATAATATCTCCATAATCTGGAATGGGTAAAAACGTTGCTGCAACAAGTCTCTTGCTAGTCCTAGTGGGTTTGCTGTCATTGTCTTGTTGAAACACCCATTTCAAAAGCTTGTCCTCTTCAGCATAAGGCAACGTGACCTCTTTAAGTATTTTGACATACTGTATGCCAACTGATCCATGATTCCATATCATGATGCTTGCACCACCATGCTTCACTGTCTCCACTGAGTACTGTGTCTTGAATTTCGGGATCGTCTCACAAACTGTCCATGGACCCTGGACCGAAAAATATTTTTTCCCTCCATTTCTCATTAGGCCGAGTGTTCTTTGGAAAATTGTAACATGCCTTTTTTTTACCAGAGGGACTTTGTGGGAGATTCTTGTAAAGAGATTAGCTTCACTCAGATTTCTTCTATCACAGTACTTACAGGTAACTCCAGACTGTCTTTGATCTTCCTGGAGCTGAGCCTTTGCCATTCTGGCTATCCTTTGATCCATTTTGATAGTTGTCTTCCGTTTTCTGCCACGTCTCACTGCTTTTGCTCTCCATTTTAAGGCATTGGAGATCATTCTAGCTGAGCAGCCAAACATTTTCTTCACCTCTTCATAAGTTTTACCCTTTCCAAACAACTTTTTAATCAAAGTACACTGTTCCTCTGAACAATGTCTCGAACAACCCATTTTCCTCAGGCTTTCAAAGAGAAATGCCTGTTCAAAAAGTGCTGGTTTCATCCTTAAAAAGGGACCAACTGTTTTTCACAAAATTGATCACTGATTGAATGCCACACTGCTATTTTTTTAACAACATCCCTTTCAACTAATTGCTCAATTGCACAGCCTTAAGAGCATGCATATTATGAATGATGGGTATTGTTTGTTTTTCAGAGAATCTACTCCACCAACTGGTAACGTGTTTGCCATTTAGAAATAAAAATATGCTAATAACAATGGTTAGTCACATTGGACTGCTAATATTTTGAACACTACTGTATGTATAGTGTTTTTTCTGACGATAAATATAAAATTATGTGAGTGATGACCTCATCAGCATTTTGCAATGACTGTAAAGCACTGGTAATACGAGGGGAGAATAAAGCATCTGCCTTCAACACTTCTGATCTATAATGACACATTCCTGAATAAAATTGTAAGACCTGACATTTCAACAATTTACATCTTGCACTGTTGGATTTTAAGGAGGTTAAAATGTGATCGTAATTGGTGACAGATACGCAGTTGCATTTTAGAATCCAATAAATATAACATGGGTATGTGTACAATTATAGTATTTTACTATAAAATAAAGGCATTTCTGCAATTGTTTTGGAAGTTGTCAACACTGGGGTCAGTCCGGGTATATTTCAGCCAATCTTTTAGTCCATCCATCCATTTTCTATACTGCTTATCCTCATAAGGATAAAAAAAAAAAAGAAAAATTTAAAACAATTAAGTGAAATGAAAAATAATACAATTTCTGATGTTGAACCATATACTTTGATTTTAAGCACCTCTGCCAATCTGCTGCCTTTCACTCTGTAGTTCTTGGGGATGTAAACAAGATGCAATTGATTTTGAGAGAAGAAGAAAAACCCCAATACAATGGGAATTATTTTTTTCCAACATAGAGTAGTAATGAATAGGCCTCCTTAAAGCAGAAAAATGTGACCCTTTATTTTATAGAATGTGCCTTTTGTTGTGATCTGTAAAAGGGGAGAGCATTTCCATTTTATTCACCCGCTTTATTCACCCGCTTTGACCATATTGTTTCAACAAAGGCGTTTATACTATTAAAAAATGGCTCAGCGGTGCCATCTGTGTGTTTTTCAATAAATGACCCTTACTTCTCCCCAGCATGAACATATTGAACACTTCCGCACAAGTCAAATAATACAGATGTCATCAAGATTCCCACTCGCTGGCTGTAAATTTTCCAGACAATGACCTGCTCGGTTCACAAATACAATCAATTGGACCTAATGCGGATGTCGTACTGGGGAGATGACTGGTTTAATGCCTGTTAATGCCCGATTTGAATGATTGGGGCTTCTGCAGCTCATGTCCGGATACATTCAGCTTTGCAGTTCTTTTCTGAAAGCAGCTTTCACTCTCACAAATAATAAGAATTCAACGGCTGTTGCTCTGAGGGTTCAACTCAGTGAACATAAAACAATAAGCCAGACTAATTTGAATGTTTAACATGTTAGTCTTGTTATTTCCACCATGTTTGGAGGAGGCGGAGCAATTGTCAGATGCAGACAGTCCCACCTGGAACTTCTTCTCCACTACAAGGCATTTCTCGCTGAATTTCTATTGTTTGTTATATATTTATTTAGATAATGCCCGCTCTTCGTGATGAAGGTTTTGGCTGTAACACTCGAGGAAACGGAGTAAGCTTCCTCACATTTACAAAAAACACAATTCACCTTGTCAGATGCGTCAGCAAACTTCATGAGGGAAATGCTACTGCCTCGCACATGGAAATAAAAAGTCTCTGTGCAGTGTGCAAAGGGCAAGCTGATAGCTGTCAGTGGCTATCACTGCCAGTAAAACATATACTCCTCAAAACACAGTATTAGTGAATGTCATCAGGGTTTCCCTTAAAAAAAATTTAAGTTGTAGAGGTGCACAGGTGTATCCAACATGCAGCACTAATAAATAACAAACACTTCTATTGAACAACGTAAATATCCACTTGTGCACCTGTGACAAAAATGAGCCACACGTTGGCATAGATAGTCGTGGCATGTGACCACTGTGGTCAAGTGACGGGCTTTGCTGTGAGTTCATGGCTAAATGTGTTTGAATCTGGTTCCTGGAATGAGTTTTGGTGATTATGTCACAGCCACGATGGTGTCAGTTCAGAAAACTCTGAGAGGGCATGTCAAAATTTTAGGTCTGATGATAACTATGACCACTATCAAATAAAATCTGCAAGAAATTTTCATAATTATAATAATAACCATGACTGGGTGATAATGAGGACAGGTTATGTTGCTGTTGTGGAGATGGATCACAAAATACGTGCGCGATGTTGGAACGGCGCACGGCTGTTGTGTTAAGGTCAGCAAGGTAAAGTAAGGTGTGCATCTGTCAGGATGCAGCATTACTTACAAGACGTTACTTGCACACTATCACCTTCAAGCGCTTGTTGCAGGTGGCTGGGTCTGCATTCATTGACCACCAAAATGAGGCATCAATGGCTACTTAATTGAAATTATTTTAATACCGTTTACGTCAGAACAAGTACCATTTTCATATCAAGTTTGGGTACGCATCCCGTTAACCTTGTCTTTATCTATGGAATAGCCACTAGCAGCAGAAACTGCCAATGACACATCGCTACAGTTGAGGTCACATAATTTCCCAGTGTGACAGACCAGTGATCTCAGCCTTGAGGGTTCATCAAGTGCTGCCAGGTCATTTAGCCATTGTGTAAATCAATGAGCAATTCATTTCAAATTAGTGATGCAGGACTGCAGTGATCCAGGGAGTAGAGTTTAAAATACCCATATGTGGTCCCTGATTATACTCCACGGTAGGTGTATGATTGGCATGGTCGGAATGGTCGTCTCACAACCTGAAGGTTGTAGATTTGAACTTCAGCCTCGAGCAAAATATCAAAACTTCAGTTGCCAAGGAAATGACGAGACATTGATAAAGTGCTTTGAGTACTGTACCTTGAAGGTAGAAAGGCTGACTACAAGAAGTAAAAGCTCATTCACCAATACCACACTATACTATACAGTACTATCTACTTGGGTAATGGCTTTTTGCACTGTAAACATTAACAGCTAAGTATTTCTCGTAAGCATGTGGTATATTTACAAAATATATAATGCAAACACAAAATATCTTAAGTTACAAAAGTGTCAAAAGGAGAGAGACAGTTTTATTGGGAGGTGGAATTCTCAAAAATAAAACCACAATGCTGATTAGTAATCACTATCCATTTCATAGGAGCAGATCTTAATTTTCAAGAATACCATCTTCATCTATCATTGATGATGGTTGTGAGAATCAAATGGCTTTGATAAAGCATGCGGACGACATTGATTGGTAGTTCTCCACTTTTTGAGCATTTTTAGACTGTCTAATTTGACGTCACTTTTCTTTTCTTTGTTGCAGGGCAATTACAAGGCTGCCTCACACCTCAATGACATATTGAAGGGCATCAAGTTAACTAAAAAAAATGTGTTATATTGGGATGATGCAGTGAAAGATCAAAATAAATTGTCTTTCCAATGTATCAATTACTTTTTTCCAAATGTAATGTCACCAATTTTCAAGATTATTTTGCAATTTGCGCAAACCACAAACACAAGATCATAGTTATCATTGAAAACTGGGATTGGTGGCTCTATCTGGCCTCAGTCAATACAATCCAGTGAACCCTTGATCCTTTGGGATCCACTGTAATTTACTTTTTGGAGGAATATGGGAACCTAGGGACAAAATCTATTGATTAGCACACGCTTGTGGGATTAATGTGTGCACAGAAGCATTTCCTTCACCATTGATCTGAGCTCAAAGCTTACAATGATAAATACTGCAACTATACTCAGTAATTCCAGTGATCAACTGTCAGAACCAGATTGAGAGCTGCAATACATCCTGCACATACGGACGTACAATAAATGGTTCAGCAGGGATTTTGGACCAGTTGCATCATATAGTCAGTAACTTTTATGGATTCATGTTGCAGCATAGCAAGCACTGTTGGGCATGTGATCTGCTTTACAGCCGGGTGGTTCCGGTTTCAACTGTTACCTTTCTGCGTAGCATTTGATTGTTCTCCCCGGGTTTGTGAGGTTTTACTCCAGGTACTTTTGAGTTCCTTCTACAGTCCAGCCACATACATGTTGGATTCTGAATTGCCAATAGGTTTGAATGAAAGTGTGAATGGTTATCTGTATGGCCACAATAAAAATATTACACATGTAAATGAGACATGTAAGCAATAACCAGACGATTTTGACACATTACAGCTTAGACGGTGGGTGGAAAACACTTGAATAAATCATAATGTAATTAATTTGAATGACGACAGTCAGATTGACGTTGACGCAACCAATTTTCGGACGCTGGTGGTTCACCTGTGTGCGTGTGTGTGGGGTGTGATACAAAGAGCCGACAAGAATTGTAGACGGGTCCCCTTCCAGAGACAGAAATGACAGGTAGAACTTGAACTCTGCTCAAGTTTGAAACGCAGAAAAAAAATCTTCCAATGCACCCCCATTTCTGATATATAAAACATGTCTACATTTTAACTGCCAAAATACAAATCATTTATTTAGAGCAAGAGTACCAGTAACATTGAAAAATCCCAATCCCAATTCCCATTGGGAATCTGCCAAGGAAAAGAGATTTTTACCAGAAGCCCATCTTAACATTATATGTGGCAAAATGCCCTTTGAGTTAGTGCTGTAATGCTGAGGTCCCATCTGCAAAGATCTTGCCAAAGCTTCAGAACCAGCAAGGTGTGAACGACATAAGGGAGATGGCTGTAAATATTTATGAGACCACGGCATTCACGCATGCACACAGGCTGAACTAAAAAGTAACATCAATCTAAGACATGATCTCATCTGACTCCAAAGCGTTTCTAAAAGATTGCAGAAATCATCTTTTACAAAATTGAGCTTAAAAGTGATGTTGGCGCTTACCATGCATGCCTTGTAGTGCAGACAAGGCAACCAAGCTGCTGCTTACCGTGCTTTCAAAGTTTTGTGGTGCAGTTTAGATCAGGGGTCTCAAACTCATGCCATGGTGGGCTGAGACACTGCAGGTTTTCTTTCCAGACGGTTACTAAAGCAGGCGCTTTAATTGTTGAGCTCCTTCCCTCAAATTTCAATTTGAGGTGTTGATCATTAAAATCACCTGCTGTAGTGACCGGCTGGAAAGAAAACCTGCAGGGTCTCAGCCCTCCATGACGCAAGTTTGAGAACCCTGGTTTAGACGGTCAAATCGTCCTAATACATCATCTAAAATCTAAAAAAGAACAACCACCTGAAAACCTCAAATGCCCAAACCTTAGTGACCACATCAGATGGTTGCCCCAGATGCTTGGCCAACTGCCGAGCAGCCTTTGGGGCCTGGTTTCATGTGTGCTTTTGAGGCCGTGGGACTGGGCGACTGCTGCACTCTCTCTCCTCCAAATATCTGCCTATCACTTATTCATTCACACTCCCGGGATGGCTGCTGCCACCGTCATCTGAGGACCGAGTCGTCTGAAGTTTTCCACGCCTCTGTCGCTCAAAACATACGCGTGCACACACACGAACATGCACTTTGCGAACGGTCCCAGCGGTCTTTTAATTTTTTGAGAGGCTATTTTTAGTGAAAAAAATAATCGAGGTGGAAAGTTCCATCTGTCCGACACTCATGTTCCAGCTGCTCCTTTTTAGCAGCAGGCAGAAAGAGCAATGGGGGAAAAAATGCTGCTTATCAGATAAAACTGAAACAGAGAGGATTTATTTATCACATGTATTTCTGTTTAAGCAGGATTTACTGAGGGAGAGCCACCTTCTAAGACAGATGGTTTGGAAAAATGCATCATGTATGCTCACCTGCAGCTACAGAGCCATGGGAAGATGCAGGAATGAGCCACTTTGTCACTTCTCAAAACTCTGGTTATTCTTTTCCGTTGTCTCTAATTTACTTAATAATCCTCATTTTTGCCTCCTACCTGGCATAGGTGCAATAAAATTAATTTGTTCCAAAAGGATTTTTGTAAGGCAAATTTTTTTGTAACCCGAACAACAATAAACATGAAAATTGCCTAATTCGTTCCACTGACCAATCAGAGAACATCAAGTCATACGTACGCTGGCAGCGATAAACCAATCAGAGAACAGTACGTCATACGTAGCGCACGTACACTTCCGCCATGCCTCCAGGAAGTACAGTATAATACCCGTATGCTGCAAAACAACATTTTTGCCGAGCGTCGGGAGAGTTACACCACCATATGTGAATGGATTGTGGGGGCCTGGGCTAAGGTATCTGCTTTAACTCTTGTCCGAGCTTTCGTGAAAGCCAGCATCATTTCTGAATACCCGACTGATGAGACTGCCGGCCGACAATGATGACAGGGAACCCGGCATGTTTGACGGCGAATTGCCCAGCTGTTTAAGTCAGATGCAGAAGATGGATTTGTGGGAGAAGAGTGAATACAAATACAGTGAGTGTGTTGTTAAATAGTAGAGTAAAGATCAACTAAAACCACTCTTTTGCTTCCGTTGCCTTTTTTGTAGACCGTATGTTTTAGCATGCACCTTAAAATACGGTAAAGCAGGAAAATTCCACACAAAAAACAAGTTTTGGTAAGATCGACAAATTTCGTAAAGAGAATTAATTTTTGTAAGCCGAACCAAAAAAAAAATCATCAAGGTATTTTCGTATCCCCGATTTTTCGTATTCCGGGGCATTCGTATCCCGAGGTTCCACTGAATATCTAATATTGACCCCAATACAGGTCATTTATATCTGAGCAATATGCAAATGAACAATATGTGACATTTTTATTATTTATTTATTGATTATTTATTTTATTTTATTTATTACAGTTGTACAGTTAAAGTATAAATACAGCGGAAATCGGTTATTAATCAGTTCCAGAAAGTCCTACTCAAAATGTAACACAGTGCTTCTCAGTTATTTTCTGTCACGCCCCCCCCGAGAACCACTGCTCTAACACAATACATTCTTCCTAGGAGAAATCGTGTAAAACCAATTCATCTGTTCCGGACGCACATGTTAACGCAAACACGTTTCTTATAGTTATACAATTCAAAAAGCACATAAATGAGGAATGAAAACAATAAACATTTAACATCAATTTTACCTTGATTTAAGATTTTGATTGTTGACAAAGACAGCTGAATTCAGACGTGTTTTTCACCTTCTTTACCAAAATGAAGGCACTTCTAACTTTGGCTCCATTTTGGGTTATTCTTCAGCCGTGATCAAATAGAAAAGCGTACCTGTGTTAGTTAGCAAAGAACTACAAAGTCAACCGCTGATGACATCATAGACCGGCAGACAATGACTTCCAGTTGGGGTTTCCATGCTAACAGGCTACAAACAGGGACATTTTGTCATGAAACACATTACAAAACACAGATAGACTCACAGTGTATGAACATGACAAGGCGTGCACCATATTGTACGCGTCCTGGGATTTTGCATACATTTCCAATGTAAACTAAGGTTACACTGTAAGGGTGTGTTCCCAGTAGACTGGTTAGGTGTGGTATAGCTGTAGAACCTTTATAAGCATTTGGAAACAAAACAATGTCACCAAAGCAGTTCAATCATGTCAAGACTTCATCCCTACACTTGGTTTAGGGCCACTTTTGGTCTAATGCAGTAGTTCTCAGTTACTGTATTTTCAGTCTAGTCAGCAACTATTTAGTACCATGCAAAATCGGACAAGCAAGATCAAATATGTAAAATTCCAAAATGTTTTAATAAAGTTCACAATAAAAGAGCAAGTTGAGCTTGATGCCAGTATGCACGGCCTGAATGTCAAACAACCAAAAGTTTTATTTACGGTAATAAAACTGGCGGACAGTGTTTATGGGATTTAGAACAGCAGTTGAAAAGTTTAGCACTACCGCCTCCGCTTTATTTGTGTTGAATTGATCGAAACTCCGTACTGGCTCAAGCCACACCCTTGGGGGTTGTTCTGGGTGGAATCATACATCAGGGGTACACACAGACCAGCTCTGTGCTGATACCACCAGGGGGGTTCATTGTAAAGCAGCTGAACAAATCTGTTAATGAGCGTAGAGGCGCCACTGTTTTTGAGTGTCTGGAAACTTCCCTTGAGACGACAAAAACCCAACACAACCTATTTGTCAATTGAATTGATTGGAAAGAACATTTTTGAAGCAGCTTTTAGAAGAGCAAACTGGGGGTTGACGGAACATCACGTCAGACAAACACAACAGCAGCACCTGTGATACAACTCTCAGGTACATCCATTGTGGGATGGCGGTCAATTTAGGATTTGTTCAGATTTGTTTTCCCATTTGAAACACAGGAAATGAAGACACCAAAAATTACAGAAACACACAGCCATTCAACTTTATAGGTCCCACAATAAAGATTAAAGTGCCGTTAACATATTTCACTCTGTATTAAATAGAAATATGTATTAGATAGAAAAGTAGATGGGATAAGACACTGCCAGCCCACCCTCTCCAATACAGAGTTGCAACTGATTGGCAGTAAAGGTCACAAAATACCGCTAGAAACAACCCAGCCTCTGCTGATATACCCAAATGATCAATCTGCTGACAAATTGTGACATGCAAAGCGTTGAGGTCAGCGCACACTGCCAAAACAAGCAACTGCAATCAATACAGTGCATTGGAATTTATTTATAGAAACACTTGCGACTCCCCACTGAGAAACAAGAAAATGGAAGCAAAACTGTCCCCCTGACAGCGTGGGTAAGGTGGAAGGGTGTAGATTGGCTACAATGTCGTTTTTAATTTGAGCCGTAGGGTTACACAATAGACGAGACCATACCGATCCAACAATCTTGTGCGCGTGTGTTTGCGTGTCTGAACCAGAACAAAAGTGGCTGGACTCTCACTGCAGAGGAACACAGCTAAACAAGCGAGCAGCCAAGTGAAACACCTCCACAATCACAGCCAAATTCAATCTCACACCGAGCCTGTCGCATCCAAATTGACGAGTCAAGATGGTGAAAGTGTGTGTGTGTGTGTGTGCGCACACATATGTTCCAGTGGAAAAAGCTTTTGTTTCCTGAGCACTCGAAGGCAGCAACCTGCAAAGCTTTCGCCTCAGAGGAAGAAATAACTTTTATATAAGTAAAGCTTTCATTTAAAGAGCTATGCTTACAAATTACTATTCTATAGTCCAATAAAAATAACCAAAGGTTGAACAGCTGACTGCGTCTTTTTTGTTATGGAAGATGTGGAGTTGAATACCCCTGAAATAGAATAATTTGGATAATAATTTGACTAAAAGGTTTAGATTTGTTTTGTTTCGCTTTGGGGTTTTTTTTTCTTTTGTTGCTTTTTTCAACACATGCTCACCTTCAGAGCCAAAGGTGTTCCAATACTTTTGTCCAGCATCTCCGGGTTTTTGCTATCAAAGGTGTTGAGGTTTGAGTTTCTATGTTTTACGTTTTGTTTTGAAGATTAAGAATGTTAAACATTAGCTGTGTGGAGCGTGTTTGAAAAACCACAAAAGCTGTTTTTACGTCTTAAAGCCAATAACGGTTAACAGGAATGGCCTTGCATGTATTTTGATTATTCTTATGCTTATTATTCAAACATTCAATATTTCGACATTTTCGCTAGTCAATGTGGCCCTAATCCTCCTTCAAAATGACTCATGTTCAATTTTATGTATAGAATATTCCCGGGGGATCAATATAAATTGAGCTGTGGGCCGCAAATGGCTCCGGGGTCGCACATTAGACACCCCCGCCTTAGTGGTTCCACTGTATACCACATAAGGCTTATTATTGAGCCGTGTAATGACTTTCAGATACCCAAAGATAGTACAAAAGAACTATATTGTGAGTACTACCTATAATGAAATCCTGTTTAGATTTATGTTGCACTGCAAGGTTGTCACCGTTTACATACTATTGCTGTTTGCACTGATGATGCAAACCACAAACGCATTCATTCATTTTCTATACCGCTATGCTGGAGCCTATCCCAGCTGACTTGGGGCGGAAGGCGGGGTACATTCTGGACTGGTCGCCAGTCAATCACATGGCAGACATACAACCAATCACACACACATTAATACCGATGGACAATTTAGAGTCACCAATTAACCTAACATGCATGTTTTTGGAATGTGGGAGAAAACCCACACACGCACGGGGAGAACATGCAAACTCCACAAAGAGATCCCCAACGGAGATTCAAACCCTAAACCTCCTGACTGTGAGGCCAACGTGCTACCCACTCATCCCCCAAACTACAAACTATGCCACTAATTTTGTTTGTTTTTGTTTCACCCTGTCACAGTATGGATCTGATATATCTAACTCGCTACAGTGGCAAGGTTATGTGTGCTTTATTATAAGTGCAGTATCTGACAGGTGACGGAAAGCAAGTCAACATTCACACACGCACACACACACACACACACACACACACGGACGGACAGCCCCCTGTGCTGCCTTGTCACCAGGCTTGTCGTTATTCAGGAGGATTACCAACCGTCTGCCTTAGTTTCTAGTTCAAATACACAAACTCGCCCACGTCACGTGTATCTGCAACAGTTGTGCTACAGATGTAGAAAGAATAGATGCAAGTGTTGGAGATATAGAGAGATGGTGCATTAGGGATAAAACCTACACAATCAGAAGTGCTTTGGCCTGCTGGGGGAAATCTTTTTAAATGAGTGCTTTAGTTTAGTAGAAATGTAGGGATTTGAGCGCCTGATCTAAACATTGAGTATTAAGGAGGGATCAAATGCTTGCTGCATGCGCTCTTGGAGAGGAGCAATTGAGCGTCTGCCATGGTTTCACTCCACATTCATCACTTTTTGTAATGCAATTCATTTGTGCGCAAAAACATGATTGTTGTTGATATTATTTACATTATTTTGTATTTTTTTCAACATTTTTCCATCCTTTAAAACTTTATTAAATAACTGCATATGTATTGTATTGCACAATAATGGGGTCAATATGTACTAATTTGCCCTTTAAATGGAAATGTTTACATCTTTTAATGATAAAATGTAAACATAATTGTCAGCAATATACAATAAATTAGAATATCATGAGATTTATGTATTTCATTCAGTCATTCATCCATTTTCTATACCGCTTATCCCCATTAGAGTCGCGGGTATGCTGGAGCCTATCCCAGCTGACTTTGGGCGGGAGGCGGGATACACCTCAATTGCAGGGCAATGTATTTCAGTAATTCTATTCAAATAGTGAAACTCATACTGTATACAGTAGATGCATTGCACACAGATTGATATATTGAGTTTATTATATATTCATAATTATTTTCATGTTAATTATTATAACCGACAGCTAATGAAAACCCCAAATTCAGTATCTCAGAAAATTAGAAAATTGTCAAAAGGTTCAATATTGAAGACACCTAATCATGAGGAAGACTGCCGCCTTGACAGTTGCCCAAAAGACGATCATTGACACCCTGCACAAGGACGACAAGACACAAAAGGTCATTGCTAAAGAAAATGGGAGTTCAATGAGTTCTTTGTCATAGTATATTAACAGAAAGTTGCAGGGAAAGAAAAGATATAAATAATAAAAAGTGTAAAACCCATTGAAAAATGTGGGGGAGATTCGAAAAGAGTGGACTGCAGCTGGAGTCAGTTCATCCAGAGCCACCACGCATGCAAGACATGGTATGCCAGACATGGATTTCACAAGCCCCTGTTGAACAAAAGACTAAAGGACTGGACTGTTTGTGAGTGGTCCAAAGTTACGTTCTCTGAGAGAAGTCAATTTTGCGTTTCCTTTAGAAATCAAGGTCCCAGAGACTGGGGAAGGAGATAAGGCACATAATCCATGTTGCTTGAGGTCCAGTGTAAAGTTTCCACAGTCAGTGATGGTTTGGTGCACCATGTCAGCTTCTGGTGTTGGTCCACTGTGTTTTCTAAGGTCCAAGGTCAGTGCAGCCGTCTACCTGGACCTTTTAGAGCACTTCATGTTTCCCTCTGCTGACCAACTTTAGGGAGATGTACATTTTATTTTCCAACAGGACTTTGCACCTGCACACAGTACCAATACCACCAGTACACAGTTGAAGGACCGTGATATCCCTGTCCTTAATTGGCCAGCAAACCTGCCTGACCTTAACCCAATAGAAAATCGATGGGGTATTGTCAGGAAGAAAAATGTGATACGCCAGGCCCAACAATGCAGAAGAGCTAAAGGCCATCAGAACAACACTTTAGGAGTGCCACAAACTGATGGACTCCATTCCACGCCATATCACTGCACCATTTCAGGCAAAAGGAGCCCCACCAAGTACTAAGTGTTCTACGGGTTCATACTTTTCAGTTGGCCAGCATTTCTAAAATCCTTTCATAACTGGTCATAACTAATGTAATTTTGGGGAATTACATTAGCTTTCAGTCATAGTCAAAATTAAAAGAAATAAACATTGGAAACATATCCGTTTGTTTGCAATGCATGGACACGACTCAAAATTGCACACAAAAAAATCAAAGGAAATCCAATGTATTAAACCGTGGAGGTCTGGATTTGGAGTCACACTCAAAATTCAAGTGGAAAGACCTGACCCAACTTTGATGTAATGAAAATCTGTGTTGCTTCCTAAGTGGAAAGTTTGATGTGACAAAAGTGGGACTGAATTGAAGTTACATTGTGTTCCCTTTTTGGAGCAGTTTCCACTTTTTCAATGAAGTGACTGTAATAAACCAACTTGCCGGTGACCTTCTAGTGTATCGAGCAGCACATGTACACGGGAAAGGGGTAGGACCCACACAGTTCTGCTTCTACCTACTCCTTTTCCTGACCCTTCACGTAACTTGAAAAGCAACCAAAGTCAGTTCTGTGAGAGAACTCACCTTCCATGCAGAAAACGACCATCCAGGCTATCCATAGGTCCGAGTTATGAAATTTCACCATGGTTCCGAAGTGTTCCGATCCGTGCCAGGCTCAGTGTCCTCGGGGAGAACTCTTCCTTGTGATGGCATGTGACCTGGAACAAGTCGGGGCTTTCTTCACGCAGCGCGCTCTAGACACTTTGTCGCTCCGAAACAAGGTGATATGTTCACAAGCGTGGCCCGAAGGAAGCCCCGAGTCATGTCCGGTGCGCTCCGTTCGGCTCCGGCGTCGGACGCCGCACTCCGTTCTTTGATCAGCGGCTGACAAATGTTTGTGTCGCCCTGTCAAAATGCCGCACGGTTAGCAGAAAGCCCGAGTTGGAGCAGCTAGAAACTCCGCGCTGTGTCCGAAGGTTGTCTCTAATTTGGAAAGACGTCACAAAGTGACTCTTTTCCCCGCCGCCTCGGCAAGTGCCTCCAAGGGGTCCTTTGGCGCTCCATGCTTCCTCGCTTGAGATGCAGCAGCTCAGCGAACCGGGGAGTAAAACTCGGGTTGTATTAACCTAGCTTCCGGGTAGTGCACTTCAAAATAAAACAGACCGTGACTGTTGGAAACCGGGTATGGCTTGGTCTTGGGGGTTATAAAATGATGGTCGTCCCCCAATAAATTCGCACCGTAACATGATCAATCCCTTTCTGTTATTCTCCCCCACACCAGCAACTTTTCCCTTTCTGTTTTTGTTTGTCTTTCTTTAGCAATGCGTCGTATTTCCCGCCACACTGTGAACGTTTCTGCTAGCTTGACGAGCCTGTGTGGCGGATAATTGCAAAGGCGCTTGAGCCCATCTGTTGCTTGGAAACCGCTGACGCCACGCAGGGAGAAAGAAGCGTACTGGCGCCATCTAGTGGTGTGTTTAGGGATCAGCCCGGCTTTGAATAAGAGCGTCTATGTATTTTTGCATAATAGTAATATCTACTTTAGGTACAGGCACTCGATACTCGTACCTTTATATACATTATAATTCCATTGTTTTATAGTGTAGTTACTGTAGTTTGTAGCGGTGTAGAGCCACACTATGGTGTTCAAAGCATTTTGTTTACTTAAAAAGTTATATTGATCTGTGTTTATTAGCCATCATTTCCATATTGCAAATGAACAATAAACAAAAGGCAACGATGTGGATGCGATGACCAAACACAGGCACATCAACTGGATAAATAAAAGGGAATACTTGAAAGTAATTTGAATAGTGTAACTACAGCATACAGAATCAACATGGTCTAAATTATTCAATATGTCCTTCAGCAAAAGCCAATACAGGCGGTACGGAATATTGCTGTCCATGTTTTTTTCATGAGCACCGATGGAGCATTCCTTGATTTAGAAGTGATTTCTTTCTGATGATGCACTGTGTCAAAAGGGGTGTCCAAACGTTTTTCTTCCCCCGAGAACCGTAAATAGACAAAATGAAGAATGCCGGGAGCCGCTTTGACACGCTTTCTCTATTAAAACTGATTGTAGCCATCACAATTCTGAAAATACTTCATATTTTTTCCATGGGACAATAAAGAAATTAACTTTTTTTTTTTTTTTCTTTTAAGTAGTCTGTGTACATTTTGGATTGCAGTATAAATACACAATAACAGGGGGAAAAAAAGGTGAAAACGGTCCAAACTGGTCCAAGTAGCAAAATTCCATCCCTGGTGGTGTCATGTGACTTAAGTGTTAGAGTTCTCAGGTGTAAATGGGGAGCAAGTGTTTTAGATTAGATGTTATTGCTGACACCCATACTGGTGGAAGTTCAACATGGCACTTCATGGCAAAGAACTCTGAGGACATGAAAAAATGAATTGTTGCTAAGGTTAGTCAACTAAATTGTTCTGTGGGCCACATTTTCACAACGCTGAGGACATCTCTTTTTGCTTTCATTCCTATTTTTTTTAATAATGTCCGTGCAAGATCCTGCCATGTCGTACACTTTTTTTACATCATAAAATGATTAACATACTGTAGTCAAATTAAAACATAGGCAAGATGTTTACACTGGTTAAAAATCTAGACAGGAGCACACTGCAGATTTTAAATGAACCCACTGCAAAACCCTAATCAAAGATACAAAGGGTCTGAATTAGATATTAATCTATTAAATAATTAAAGTACTGCAACTCCCTTAGACAGATAGGATACTTTATTAAATCTCCAAGATACATTTACAACATTTAATATAATTCAAAAGTAAAAATGCATACTATATCTTTGTAAGTCCACGTTTGCAGGTTTGCCTAATATAAATGATTACATTTCATTTAGAAACTGATTTCACTAATTTTTGCAAAACAGAAAATTGCCATTATCTGTTTAGCGATGAGTAAGAAGGGGAGAAACACTGCCATCTTGTGGGGACAACACACTTGAGTCACATCATTGACTGTTTGGAATGATTATTTCTGATCACACAGCAACATAAGATTGCATCAACACACGCACACACGCTGCCAGTGCAGCAGGTTAGCAGATTGGTCCCTCAGGAAGCATCACTCCTAGAATGACAAAAAGGACAATAAACTTAACTGCAGGAAGAGAAGAGGAAGATTTATTAAGCCCTTCCTGACCTCAGAAGAGGGAGGCATCGGACGGATGACTCCCTACAAGCAATTATCCAATTTCACCTAATTATTTACTACGAATAATGTGTTCCTCTATCAAGATGCCAGCGATGTACAGTGTCTGGCAGAACAATGAAATGGTCGTCCACTAGATGACAGAAGGTTCATAATTACCTTACCTCACGTTCTCTGTGAAGAATGAATGAACGTACTATGTGAGTGAGTACGGTTTGTGGTCATAGAACAACACTTTGGGTTTTTTGTACGGTTTGGTCTGGAAACGTAAATTAAGCAATTTCAGGCATTAAAAAAAATCCTTAATGTACTAAAATACAAATAAGGCATTCAGAAGACACACTGAAAGATGCTGTGAATGATGTGTAGTATTCTACACTGGTCACAAGGTGTCAGTAATGTTACTGTAATGTCTGGTGAGACACAAATGCCAGACTTTTGTTGCAGGTTTGAATTATCTCACAACTCATAATCCATGATATCACTTCCTGTCCGCCATTCCCTCTGCTTCCCTAAGGAACACATACGGTCATGAGATTTATTTGTCTTGCCATGTCTAATATTCCATTCATAATGAAGTATCCCTTCTTCAGTGTCGGGTCTGCTACCAATTAACCGCAACAAATGAGGGATTGTTGTGATGAAATCCGAGGTTCCACTGTACTGCATGTGCATTGGCTCACTAAAGTTTGTACCAGAGGACATGGCTTTGCTCTGTGACCTTTATTTTCTCTTGTGCTCTGCTTTTGTTGACTCAATCTGATATTTACGACTGGAAAATGCAAGCAAAAACGGGGTACTGTGATAAACGGGTGCAGATATGCAGGTTTCAAGAATGTTCATGTGTCAAAAAACAAAAGGAAGAGTGGGAGCGCCAGGGAAGGTGTATTCTGGCTCGGCTGGTAAAACCTGCTGCGTGTGTACGGTACATGCAGTGACCTTTAAAACAAGGTGTGAGCGCTATCATTCGGTTTGTGTTTCTGAAGCTAACAAAGAAATGTCTTGCACATCTGATACTACAAACCCACCTCATCACTGCTGGAGGAAGACGAGGAAGATTTTTTTCCATGGCCCTTTTTCTTCTTCTTCTTTCCATCTTTGGAATGTTTGTCATCTTTGTCTTTGCTGTCCTTGCTGCCAGATTTGCCAGATTTGTCTTTGCTGTCAGATTTGCCAGATTTGTCTTTGCTGTCAGATTTGTCTTTGCTGTCAGATTTGCCAGATTTGTCTTTGCTGTCAGATTTTCCTTTGTCACCCTAAGAAATTACACCCAAATGTGACTTTTAGTACATTCCGGACATGTTAGTTTGATTAACAATCAGTTAGCGGTCACCATTTCAGTTTAATGAAGCACAGGTGAGGGCAGAAATATAGGTAAGTTGTTTTTTTTTTTTAAATAGTTGCAGAATTTACAAAAGTTGATGTAAGAGGTAGCAAACACAAGATTGAATCCAAAGAGCAAAAGCAAACGTGTACTTTTTGTGAAGCATGTTACGGTAAACGCCCCATAGAGACAAAGTTGAACTTACCTTACCGCCGTCCTTCTTCTTACCCCAAGGCCAACTAAGTTCATCCTTGTTCGCCTCGGACTTCTTCAACTCTTCCTCGGGGCCCACGGCTGCGCTTCAACAAAGAAAACACGCACTTAATAACTTCAAGTTTAAAGTACCCGGCCTTAGAGGGAGTTGCCCGACGGCAGCTTACCTGAAGTGAGATCAAAGGACATGGTGTCGGTGTGACGCAGGCGAGAAAGCCTCGGTATAAATAGTACACACGCAGGCCACACCTCCCACCACGTGACCTAACCTGACTCGGGCCTCGGGGTTGCATTCAAGTACAGCCGGAATTACCAGAAAAGATTAAGATTAGCCACAAAAGTCAAGATAAATGTGGAATGTAAACACTTTGTGGAGATGTAATGCTTGCTACATGCCGTGTTCAGATTGTATTTCGTTTTATTAACAGAATTTGACACTTTTTATTTGCGTCTTTTTGTTGTGTTTTTGAAGACCATGCAGTCCCTTCAAGACTTTGTCTTGATCATATAGCTTTTCCGGGTTGAGTTTGTGACGTGCATTTCTCTGCCGAAACGCTAGAGGCAGTGTTTCTCGGGAAAATACTGCATGTCATGTGACACCGCGGTAAACGTATTTGGTTCACCTGTGTTGCATGTAGTGATGGGAAGTTCGGATCATTTTACCGACTCACATCTTTGAGTCCCGTACAGTAAAAAGAACGCATCTTTTGTCGAGTCATTTTGTTCATTTCGATCATTTTAGCAAAATATGATTAAAATGCAACATGTTTCTTCCCTATCACATCTACCGCTTACACAAACGTTAGTCACACTACAAACAAGACAAAATTATAATGCTATAAGAAACTGAAAAGATTAATTCATTGTTTACCTGGGTATTTTGTCTATGAATCACTCACCTCACCTCTCTGTCCCTTTTCGAGTTGTTCGTTCATTACGTGACAGCGCCATGTGAGCTTATTTGACTGCGGTACTGATAGGAAAAGTGGTCACGTGGCATAAGAACGAACGACTCAAAACCCCAAGACTCGAGAGATGAACTAATCAATTCTCTTTCCGGCTCATGCAGCATAGGTTAGGCTTGTGAGGCAGTCACGTGATGAACGAACGACTCAAAACCCGAAGACTCGAGTGATGAACTAATCAATTCTCTTTCCGGCTCATGCAGCATAGATGGGATGTTACGCAAACGCGCATGCGCGACTGAACTAGACGATTCATTCTTCCCAGTCACATTTAAGATTCGTTCAAAATGAAAAATCGTTCATGAACGAGCCATCACTAGTTGCATGGCACTACTCCTTTGGCGCAAACCTGTAATAATACTTGTTGCTTATTAAACAAATAACAAGAAAAACAATCAATACAAATTCGCTTTGGAAAAAAAATTACATTGTGTTCCATTAGTTCTTATTCCCATGTTTTGTGTTGTTAACCGAACAACATGGCAAAAAATACCTTGTATTTGACCAGGAAACGAGTTTCACCTGTGTGGAAATGTGTGGAAAACATTTGAACCATACAGTTACAAAAAAAAAACTGTGGTCACACAACTAAATATTAGTTACGTAATTCACAGGACTGTGAAATCCTAGAAACAAAAACGTTTCGTTTGTACAAGTTTGTAAAGTCACTTACACTGCTATTTTTTGACACACCCCTTTCAACTAATTACCCGATTTCACAGCTTTAAGAGCATGGATATCATGAATGCTGGGTCTTATTTGTTTCCTGAGAATCTACTGCACCTACTGGTAACTTGTTTGCCATCTAACAATAAAATATAATAATAATAATAGTAGTTCATCTGGTTAGTCACTGCTATTATTATGGACTGCTATTATTTTGAACACTAACCCTATCAAGCAGCCTTAGGGCATCCGCAAAAAAAGAGGATTGCAAGGTCTGTCAGATCCACCAGCTCTGTGATGTTGTCATGGGGCAGTGGGAGGCGATATGAAGCTCTGGTAAACTTAATGTGAAAAAGGATTAAGGCAGTGCTATAAAAAAAGGGCAGCTGCACAAAATTATGCCATTTCTATCATCATTCAATGTCTACTATTAACAACAAACATGGAAAACTACACAAAATCAGATTGTTTTATTTGCAATGAAAACACAGAATGATTTCCTGTTTAAAAAAAAAAAGATTTTTCCCCCAGTGACCCCATAAAACACACATTTTCTTGTGTGTTGTGTCATAAGAGCAGACTTTTCATCTCTCCTATTTCTTAAACTGAGTAATACTCTGGCATATAATCACATGTAAGACCTGGGGCCTCTGATTAGATCGCTAGTGCTGAGATGTGTGGTGGAGCGGGTCTCTGTGTGCCTGTATCGCCTTGGATTCCCCATCAAAGACTCCATGGGACTAAGCGGTCTGCGAATAGTTGCTCTGTCTCCACTGCTGAGTGACGAGACTGAAGATTTGGAAAGAAAAGGGGGACTCAGAGGGTCCAGTTTAAGAACAGGTTTGGAGGAAATAGACAGAAAGGTAACTGGAGCACCATCGGGCTTGTAGCTGCTGCTGGATGCTGACAATCCGCTATCACCCGGGTCTAACACCTGCGTCTGCGTGGGACTGCTTTGCGCAGCAGTTTGCTCAGGGTTTTCCTGCAAGGAGAAAGAGGAAGAAATTATGATGGGTTAGGAGGAAAGTAGTGATTGGTCCTTTTTGTAACAGAGGTGAGCTCAGTCTTTGTCTTCTTCTTCTCAGCAGCCTCACTTCCACAAAAACTATAAGGGCAATCATAAGTAATAACAGAGCATACAGTAAGTCCTGACTTTTTCATAGATTGGCTAGTCCTACCAATATTATCGGCCCACCGATATTATCGGCCCGATATTGGAATAAAAAATATAATATAGGTCAATATTTGTATCGGATTTGTTCCCCTGGAATGTAAATCTACTTTTAAAAAATGCTGTATGCCTATGATATCCCGTATTTTCCAGCTGTTTGGTCGCTCTGTGTCTGACTATTGTTATGTCTGGTTTGGAATTATTTCCAAGTGGCAATGTTACAATACGTGTGCAGTTTTTAAATGAAACTTTTTTTTGTTAGGAGACAAAAAATCCAAACCCACATGGTCATGTGTGAAAAAGAGATT